>JAVMKO010000005.1:107920323-108337823 GCA_032164245.1 Sternotherus odoratus
TGTGCAGCTCCTGGGTTTTAGGGGCTGCTCTTGGTTTCGGGCCGGGGGATCCAACTCATCTTTCTCACCGGCAGATGAAGAACATGAAGAACAAGGATCAGCGCATGAAAATCATGAATGAAATCCTCAATGGGATCAAGGTGAGCACCCTGGACCCCACCCCCCAGGGCCTGGCTGCGCTGCCCCCACCCGGGACCCCTGGGGTTAGTGCCTGGCCGTCCCCTCCCCAGGGCCCGGGGGGCCCCATCCTTCTCTGCATGGCAGCAGTGCCCCCCCGGCCGATGGCACGTGATGGGAGAGGATTTGCTGTATGGGTCCAGGAAGGTGACCCCATAATGCTCCAGCCTGGATGTGGGTGGGGCTGCAGCAAGAGGGCAGGACCCAAGGCTGGTGGGTGGGGGGCTGCCTGCAGGCGAGATGAGCCCTGGGAGTGGGTCCGAGAACTGCTCATTTTGGGTGTTGCTCAGATCCTGAAGCTGTTTGCCTGGGAGCCTTCGTTTGAGCGACGGGTTGGGGAGATCCGGGTGTGTGAGCTGAAGGGATTGCTGCACTTTAGCTACCTTCAGGCCTTCTCCATCTTCATCTTCTCCTGTGCCCCATTCCTGGTGAGTGCCTGGGGGCTGTCAGTAGTGAGACGGGGGCAGGAGGGATTGGATATGCCCAGGGCAGTAAGACTGGGGGCGTGGATGAGCGGGTGGTTCTGGGAAGGAGAGGGGGGGTGTCAGGATTTGAGGTTAGGGAGTGAGATGTGCCTGGGGAGGTAAGACTGTGGGGGTGGATGAGCGGGTGGTTCTGGGAGGGGAGGGGAGGGGAGGGGAGGGGAGGGGATGGGAGGGGGGATCAGGGTTTGAGGTTAGGGGGTGGGATGTGCCCAGGGCGGTAAGACTGTGGGGGTGGATGAGCAGGTGGTTCTGGGAGGGAGAGGGAAAGGGGAGGGGATGGGAGGGGGGATCAGGGTTTGAGGTTAGGGAGTGAGATGTGCCCAGGGTGGTAAGACTGTGGGGGTGGATGAGCGGGTGATTCTGGGAGGGGGGATCAGGGTTTGAGGTTAGGGGGCGAGATGTGCCCGGGGTGGTAAGACCATGGGCGTGGATGAGCAGGTGGTTCTGGGAGGGAGAGGGAAAGGAGAGGGAATGGGAGGGGGGATCAGGGTTTGAGGTTAGGGGGTGAGATGTGCCCGGGGTGGTAAGACCGTGGGCGTGGATGAGCAGGTGGTTCTGGGGGGGAGGGGAGGATCCGGGTTTGAGGTTAGGGGGTGGGATGTGCCATGGGGCTGACAGGCTGCGGACAGGGAGTAATGTGCCTATTCCCCCCACCACCTCCCTGTGATCAGGGACTGGGACTTGCTCCTGGCGGGAGCTCCTGTCCCGAGGAAGGGATTGCTCAGTGGTTTGAGCATTAGTCTGCTAACCCCAGGGTTGTGAGTTCAATCCTTGAGGGGGCCATTTAGGGATCTGGAGCAGAAATCCATGGGTGAGATTGTGGCCTGGTTGTGTGGGAGGTCAGACTACTAGATGATCATTGTCACGGAGCGCCCGGGCGGTGGTCTGGAACTGCTCCCTAGGAAGCCAGACCGGACTCCGGGTGGAGGGCCCCTTCTCCGTACACAGCCTGTTTCCCAGGCCAGGAGCTTCAGGGGTCCCCACTTCCACCTTCCTGGGTCTGACCTCGGAGCATTCAGCACCTTCTGCCCCTCCCTGTGCTTCCCCCAGCAAGCCGTCCTGGGGGAGCCCATGGGTTCTGCACCCCAAATCCACAGTCCAACGTGACTCTCAGCCAGCCAGTAAAACAGGTTTATTCGATGACTTCTATTTGGTCTAACACAGACCATGCAGCAAGCGAGCGTGAGCCCTCCGCTGGATCCATCTTGGGGCCAGAGAGCGAGATAGCTCCTCTCCCCTTCCCAGCTAGACCCAGACTGTCTCAACCCCCTCTAGCCACTCCCTGCTCTCCTTTGTCCCTTGTCTGGTTTCCCGGGCTTGGAGGCATCACCTGACCTCCCTCCAACAGGTTCAGCTGACCTCCCTCCCCCACTTGGGGTCAGGTTACAGCTTCACCTTGGCTTTGCTTTGCATCAGCTACACATTCCTTTCCCTTCACATAGACGCTCAAGAAATGCATAGGGGAAACTGAGGCACACACACACAGTACTCCCACTTCGTCACAATCATAATGGTTCCTTATGAGTCTAAGCAAAGCACCAGTGTGTTTATTGTCCATCCTTCTGGGGGAGACCCCAACAAGAGCTCTGGGGGGTCCCCCAGCGGAGTCCTGTGTGGGAGGCACTGGGAGATGGGACCCCTGGCCTGCCACGTGCCCCTGCATGCGGAGGATGGGATGCCCGGTGGGAGCACAAGTGGGGTGTAACTAGGGGCGGAAGTCCAGCAGGAGCACAGCGAGTGGGGTGGGGGTGAGGGTGAGGGTGTGGCTGCAGGGGCAGAGGGGCTGTGGCTCTAACACCCCCTTCCCCCAGGTCTCTGTGGCCAGCTTCGCCGTCTATGTCATGGTGGATGAGAAGAACGTCCTAGACGCGCAGAAGGCATTTACCTCCATCTCCCTCTTCAACGTGCTGCGCTTCCCCATGGCCATGCTGCCCCTCGTCATCTCCTCCTTGGTGCAGGTGAGCAGCCAGGCAGGACGGAGAGAAAGAGGGTTGAGTCTTGGGCCCTTTCGTTAACTCTCATATGGTGCAGGCTCAGCATGTGGGGCTGAGGTGTCCGGGCTCAGAACAGGGGCCTTGTGGCTGGTCTTTGGGCCAAGGAATCAGCATGTGGGGCACAGGGCTGAGAGTGCTGGTTGCAGGACTCAGTGGGGAGCGGGAGGACTCCACACCTGCCTGCCATTCTGATTTATCCTCTGTTGCTTGTGTGTGTTGCGGTGGCTCCCAGAGGCCCTGCCAGGACGGGGGCTGCAGTTCGAGTAGCGTCCCTCTGGGTGCTCCATGGCAGGTGAAGCAGCACTTCCTGTGCCTGGGATAAGAGCTCTTGGGTAGCAGTGCCTGTCGGGCCACCGCACCTCCGGGGGAGCGTCCCTAAGGACACACATCTCGAAGCCTCTCCATTACTGCACAGGGGGAGTAACCTTCTCTTCTGGGAGCTGTGCACAGAGACACGCTCCCTGCTATATTCTTCAGTCTCTTGGGAAATACAGAGAATGGGGGAGCTGCCCCTAGGGGGGAGGGTTGGGCCGGAAGATTCTAGAGGTCTCTCCCCCACTCGGATGGATCTTGTGTCTCACCTTGTGACATCCCCTTTTGCTTCCTACAGGCCAGCGTGTCCACCGAGCGGCTGGAGCGGTACCTGGGGAGTGGCGACCTGGACCCCTCAGCCATAAGACGTGACCCCAGTGTCGGTAAATTAAGTGCCAGGTCTCACAGCGGGGCCCTGGTGTGTCTGTGAGAGGCCTGTTGCCACAACATGGGTGTGCAGGGCCCTCAAATACAACCCCCCATCAGCACCACTGCACACAACCCCCTGCACTCCAACCCAGTGTGTGGGGCCCCCAGGCACAATCCCCCCTCCACTTCTACCCCATGTGTGGGGCCCTTAGATACACCCCCCCTTGCACCTCCTGTGGGGGGCACCTGGTTTGCATACTCCCATGGTACAACAACCCTCCCCACATGTGCAGGGCCCTTTGGGGAGAATTTCCCCCCTTGGAATGGGGGGGAGCCCCCAAGTGGGCTGGTGGCTCCTGGGAGCTGGGCACACTGAGTTTGGGGTTGGGCTGGGGAGGGAGTTGTCCCCTACCCAGTCTCTGAGGCGTTGTCTGTTCTCTTGGCAGACTGTGCGGTGCGGTTCTCTGAGGCCTCCTTTGCCTGGGAGCAGGGTGCGGAGCCTGCGGTCAGAGAGTGAGTGTGTGTCTGGGGCCTTGTGCTCTGCTGTGGGGCTCCCTTCTCTGTTACCGACCTGCCAGGCAATTGCCCTGTGCTCATGGGTGAAACGGTCCCTGTGGACACACTTCCCCAGACAGAGACACGGGCAGCTGGAAACACCTGCTTCGCTGGCTTGTTCTCACTGACCACATGGTCGGGGTCCTTTCATGACATTTCCAGCCACGTGCGAGGCCTGTGTGATAAATGCAGGGGACGCAGGAGACCGGGAAGGAGCCTGGGGTTAGCCTGGATAACGTAGCTGTTAGGGATGTCAAGGTTTAACCGGTTAACCAATTAGCTTGAGGCTTATCGGTTTCTGTTAACAATTAAACTCCACCCGAGCTTCTGGCTGCTGCCCCACATGTCCAGGATCCGGCTGCCAGCCCCGCGCCCAGCATCCCAGCTGCCACTGCGGCACAGACCCCTGGGCACGGGACGGCAGCCGGAACCCTGGCGCGGGCTGGCCACCAGGATGCCGGGTGCGCTGGGATGCCGGATGTGGGGCCAGCAGCAGGGATCTCCGGGGTGGGGCAGCAGTGGAGCCCCACCTAAAACGTGGGGATGCTGCAGCAGCCCCCGCCCCCCCCGTTCCCGATAGAATTGTAATTGGTCACACGGTTATTGTTTTTACACGTTATTTACTGTGACGAAGTGGGAGTACTGTGTGTGTGTGCCTCAGTTTCCCCTATGCATTCCTTAAGTGTCTATGTGAAGGGATAGGGGCTAACGCTGGAAGCAAGGAGGCAACGCCCTCCCCTCTGTGCATCCCTGGAAGCTGTAACCTGACCCCAGGTGGGGGAGGGAGGTCACGTAACACCTGAAGCCCAGGAAAGGAACAAAGGAGCAGGAAGTGGCTAGAGGGAGTAGTCAGTCTGGGTCTGGGGCTAGCTGGAAAGAGGGAGAGAAGCCATTTTGGCTCTCTGGCTTCTCTCCTCTTCGATGGATCCAGCGGAGGGCTCACGCTCTTTCGCTGCATGGTCTGTGCTGGACCAGATGGAAGTCATCGAATAAACCTGGGAAAGAAGCAGGAGCCCAGAATCTGGGGCTCACCTCCTGGCTTCCCAGAAAGGCTGACTGAGGGACCCTGTTTGGACTGCGAAGCTGTGAGTTGGATGGTGTTCCTGACATCTCAAATAAACCGTCTATTCTGCTGGCTGGCTGAGTCATGTTTGACTGTGGATTTGGGGTGCAGAACCCATGGGCTCCCCCAGGACCCCGCCCAGGTGGGCTTGCTGGGGGAAGCACACGGAGGGGCAGAAGGTGCTGAATGCTCCGAGGACAGACCCAGGAAGGTGGAAGTGGGGACCCCTAAAGCTCCTGGCCTGGGAAACAGGCTGTGTACGGAGAAGGGGCCCTTCACCCGGAGTCCGGTCTGGCTTCCTAGGGAGCGGTTCCAGACCATTGCCCGGGCGCTCCGTGACATTTACACCCCTAGCAGCTGCTCCGAGTCCCACTCAGCCCTCTCGTCCTTCCAGGGTCACTCTGGATATCAAACCTGGGCTCCTGGTGGCTGTGGTCGGAGCCGTGGGCTCAGGGAAGTCCTCACTGGTGTCAGCCGTGCTAGGAGAGATGGAGAACCTCCAGGGGCACATTAACATCCAGGTGAGAGGAGCTGCCCCGAGTGGGGGTGGCCCCGTGTGCTGCTGTCGGATCCTGGGGGGCACTTAAGAGACGTGAACAGCATGGCCAGGCACTAAACCCCCCTCCTCCCAAACCAGGATCCAGGCCAAGTCTCCTCAGTTGTGACTGGCAGATTTCCCTGGGACACCCTCTAGCTCCCCTGGTGCCCCTCAGCCCCGTCCCACAGTCCTGCTGCTCCAGCCCCGGGCTCCCTACATGCATATCTTTGCCAATGTCCCTCCGTCCTGATCTGCAGCCCCCCACTACTCAAATCGTCCCTACCCGACTCTGCCAATACCCTTCAGCCCACCCTCACACACTGCATGCTACTGCCGGCGGGGAAGCTCCGGACATCCACTAACTGCCACACAGCAGCCTGGTGCCAGGGACAAATATCCGCCCAGCTCGTGGAAGTGAGAGCAAACCCTTGATCTGTAGGGTGGAAAGGCTAGTTAGGGTCCTAGCCCCCAGCACCCTCTTCCCCCTAAGTCCTGGGGAGATGCAGTGAACAGCATTTATCCTGCAGGATGTTTCATGTCACAGGAATTATCAGTTCTGCCAAGCTGCCTGTTAAGACCCAGAGCACAAACCCCAGACTGGCTGTGAGTTCTGTACTTACATTTCAGGAAAGATGTGGACAAATTGGAGAAAGCCCACCGAAGAGCAACAAAAATGATTAAAGGTCTAGAAAACACAACCTATCAGGGAAGATTGAAAAAACTGGGTTTGTTTAGTCTGGAGAAGAGAAGACTGAGAGGGGACATGAGAACAGTTTTCGAGTACATCAAAAGTTGTCACTATGAGGAGGGAGAAAGGAGAACAATTTTAATCTCGGGAGGACAGGATGAGAAGCAATGGACTTGATTTGCACCAAGGGAGGTTTAGGTTGGACATAAGGAAAATCATCTGTCAGGGTGGTGAAGCACTGGAATACATCGCCCAGGGAGGCTGTGGAATCTCTGTCATTGGGGATTTTTAAGAGCAGGTTGGACACACACCTATCAGGGATGGTCTAGATAATCCTGTGTCCTGCCCGGAGTGCAGGGGCCTGGACTAGACGAGGTCCCTGCCAGTTCTATGATTGTTGTTTCAGCAGCCAAGTATCAGGTGAAAACTCCTCAGGCACTATGACAGCCCAGCCAGGGAGTCACAGACAGTCCCCTGGGTACTCTGCTCTATCTTGTCACCCGGGTAAACTTGTCTTTGTGAATCACAATATTCAGGTTACTCCCAGTGCCAAAGGACCAGTCACTTACCCCAGGTCAATTGCACATTAGATCTAACACCAAAGACAACGCTTGTAGCCAGTCCTATAATAAATGAACTAAAGATTTATTAACTACGAAAAAGAAATGAGTGTTATTTACAAGGTTAAAGCAAATATACAGATACACACAAACGGGTTCCAATTTAAAGTTTCAAAAAGTAACAGAAGCTTCTATAATAAGCAAGCTCTATGTGTCCTTAGGGCTAACCCAGGCCAAGCACTGGGGATCTTTTGTTTTTGCCTAGTAATTCTTGCCCGTAGTTTGCCCACCCCTGGTCTAAAACCTTCTATAAGAAGCCAGCATTTTACATGAGCTAATGCTTCGTTCCTGATTCACGAGGTTCACACTTACAGAGGATTACAAAGTAAATGCTAAATATAACCTTATAATGTGGGGTGAGATGTTGTAAGTGAGATTTCTACATGCCGCTCCTACCAGCATTTCATAATGTCTGGCCACATTCTCACATACTTCATCTTTCTTTGAGCAGTGCCAGCACACAGCTGAGCCAGACTGGTATCCAGCAATGTTTTGGTCACTGTTCAGTTGAGGCCTACAGGCCTTGGCATGAGCTGGCACCCGATCTGCCAGTGTCACAGTCTCCTCTTGGCTTTGTCTGGTACCCTGCACAGAGGATGTGATGGGTCCTACCCCAGGAAAAACTCCCCCATCCCTCCTTTCCCCAACCCCTAGTCCAGGGCCCAAGTCCTGCGCAGCTGAGACCGGTCTCTTCCCTCCAGGGCTCTGTGGCCTACGTTCCCCAGCAGGCCTGGATCCAGAACACCACGCTGAAGGATAACATTCTCTTTGGCTCAGAGCTGGAGGAGGCTAGGTACCAGCGGGTTGTGGAGGCCTGTGCTCTCCTTCCAGACCTGAAGCTGCTCCCTGGAGGGGACCTCACGGAGATTGGAGAGAAGGTATTGGCACTGGGCATGTCGGGGAGGAGAAGGCTGGAGGAGGTGCCCTGGGGAGGAGGTGGGGGATAGGAGGGGGCAAGGTGTCTAGGGGTGCTCAAAGAGGGTGCAGGGTGTTGTGGGTGTATGAAGCTTGAGGGCCGTGTGGTAGCAGGAATGGTGGCTTGTGGGCATATGAGGAAGGTAGAAGAGGAGGAGGAGGGACGTGGGGTTGGGGAGGTGTAGGGGAGCCTGGACGTCCCAGACTGAGGAGGAATGTTTGGTGGTAGAAGCAGCAGCCCCTGGGTGTGTATTTGGGAGGTAATGCGGGGGACACTTGGGGAGTGTCTGGAGCTCCTAGGAGTGGGGTGCGGGTGGCAGAGGACATGTAGCATTCGGGAGGAGGGCTGTCTGGATCACATGGGGGTAATACGGGGCTGCGGAGGCCGTAGGAGCGTGTGGTGCCCAGGGTCTGTCTGGATCATGCGGGGGGGGGGGGGGGCAGAGGTGTGCAGAGAGCGTGTGATGTTTGTGGGGGGCTGTCAGGAGATCATGGGGATAGAGTGGGGGGTGCAGAGACCGTGTGGTGCCAGGGTCTGTCTGGATCATGCGGGGGTGGGGAGGGGGGTAGTGGTGCAGAGAGCGTGTGATGTTTGTGGGGGGCTGTCTCGATCACATGGGGGTAATACGGGGCTGCGGAGGCCGTAGGAGCGTGTGGTGCCAGGGTCTGTCTGGATCATGCGGGGGTGGGGAGGGGGGTAGTGGTGCAGAGAGCGTGTGATCTTTGTGGGGGGCTGTCAGGAGAACATGGGGATAGAGTGGGGGGTGCAGAGAGCGTGTGGTGCCAGGGTCTGTCTGGATCATGCGGGGGGGGGGGGGGGGGAGAGGTGTGCAGAGAGCGTGTGATGTTTGTGGGGGGCTGTCAGGAGATCATGGGGATAGAGTGGGGGGTGCAGAGACCGTGTGGTGCCAGGGTCTGTCTGGATCATGCGGGGGTGGGGAGGGGGGTAGTGGTGCAGAGAGCGTGTGATATTTGTGGGGGGCTGTCTGGATCACATGGGGGTAATACGGGGCTGCGGAGGCCGTAGGAGCGTGTGGTGCCCAGGGTCTGTCTGGATCATGTGGAGGCGGGGGGTTGGGGGTGCAGAGAGCGTGTGATGTTTGTGGGGGGCTGTCAGGAGAACATGGGGATAGAGTGGGGGGTGCAGAGACCGTGTGGTGCCAGGGTCTGTCTGGATCCTGTGGGGGTAGGGTGGGGGGTGGGGGTGCAGAGAGCGTGTGATGTTTGTGGGGGGCTGTCTGGATCACATGGGGGTAATATGGGGCTGCGGAGGCCGTAGGAGCGTGTGGTGCCCAGGGTCTGTGCGATGCTTGGGGGGGGGGGGGGGCTGTCTGGAGAACATGGGGCTGGGTGAGGGTGGGTGAGCGCTGGTGGAAGACTTTGCTCCCCGGGTCAGCACACTGGGGTGCAGGGGGCGCCCCAGGACTTAGTCTCTGCTTTCCCCTGCCAGGGCATTAACCTGAGCGGAGGCCAGAAGCAGCGGGTCAGCCTGGCTAGGGCTGTATACAGCGACGCCGACGTCTACCTGCTGGACGACCCCCTGTCGGCCGTGGATGCTCACGTGGGGAAGCACCTCTTTGAGCAGGTGCTGGGGCCGGAGGGGCTGCTGCAGGGCAAGGTGAGAACGGCCCCGAGCTGAGCGGTCCCCACCAGGAGCTGCCCCCCATCGTCCCTCATCTGGGGCACGTCTGGCGTGGCCCCCGTCTTAGTGGCTTAACGGGGGGCGTGAACGAGGGGCTGGCTGGCGGGCAGTTCTGTGCAGCTGGCAACAGGAACTGCTCCAGGCTCTCCATTGGGGGGGTGAGTGAATGAGGGGGGCCCTGGCCATCCCCAGCTGGGGTGAAGGGGCTTGATGGGGAGCCCGGTGGGTCCCAGCTAGGGATGGGAATAGGGGTAGGTGACAGAGCGCCCTGCGGGTCCCCAGCTAGGGGTGGGGGAGGGGGAGCCGTGCGGGTCCCCAGCCAGGGGTATGGGGTGGGGGGTCCGGTAGCTGCTGTGCCCTGGATCCTCTGTGCCATTCTTCTTGCAGACCCGGATCCTGGTGACGCACAGTGTCAGTTTCCTGCCGAGGATGGATGAGATCGTGGTGCTGGTGGCCGGTGCCGTATCTGAGCGGGGCTCCTACAGCACCTTGCTGGCTAATGGGGGGGCCTTCGCTCAGCTCCTGAGCACGTATGGGAGTCAGGAGGGCAGCACCCCCGAGGGGGAGGCCACAGGTACAGGGGCCGCGTGCTGAGCCCAGGGTCAGCTCCAGACAGGTGCCCGTGGAGTCCTGTTCTGTGCTACGTGTGCCCAGAGCACCCCAGTGTTGGCGGGAGGGAAGGAGACGGCCCAAACTCCCCTCCCCCCCCCCCCCGTTAACGAGGGTAACACTAGTACAAGGAGAGCCTCAACTTACGCTGTCTCCAGGCCTTGGGTCTGTCTCCGCAGGGCCCCTCTGTTTTGGCCCCTTCCCCTGTGCCTCTGGGGGACACGCCAACCCTGCCTCCTCCTGAGCGGGAGCCCGTGTGGCTCAGTCCGAGTCAGCAGAAAGAGCTCTGTGGCAATGCAGGAACCTAGCCCTGACCCCTGCTGGGACCTTCCCACCCACCCCGGTTCCCAGAGCGGGGTCTCTTCTCCGTCCCGGTTCAGCTCGGCTGGAGCTCGGGCCCCAAAGCCCCAAGCTGTGGCTGGGAGACGCGCCCAGCTTGCTGCTTGGCCGTTCCCCTTGCTGCGGCTGGGAGGGAGCCCAGCCACCCACCTGAGCCCCCTGTGTCGTCCGGCAAAGCCAGCAACGGCCCTTCGTCTCCCCAAGACAGGGAGTGAGACGGTTCCACCTAGAGAACGCTGCACCCTTACTCCTAGGGGCGCAGGGGTTCCCACCCCAGCTCAGGGCAGGGGGCTGCGTAGCCCAGTACCCCGTCTCCAACAGGGGCCCTCAGCACCAGCCCCTTCAGGGGAGAGAGCTAGGAACCTGCCAGAGGGCAGCGAGAGCAAGCAGCAGACAGTGGCCCCACCTCAGGGGTGGGGTTCACGCCACACTGGCCTAGTCTGACCCATTGTTCGAGAAAGTCCTTTGCATCTCCCCACTCCAGAGGTGCCATACGTCCCAGCCCACAGCACCACACAAACCACAACACCACACAAACCACAACACCACACAAACCATTCCGTTACTACAATGGCCCCCAGGATACTGGAGCAGAGTTTAATCAGGGCTCCCGAAGACACTGCAGGAAATTGCCATCTGGGTCCCAGCAGCAGCCGCTCTTGGCTTCTGAGCAGGAGGGCACAGCACAGGCATGGGTCTCTGGAGCCCTGTGCTGCTCTCCGCTCAGTGCCTAACACACGTCCAGGCTCCTAACTCCGGGCTCTGCTCCTCAGTTGGTGCTGCCGAGGAGCAGGACGGCGAGATCCCTGAGCCTAGCACAGAGGAGGTGCCAGTCGACATAGTGACCATGACCCTGCAAAGAGAAGCCAGCGTCCAGCGGAGAGAATTCAGCCGCAGGTAGGAACCTGGCCCAGTCTCCAGTTGTCATCCTCTCCCCCAAACCTCTCCCTGCTTCCTGCGTAGGCCTCTCCCCCAGCCCTGCACCTCGTCTTTGCTTCCTGGGGTGGAGGGGCCCTGGGCCTTCGGGAACCTATGGGAAAGCGTCTGAGAGCCCTGGTCTCTGGGACCTCCCTGGCCTGCATGAGAGGCCCTGTTGCAGTTCTCACTGCCACCCAGGCTAGGCGAGTTCCTGCCTGCTGGGTTTCTCCAGCTGTCTTCCCACACACTCCTCTGCTGAAGCTTCCCTCCACCCCCACTCCTTTCTGCCCCCCTCACACCCCCCCCCCCCACAATGCACTGGCAGAATTGCACTTACCCAGGGGTTTCTGTATGTCTCACATCCAGCCCTTGGGCTATTCCCTGCAGCTGTCTGGGGCTCGCTGGCTGGGTTAGGTGTATCTGGGCCGGGGGCTGGGCTGGTTTAGCTGGAGAGGGTGGGAACAAGGATGCACTCGGGGGAGTTTCCAAAGAGCCCAGTTGAAATGTTTCTCTCTCCAAAGTCCGCGAGTCCCATGGCTGGCCCCTGGCAGATCCCAGCGCAGCCAGAATGCTCGAGTGGGAGGCTCGGTGCAGGGCGAGGCGGACAGGGTTCCAGGGTGGCTCCAAATGACGAGCAATCTCCCTCTTGCAGCCTCAGCACCAGCAGCACCAAGTCCCTGCGAAAGGCCTTGCAAGCGGAGGAGGTGGGGCCAAAGAACAAGCAGCCTGCGGAGGAGGTGGCGGGACAGAGGCTGATTGAGAAGGAGGCCATGGAAACGGGGAAGGTGAGAGAAGGGATCCCATGGCTCAGGGGCCGAGACACTGGGAAATCCCACCCCACAGCTCGCTGCTTTACAACCACAATAGTGCTTGAGAAAACTGACCCTCCGCTTTCCTGCCCCCATTGCACTGCCCCCGGCCTATGCGTGAAGAGGGAGTCAGGGAGGGGTACTGCTGGGATTGTTTAGGGGGTTGGGGTGCTTCTGCGTGGGGAGGGCATGTGGGGCCGTATGGGGGAGCCTTGGCAGTGCCGTGGGGGGAGAGGCAGGGGGTGTGACAAAGTAGGAATACTGTGTGTGTGTGCCTCAGTTTCCCCTATGCATTTCTTAAGGAGTAGGGGCTAACACTGGAAGCAAGGAGGCAACCCCTCCCCTCTCCAGGTGTGCATCCCTGATGCTGTAACCTGATGCTGGTGGGGGAGAGAGGTCAGGTGATACCTCAAGCCCGGGAAACCAAACAAAGGACAGGGGGACTGGAGGTGGGGGAGTGGTCAGTCTGGGTCTAGCTGGGAAGGGGAGAGGAGCTATCTCGTGCTCTCCGGCCCCAAGATGGATCCAGCGGAGGGCTCACGCTCGCTCGCTGCATGGTCTGTGTTAGATCAGATTGAAGTCATTGAATAAACCTGGGGGAGAAGCAGGAGCCCAGAATCTGGGCCTCACCTCCTAGCACCCCAGAAGGGCCTGACTGGATGGGCCCTGTTGAGACTGAGTAGCTCTGAGTTGGATGGTGTTCCTGACACCTCAAATAAACCGTCTATTCTGCTGGCTGGCTGAGAGTCACGTCTGACTGTGGATTTGGGGTGCAGAACCCCTGGGCTCCCCCAGGACCCCGCCCAGGCGGGCTTGCTGGGGGAAGCCCACGGAGGGGCAGACGGTGCTGAATGCTCCGAGGTCAGACCCAGGAAGGTGGAAGTGGGTACCCCTGAAGCTCCTGGCCTGGGAAACGGAGAAGGGGCCCTCCACCCGGAGTCCGGTCTGGCTTCCTAGGGAGCGGTTCCAGACCATCGCCCGGGCACTCTGTGACAACTGGTGGCAGCAGTGGGATGTACGGCACCCCGTGGACCCCGTGGACAGCGCACCCCGCAGTAAGTGACTGTGGGATCGTTGGGGAGCAGGCATGTTGAAGGCCCAGAGAATGCCAGTTACAGGGGGTGGAAAGGCTGCAGCTTAACCCCTAAGAGTGTGTGACCAGAGAGAAGGACTGTTGCGGATCCAGGGTCCCCCTGAAAACTGCAAGGAGCAGTCAGGGGCAGAGAAGCATGTGGCTTGGCCCTAAGAGGGAGAAGGATTTTTGCAGTATCAGGGTACCCCTGGGGTTTGCAGTGAGTGGTCCCAGGGGTGCAGGAGCAGACGCTCAACCCTGGCAAACAGATGGTGACCTGGAAAAAGCTGGCATACAAGGGGTTCCCCCTGGACACTGTGGGGCAAAGAGCACACAGGCCTGTGAGTCCAGAGCGAAGTGATGAAGGACTTCGTGACCCTGTGCTTTGCGAAGCACAGGTTAATCGTGCAGCTAGGAAAAGCTGGAGGATTTGGCCCTTCGGAGACAGTTGCAAGATTCCTGATCCAGGATGGGGTTGCAGGAGAATCTGAGAGCATCTGAAGTGGTCATGGTGCATCCCCAAGACTCCTGTCCCTGACCAGACGTGGGTCTTCACGATTGGGTTCCCCATCCGGGGACCGGAGACGGAGGAAAGTGGAGTAGAGTCCAAGAGAGAAATTGGACTGTGAGAGGCGGCAAGAGCCTGGAAGTGCTGCAGCGGAGCAGCAGTGTGAACTGGGAATGGTGATGCCAAGGGACCCAAGGGACTTCCGAAGGGTGAGTGGGGATAGACCCCTGGATGCCAGTTCCGCAGGGAGCCTCATTACTAAATTGGGGTCCCTGGGTAAGGGATAGGGGAAAAGAACATCCACCTCACTGCTGGTGAGCAGGCTGGCAATTCGAACCAGGGGAACCCTGCGGACAAGCCCTGGTGTCTAGCTCCCCGCTGGGTCCCAAGGCTGATTACGCCATTCACCAGATGGGTGGGGTGGTGGACAAAGTCCCACCCCTGTCCCCGACCTGTATGTCTGTGTGGAGTACCCTGGGTTCAAGTCATGTGGGCACCCAGAGGGAGTGAAGGGAAGTGGTGAATGGGGAGACAGTCCTGGGGTGGCAAGACCCTGGGACAGGGAGAAGTGTTAATGGGGCCCCCATAAAGCACTGGTGAGGTCGAACTTCCCCAGGTCACTGGCTAAAGTGACCATTGCTCAGTTCATTCTCGAAGAGGGGAGATCTGTGACGAAGTAGGAATACTGTGTGTGTGTGCCTCAGTTTCCCCTATGCATTTCTTAAGGAGTAGGGGCTAACACTGGAAGCAAGGAGGCAACCCCTCCCCTCTCCAGGTGTGCATCCCTGATGCTGTAATCTGACCCCAGGTGGGGGAGAGAGGTCAGGTGATACCTCAAGCCCGGGAAACCAGACAAAGGAAAGGACAGGGGGACTGGAGGTGGGGGAGTGGTCAGTCAGTCTGGGTCTAGCTGGGAAGGGGAGAGGAGCTATCTCGCGCTCTCTGGCCCCAAGATGAATCCAGCGGAGGGCTCACGCTTGCTCGCTGCATGGTCTGTATTAGACCAGATTGAAGTCATTGAATAAACCTGGGGGAGAAGCAGGAGCCCAGAATCTGGGCCTCACCTCCTAGCACCCCGGAAGGGCCTGACTGGATGGGCCCTGTTGAGATTGAGAAGCTGTGAGTTGGATGGTTCCTGACATCTCAAATAAACCGTCTATTCTGCTGGCTGGCTGAGAGTCATGTCTGACTGTGGAGTTGGGGTGCAGAACCCACGGGCTCCCCCAGGACCCCGCCCAGGCGGATTCGCTGGGGGAAGCCCACGGAGGGGCAGACGGTGCTGAATGCTCCGAGGTCAGACCCAGGAAGGTGGAAGTGGGGACCCCTGAAGCTCCTGGCCTGGGAAACAGGCTGTGTACAGAGAAGGGGCCCTTCCCCCGGAGTCCGGTCTGGCTTCCTAGGGAGCGGTTCCAGACCATCGCCCGGGCGCTCCGTGACAGGGGGCAGGGCGGCGCTATGGGGGGCTGGGCAGTGCCATGCTGGGAGGGCCAAGGTAGCTGCAGCAGGGGGTGTGCGGCGGCTGGACTCCATGGGAGGCCGCGACAGGCTGTGCTGTGGGGGAAGGGGGTGAGCCTGGGCAGTGCTGTGGAGGGAGGGGCAGGGGGCTGGGCGGTGCTGTGGCAGGTGGGGGGGGCTGGATGGTGCCGTGCGAGGAGGGCTGAGGTAGCCGTGATGGGGGGCACGTGGTGGCTGGACTCCATGGGACGCCGCGACAGGCTGTGTTGCTCCGCAGGTGAAGTTCTCCCTGTACCTGCAGTACCTGGGCGCCATGGGCTGGGGATTCTCCGCCTGGGTTTTCTTCTTCTTCGTTGCACAATATGCCGCCTCCGTGGGGTCCAGCCTGTGGCTGAGTGACTGGACCGAAGACTCGCTGCGGTACTGGAACAAGACCTACCCCACCTCCCAGCGGGACATGCGCATCGGGGTCTTCGGTGCACTGGGCACGGCACAGGGTAAGTCTGAGGATCCACCCAGTCGTGAGCTGGAGAGCCCAGGGAAGGGTGGCTGAGGCCCCAGGCTTGCCAGGGCCCACGATTTCTCCCCGTGTACTGGGTGGAGGTGCCAGGATCTCCCTGGGAGCAGTCAGCGGGAGGATTGCAGCCCCACACCCGGCGCCTCACCGTGTGTGCCAGGGTGTGGGCCCAAGTCCTGACCTAACTGGCACATGCGTCCTAGCTGCCTTCCTGCTGGCCGGATCCCTCGTGGCGACCCGAGGCGCCATCCGGGCCTCCCGCCTGCTGCACCAGCAGCTGCTCAGCAATATCCTGCGCGTGCCCATGAGCTTCTTCGACACCACCCCGACGGGCCGTATCGTCAACAGGTTTGCCAAGGTGAGAGCTCAGAGGGCAGGGACCCTGGGCCCAGTCGCTCTGCCAGGGCCAGCGCCGTGGGTGGCAGCAGAGGGAGGGACGTTCCTTCAAGCGTTTCATAGGCACATTTCTTGCTGCAGTGCCAGTAGCTTTATCCTAGGACTCCTCCCCTGGGGACGTTCCTGTGGGGGGGGGACGTGACGCCTTCCCCAAGAGCCCTACTGCGTGGTCACGGGGCAGCATTCGGTCAGGTCTCAGCAGGGCTTTGTGATGTGAGCAAGGTGGGTGCACTAGAAACCTGGATGGCCTTTAATCACGCAGAGCTAGAGAAGGAGCGGAGTCTAGTGGTGAGAGCTGGGGGGACTGAGAGCCAGGATTCCTGGGTTCTATTCTCAGATCTGGGAGGAAGTGGAGTCTGATGGTTAGAATATGGGGAAGTGGAAATCGAGACCCCCGCTGTGCCATTGACTTCCGACATGCCCCGTGAGGCAAGTTCCTTCCCCCTCTCTGCCTCGGTCTCCCTGTCTGGACTGTGGGATCACGCTGAGCCCCTGGGCTGGTATCAGAGCTTCCCTTTGTGTGTGCAGGGCCCTCTGGCCTCCTCCTGTCTCACTGGGCCTGGCCACATGGCCTGCATCTCCCCTCTTCTCCCTCTGTTCCTAGGACATCTTTACCGTGGATGAGACCATCCCCATGTCCTTCCGTAGCTGGCTGACCTGCTTTCTGGGCATCGTCAGCACCCTGCTCATGATCTGCCTGGCCACCCCCTACTTCGCTCTCGTCATCCTTCCCTTGGGCGTGGTCTATTTCTTCCTGCTGGTGAGTGCTTCCTCTGCCACCCGCCTTTGCCCCACGCAATGGGCTCTGCTTGTCTCCTTCCTTGGGCATTCCCAGCGCTGACAGCTGGGGCCACCTGCCAGCCCGGGTCACTGCAGTCCCGCCTCACAGGACCGAGTCTCTGCTCCCTGCCCCGGGAGGAAGGTCCTGGGTGCACATGGCAGTAACAGCCGCTTCTCTGGTCCCAGCGCTTCTACGTCTCCACGTCCCGCCAGCTGAGACGTCTGGATTCCGTCACCAGGTCTCCCATCTATTCCCACTTCAGCGAGACGGTGTCTGGCCTGTCTGTGATCAGAGCCTATGGACACCAGGCGCGGTTCCTGCAGCACAACGACCGGATCATGGACATCAACCAGAAAAGTGTTTACTCCTGGATTGTCTCGAATAGGTGAGATTACCCCTCCCCCCCGGCCCGGGACAGACCAGCCAGAAAAGGACGGGTCTAATTCCCACCCCATGAGCCTAGACTCCTTCAGGGTGTCCAGGACGTCTTGGCAGGGGAATGACCTGACTCTGGGAATGCAGGGGGGCTGCTGGTTGCTGGGTGCAGGCTGAGCAGACCCATGCGGGGACTTTTCAGTGGGGTCGGGGAGTTTGTGCAGCTCAGCTCCGAGGCAGGTTGCAGCATTCAGGGTTGATGGAGTGTTTTACCCCCCGGATAGCTCTGTGGGGCAGGGCCTGGACGTTTCAGTAGAGGGTGAGAGGAGGATTCTCTTGGCCTGTAATGCAGCCTCAGCACAGACTTTGTTACATTTCATCCGGTCAGGATCGGCCTTTGTCTTCCGCAGTCAAAGCTTGAGTTGGGTGTTTGGCCAGGAACGGAGGAGTATGACGGACGTTCCCTGCGCTGTTGGGCACTGTCAGCGGGTGGGGGTGGCGCTGGGCACCTGCCGGGTGTTTGGCCAGGAACAGGGATTATGATGGGTGGGTGTGAGTGGATGGGGTGCTCCTGGGCGCCTGCTGGGTGTCGGGGTGACCAGGAATGGCGCGGATGGTGCTCACTGTACGTGCCCCACAATGCCAGTGTACGTGTGGGCCGGCTCCTCTCTCCACGCCTCACCTCCAGCGCTCTCCCCGAGGCAGGTGGCTGGCCATCCGGCTGGAGTTTGTCGGGAACCTGGTGGTTTTCTTTGCGGCTCTCCTGGCCGTGATTACGAGGGACTCTCTGGGGAGCGGCATCGTCGGGCTCTCCATCTCCTCGGCACTCAACGTGAGTCCAGACATGCAGGGGAACCAGCCTCTGCTCTGCGGGGCTGCTCACCCCCGGGGGGGCAGGGCTGATCCTGGGGGCAGGGCCTCCGTGGCTGGGTCCTGTCTTCTGCTGGAAAGTGCTGCTGCACATCTGGCCAGCAAAGGGGCCGCCAGCTGGGGCGGGGGTGGGGGGAGGGCTGGGATGGATGGAGCCAAGAAAGATATGCCCCCCATAGCGAGGGGGGAGGCGCTCCCTCGGTGGGTCCTGGGGCAGGATGGGGCTGGGAAGGGGACTGTCCCACTGGGAGGTGGGGCAGGGCAGGGGTGTTGCTGCTGGAGGTGATGGGTGGGGTGTTGCTGCTTGGTTGTTCCCGCAGGATGGGGTCAGGATGCAGCAGCTCCTGCTAGGGGTAGGGGGGCGGGTTTGGGTGTTCCGGGGTCAGGACCCGCTGGTCTCTGCTGTGCAGATAACCCAGACGCTGAACTGGCTGGTGCGGATGACGTCGGAGCTGGAAACCAACATTGTGGCGGTGGAGCGCATGCACGAGTACACACAGGTGGAGAACGAGGTGAGAGCCGGTGAGGGGAAGGCGACTGGGGGACAGAGCGGGACCTGGGCGCCTCTGCAGATCTCCCTCCATTTGCATGTGGCTAGTGTGGAAGTGGGAAAAGGGGATTTGTGTGCGGCCCCAGGGCGTGCCCCTTTTTCCCTTTTCTCCCACACTACCCAGAGTGCTTTGCACCGCAGTTCCCCAGTTATCAGACATCCTTTAACACTCCTCTCCCTCCCCCCAGGCTCAGTGGGTGACGGAGCAGCGGCCACCGCCCGGCTGGCCTAGCAAAGGCGAGATCCAAATTATTGACTATCAGGTCCGGTACCGACCAGGGCTGGAGCTGGTTCTTCACAAGCTCACCTGTGATATTGGGAGCACGGAAAAGGTGAGGAACCGCCCCGACAGACCCCTCTGGATCTTTGCTGTCAGCTGCTGGTGAGAGGTGGGAGGAGTGAGGGGGTGGGGCCCCTCAGGTTTGATTGCAGGACTCAGATCAGAGCCAGAAGCCATCACTTTATTTTGGAGCGTGTCCCAGATTCTGAGGTGAGAAGAGACCCGAAGCTCATCTCGTCTGAGCCTTTGTGTCTCACAGGCCATCAGCCCCACTCGCCCGTTTGTTCCTGCAACCTCAATAAGGATTCTTTAAAATACAGCCAGCTCTCCTGGACTCCTTTCCCCTTCATGTTCATCTCCCAGGGGATCCTGCCCACGAGGTCCCTGCGGGAGTCAAAGTCTGCTTTTCTGAAGTCCAGGTCCGTATTCTGCTGCTCTCCTTTCTTCCCTATGTCAGGATCCTGAACTCGACCATCTCATGGTCACTGCCTCCCAGGTTCCCATCCACTTTTGCATCCCCTGCTAATTCTTCACGGTTTGTGAGCAGCAGGTGTCACAGAGCGCCCAGGCGATGGTCTGGAACCGCTCCCTAGGAAGCCAGACAGGACTTCGGGTGGAGGGCCCCTTCTCCGTACACAGCCTGTTTCCCAGGCCAGGAGCTTCAGGGGTCCCCACTTCCACCTTCCTGGGTCTGACCTCGGAGCATTCAGCCCCTTCTGCCCCTCCATGGGCTTCCCCCAGCAAGCCCGCCTGGGCGGGGTCCTGGGGGAGCCCATGGGTTCTGCACCCCAAATCCACAGTCAAATGTGACTCTCAGCCAGCCAGCAGAATAGACGGTTTATTTGAGATGTCAGGAACACCATCCAACTCACAGCTTCTCAGTCTCAACAGGGCCCATCCAGTCAGGCAGGTCCTTCTGGGGTGCTAGGAGAATGAGGCCCAGATTCTGGGCTCCTGCTTCTTCCCCAGGTTTATTCGATGACTTCCATCTGGTCTAACACAGACCATGCAGCGAGAGAGCGTGAGCCCATCGCTGGATCCATCTTGGGGCTAGAGAGCGAGTTGGCTTCTCTCCCCCTTCCCAGCTAGACCCAGACTCACTCAACCCCCTCTAGCCACTCCCTGCTCTCCTTTGTTCCTTTCCCGGGCTAGGAGGCATCACCTGACCTTTCTCCAACAGGTTCAGCTGACCTCCCTCCCCCACTTGGGGTCAGGTTACAGCTTCACCTTGGCTTTGCTTTGCATCAGCTACACATTCCTTTCCCTCCACATAGACGCTTAAGAAATGCATAGGGGAAACTGAGGCACACACACACACAGTACTCCCACTTCATCACACCAGGTCAAGAAGAGCTCCGCCCCTAGTTGGTTCCTCCAGCACCTGCACCAGGAAATTGTCCCCTACACTTTACAGAAACTTCCTGGATTGTCTGTGCACTGCTGTATTGCTTTCGCCGCAGATATTGGGGTGATTGAAGTCCCCCATGAGAACCAGGGCTTGTGATCTAGTAACTTCTGTTAGTTACCGGAAGAAAGCCTCATCCACCTCATCCCCCTGGTCTGCTGGTCTATAGCAGACTCCCACCACGACATCAGCCTTGTCGCTCACACTTCTAAACTTAATCCAGAGACTCTCAGGTTTTTCTGCAGTTTCATACCGGAGCTCTGAGCAGTCGTACTGTTCTCTTACATACAGTGCAACTCCCCCACCCTTTCTGCCCTGCCTGTCCTTCCTGAACAGTTTATATCCATCCATGACAGTGCTCTAGTCATGTGAGTTATCCCACCAAGTCTCTGTTATTCCAATCACATCATAGTTCCTTGACTGTGCCAGAACTTCCAGTTCTCCCTGCTTGTTTCCCAGGCTTCTTGCATTTGTCTATAGGCACTCAAGATAACTCGCTGATTGTCCCGCTAGCTCAGTATGAGACAGGAGTCCTCCTCTCTTGCGCTCTCCTGGTTGTGCTACCTCCCGGTATCCCATGTCCCCACTTATCTCGGGTCTTTGGTCTCCTTCCCCCAGTGTACCTAGTTTAAAGCCCTCCTCGCTAGGTTAGCCAGCCTGCTTGTGAAGATGCTCTTCCCTCACTTCGTTAGGTGGATCCCGTCTCTGCCTAGTACCCCTCCTTCTCGGAATACCATCCCATGGTCAAAGAATCCAAAGCCTTCTCTCCGACACCACCTGCGTAGCCATTCATTGACTTCTACGATTCAACGGTCCCTACCTGGGCCTCTTCCTTCCACAGGGAGGATGGACGAGAACACCACTTGCGCCTCAGACTGCTTTATCCTTCCTCCCAGAGCCACGTAGTCTGCAGTGATCTGCTCAAGGTCATTCTTGGCAGTATCATTGGTGCCCACGTGGAGAAGCAGGAAGGGGTAGTGATCCGAGGGCTTGATGAGTCTCACAGTCTCTCCGTCACATCGTGAATCCTAGCTCCTGGCAAGCAGCAGACCTCTCGGTTTTCCTGGTCGGGGCAGCAGATAAATGACTCAGTGCCCCTGAGGAGGGAGTCACCGACCACCAATGGAAGAGCCAGGGCTCCCGAGAGCATGAGTGCGGGCAGCGTGAGGATGGGCACCCCAGACCCAGGCACTGCGGAGGGGGCACCACCAGCGAAGAGCCACAGAACTAATCAGGGGCCAGTGAATGGCAGAGACAGAACAAAACCTGCCACTGTGGCTGACGCGAGTGGGGGGGCCCAGGCCTGCCCGGCTCCAGCCGTCTAACTGCCCTGGGGCCATCTCCACAGGTCGGGGTTGTGGGCAGGACAGGAGCTGGGAAATCCTCTCTCACCAACTGCCTCTTCCGGCTGCTGGAGGCAGCAGGAGGGAAGATCGTGATTGATGGGGTGGACATAGCAACCATCGGCCTCCACGACCTCCGCCAGCGCCTCACCATCATCCCCCAGGTGAGTGCGGCAGGGGCAGAGCGGGCGCCAGTCTCTGGCAGCAGCTGGCCGGGATTTCGCCCTGGGCACACGTGTGGGCTGTGAACTGACTCCACCGCCAGGTCCACGCCCCGGGTGTCTCTTTTCATTAACTTATCCCAACCTGCCACTGCCTAATGGGGCAGCATGAGCAGGGGCCCAGGCCAGAGCCCCCGGCCCCTGGGTGTGGAAGGAGGAGCAGCCTTGTTGGGAGCCTAGACTCAGCCAATGATCGTCCCCGCGCCTGCTGGCGCCTTCTCTGAGCCACCCGGCGGTGACCTGCCCTGAGCCGGTGGCGGTTGAAGCTGCCGTGGCCGAGCTCTCAGTGAAGCGGCCCTGGTAGGAGACTCACCCTGCCCCTCCAGCCAGTGCGCTGCCCCAGATCCCAGCCCCCCTCCAGCCTGTGCACTGCCCAGCTGTGGGCACCGCGGGCAGCCAGTTTGTGTGGTTGGACAAACAGCTCAGCGCTGGCTCTAGCCAAACAGCGCTGGTGTCCCCCCTGCGTCGAACAGTAATGATCGAATAAACCCCTCCTGGCTCTGGGGCTGGCAGGGCCCTGGTCCCAGCGCTGTCCCAGCCCCCCCCCCCCCCGTGGTCCCAGCGCTGTCCCAGCCCCCGCCCCCCGTGGTCCCAGGGCTGTCCCAGCCCCCCCGTGGTCCCAGCGCTGTCCCAGTCCCCCGTGGTCCCAGCGCTGTCCCAGCCCCCCCGTGATCCCAGCGCTGTCCCAGCCCCCCCGTGGTCCCAGCCCTGTCCCAGCCCCCCCGTGCTCCCAGCCCTGTCCCAGTACCCCCGTGGTCCCAGCGCTGTCCCAGTCCCCCGTGGTCCCAGCCCCCCATGGTCCCAGTGCTGTTCTAGCCCCCCGTGGTCCCAGCCCTGTCCCAGCCCCCCCGTGGTCCCAGCGCTGTCCCAGCCCCCCCGTGGTCCCAGCGCTGTCCCAGCCCCCCCGTGGTCCCAGGGCTGTCCCAGCCCCCCCGTGGTCCCAGCGCTGTCCCAGCCCCCCCGTGGTCCCAGGGCTGTCCCAGCCCCCCCGTGGTCCCAGCCCTGTCCCAGCCCCCCGTGGTCCCAGCGTTGTCCCAGCCCCCCCATGGTCCCAGCCCTGTCCCAGTACCCCCGTGGTCCCAGCGCTGTCCCAGTCCCCCGTGGTCCCAGCCCCCCATGGTCCCAGTGCTGTTCTAGCCCCCCGTGGTCCCAGCCCTGTCCCAGATCCCCCGTGGTCCCAGCGCTGTTCCAGTCCCCTGTGGTCCCAGCCCCCCCCCTCGTGGTCCCAGCGCTGTCCCAGCCCCCCCGCGGTCCCAGCGCTGTCCCAGGCCCCCCGTGGTCCCAGCGCTGTCCCAGTCCCCCGTGGTCCCAGCCCTGTCCCAGCCCCCCCGTGGTCCCAGCGCTGTCCCAGCCCCCCCGTGGTCCAAGCACTGTCCCAGCCCCCCATGCTGGCCTTACAGGACCCGGTGCTGTTCTCTGGGACGTTACGGATGAATCTGGACCCATTTGACCAGTACTCAGATGAGGAGATCTGGAAAGCCCTGGAGCTGGCTCACCTGAAGACCTACGTGCTGGACCTGCCTGAAAGACTGTCCCACCCAGTGAGCGAAGCAGGGGAGAACCTGAGGTAGGAGGGCTCATCTTGGGTGTCCTCAGCGTCTGCCCAGCTCCAGAGACACGTCCTGCCGCCCTCCCCACAGCCTGCGCATGTCCACCCAGCAGGACTAATCCCTGCAGGAATGCATGACCCTCTGTGAAGCCCTAGGGAACGAGAGTGGGAGGGGGCAAGGCACAGGGGAAGGTTGTGTCGGGGGTGGCAAGGCTGGGGGAAGAGCGCATGTTTGTGGGGGATGGTAAGGGGAAGGGTGTGTTTTTGTGGGAGGGGGCAAGGCACAAGGAAAAGGGGGGTGTTGGGGGGAAGGCACACAGTGAAGAATGGGGGGGGGCAGTAAGTCCAGGGGAAGGGTGTGTGCTTGTGGGGGCGGGGGGCAAGACCAAGGGTAGAGGTGTGGGGGGGGGGGGGCAGCAAGGCTAAGAGGAGGGGTGTGTGGGGAGGGGTCGCAAAGGGGAAGAGTTCAGGTTTTTTACGGGGGGCAAGGTGCATGTGGGTGAAACCTAGTCATCCTGGGGTGAGAGGCAAAGTGTCATCATGGACCAAAAACTGGCTAGAACAGAAAGCAGAGTTGGCTTAAATCAGGGGTCTCAAACATGCGGCCCCGGGGGCCACATGCGGCCCGCAAAGCCCTTCCCTGCGGCCCGCCAAGCTTCCTGGCGCCCCCCCCCCCCCCGGTCTCCCCATAGCAGTTTGCAGGACGGAGAGGCCAGAAGTGGAGGCTTCTCTGCTGCCTGGCTGGGCTGCGCGTGTTTCTAGCTCTGGACTTCCTAGATTGCTCTTGCTTTGTTTGCCAAACAGCTGTTGGTGGTGCCTAGTGCTTTCCAGGAGGGAATGGGGAGCTGCGTGCTCAGAGGAGGAGGTGGGGTAGGGGTGGGACCTCTTGGAAGGGGTGGAGTGGGGGCAGAGCCGGGGCAGCAAGGGCGGGGTGTGTGTCAGTGGTGCGGCCCTCGAGCCAGTGGACTAGTCCTCATGCGGCCCTCGTGGTCATTTGAGTTTGAGACCCCTGGCTTAAATGGTCACTATTAATTCGGACTAAAGGGCGCCAGCGGAGCGTACGTGGTCCCATGTTGTACAAAACATTTATTAATTCCTGAAAGATGAGCAGTGAGGCAAGGATTTTTGTAGATAACACAGAGATACATGGGAGAGTCAAATCCTGAGATGACTGGGAGGAATGTCAGAGGGACCTGGTCAAGCTCGGGGAATGGGTAACAGGATGGAAGATGAAATTCAATATAAGAACATAAGAACGGCCGTACTGGGTTAGACCAAGGGTCCATCCAGCCCAGTATCCTGCCTACCGACAGTGGTCAATGCCAGGTGCCCCGGAGTGAGTGAACCTAACAGGTAATGATCAAGTGATCTCTCTCCTGCCATCCATCACCACCCTCTGACAAACAGAGGCTAGGGACACCATTCCTTACCCATCCTGGCTAATAGCCATTAATGGACTTAACTTCCATGAATTTATCCAGTTCTCTTTTAAACCCTGTATAGTCCTAGCCTTCACCACCTCCTCTGCCAAGGAGTTCCACGGGTTGACTGGGCGCTGTGTGAAGAACTTCCTTTTATTTGTTTTAAACCTGCTGCCCATTAATATCATTGGGTGGCCCCTAGTTCTTATATAATGAGAACAAGTAAATAACTTTTCCTTATTCACGTTTCCCACATCGCTCATGATTTTATAGCCCTCTATCATCCCCTTAGTCTCCTCTTTTCCAAGCTGAAAGTCCTAGCCTTTTTAATCTCTCCTCATATGGGACCTGTTCCAAACCCCTAATCATTTTAGTTGCCCTTCTCTGAACCTTTTCCAATGCCAGTATATCCTTTTTGAGATGAGACCACATCTGTACGCAATATTCAAGATGTGGGTGCACCATGGATCTATGTAAGGGCAATAAGATATTCTCCATTTTATTCTCTATCCCTTTAAAAATGATTCCTAAAATCCTGTTTGCTTTTTTGACTGCCGCTGCACAGCGTGTGGATGTCTTTAGAGAACTATCCATAGGTTCCAAAAAGGGTGGATCTAGACTGTCCTCAGTGGTAGCAGGTGACAGAACAAGGAGTAATGGTCTCAAGTTGCAGTGGGGGAGGTTTAGGTTGGATATTAGGAGATATTTTCTCACGAGGAGGGTGGTGAAGCACTGGAATGGGTTCGCTAGGGAGGTGGTGGACTCTCCTTCCTCAGAGGTTTTTAAGGGCAGGCTTGACAAAGCCCTGGCTGGGATGATTTAATTGGGGTTGGTCCTGCTTTGAGGTCCCTTCCAACCCGGATATTCTAGGACTCCAAGATATCTTCCCTGATTAGTTGTAGCTAAATTAGCTAAATTCACTGTTGAATTGTGCAAGAAATGTGCACTGGAGGGAGGAGGAAAACTGAATTTATGCCCCAGATGGGATTGTAATTAACTGTATCAGTGACACTCGTTCCTCCCTGTAGCCAGCTCACTGGCGATCTCTTCTCAAAGTGCAGCTGTGGTCCAAAAAGGAACAAAATAGGTCAGAGTCAAGCTAGACGGGCATGACAAGTGGAGTCCTGTTCAGTACCTTCAATTATTGGCCCTTAGCAGGGCGAGTACACTTATTACAATACCGTGCTGGGAGGGGTTGCAAGCACCTTGGGGGACACGATTAGAATTCAAAATGATCTTGACAAACTGGAGAAATTATCGGATGCAAATAGGATGAAATGCAATAAGGAGAAATGCAAAGCACTTCACATCAGAAGGAACAATCAAATGCATAAATCCACAATGGGCCATGACTGCCGAGGAAGGAGTGCTGCAGAAAAGGATCTGGGGGGTCACAATGAGTCACATAGTGGATCAATAGTGTGATGCTGAGATGTGTGAGTAGGAGTGATGTGAGCAAGACATGAGAAGTAATTCTTCCTCTCTGTTCTGCATTAATAAGGCAACTGGATTTATTGTGTCCAAGGTTGGCATCACGCTTCAGGGAAGAAAATCCAAAGGAGAGCAACAAAAATTAAGAAAGGTCTAGAAAATGTGACCTATGAGGAAGGTTAAACAATTGGGTTTGTTTAATATGGAGAAAAGACTGAGGCGGGACATACCAGTCTTCAAGTACATAAAAAGTTGTTCTAAAAGTGGAGGAGGATAACTCGCTCGCCTTAGCCGCAGTAGGCTTCAACTGGGGATTTAGGTTGGACATTGGGAAAAACGTCCTGAGTGTAAGAGTAGGTAAACACTGGAACAAATGACCTCGGGAGATTGTGGAAGTGCTGTCAGTGGAGGGCTTTTTAAAGACCAGATTAAACAGCTGTCAGGACTCGTCTAGATCAGTGGTTCTCACCCTGTGGTCTGTGGACCCTGGGGCGGGGGGGGGGGGGGGCGGTCTGCGGACTATGTCAAGAGGTTGGCGAAATATTTCATCTGACACCTGACTCACCAGAAGTTGACGATGTAGACAGACAATAGCTTTAAAGGGGCCCACACCGCCAGCCGATATGGTTTAGGGGCCCACAACTATAAAAAGGATGCGACCCACTGGTCTAGCTAAGCCAGAGGCTGCCTCGCTGCAGGGGCCTGGACTAGCTGCTCTATCCGCCATGGCCTACAGCTCTGTGAGTCTGTGTGACATTGCAGGACTGGAATGGGGAATTTCACAACGACTGCCTCAGTCAGCGGTGTGGCCATATAGTGCCCGCAGTATTGACCCCCTCAGTGCACCCAGGGTCAGCGCTGACCTGAGGTGGGGGGTGGATTTCAGAATCGAGCAAGGATCGTGAGCAAGGGCCTGGAAACCCGTGCACATGACAAGTGAGTGCCAGGCTTGGCATTGTGTCCCTTCCATAGAAGACAGCTGGGGGGGGGGGGGCAACATAACAGCCGTACTGGGCTAATTCTATATAAACTACTGACCGAGTGAGAGGATAAAGGGGACTGTCTGTTTTCCCTGTCTTCTGAAACAAGACCAAGGAGACAGACAGACAGACTCACCCCCCCGCCCCCGCTTCCTCATCCCCAAAGGTGCTTTACCACAGGACGTCCCACTCTCCTGCGAGGCCCCGGCCACGTCCAGGGCTAGGGAGCCTATCCCGTGTTAGCACGATTACTGCGAAGAAAGATTTTGCTACAGGATTAAGCCTCATTCTTCAAGGAATAGCTGCTTGCCGGCTCAGCAAGGGCCAGCTGAGATCTCATGAATGGGGGGTGGGGGCACCGGCAGCATTCCTCCACCATGCTCTGCAGCCGCTGGTGCTGCCCTGGGCTAACCTGGCTCCAGGACTGGACGATGGGGCAGGAGAGGGAGGGTGTGAGGCTGCCCCAGGCGCTCTCTCGCCTTCACTAGCAGAGGTAGTGCCGGGCAGGGTCTCACTCTGCCTCGTCAGGGCTGGTAACACTGGTGTTTTCTCCCCACCCCAGCGTTGGGCAGCGGCAGCTGCTGTGCCTGGCCCGAGCCCTGCTCCGCAAAGCCAAGATCCTCGTCCTGGATGAGGCGACAGCAGCTGTGGACCTGGAAACAGATCATTTAATCCAGACAACGATCCGGAGTGCATTTGCCAACTGCACTGTCATCACCATCGCCCACCGCCTGCACACCATCATGGACAGCAACAGGTGTGTGTCTGTGTATATATACACACCCCTGCAATACCCACCAGCCAGGAACAGGAAGAGGTGCCATACACACCCTCACACACAGCAATGGGTGGGGCTGTGTGCATATGTGTACTATACACACCATTATGGCTAGGCTGCGGGGAGGTGCTGTCCACCATCCCAGACACCCCCCAAAACAGTTGCTACACACATCATTGTGCAGTTGGAGGGAGGGGGGTTTGCAGACAGGTTTGCACCATCATAGCTGTCGGGGGTGGGGGTCAGGAGACAGAAGCCCAGGGGCACTGTACCCACCATCAGTGCCAGTAACAAGTTGGAGGAGTACATGGGGCCAGGCTCGTTGGTAGGTGCAGGGGGCTACACACACATGTAAACAAGTGGGGGAGGGTGGAAGACTCTGCCCCCCACTGCCAGAGGTGTGGAGGGGTCCGGGGCACACCAAGGGGGTGTACAGATGGGGCCTAGCCCCCTCTCTTGGACAGGATGTAGAGGACCTGAAGATCGGTGCAGCTCCCACCCTGGTCCCAGTCATTCACAGATGCTGGTCCAGTCAAAGCGGAGCCTTGGCCCACCTTGTCTTCATTCACATCATCCTGCACAGATGCACCCAGGCCCCAGCCCAGGGGAGCAATGTATGGTCCTGCCTGGGGGGTGGAAGGGGCTGTAGAGAACCTCGCACTGGGAGAAGCTGCAGGACACAGTGCTTGGTCCTGGGTGTCCCAACGGTCTCTGTGTTCGCAGGGTGATGGTGCTGCAGGAGGGGCGCATCATGGAGTACGACAGCCCCGAGCAGCTCCTCCAGCAGCAAGGTCTCTTCTCTGCCCTGGCGAAGGACGCAGGCATTGTGAGTGCTCAAACCACAGTGCTGTAGGAGAGCTGGCGCTGCCCGGGAGATCACCGCCCAATGCTGGAGCAGCCGCAGCATGAGTCAGACCCTCGGGCAGGGCCCACTGCAAACTGGGACAAACCACGTATTGCCAGACCCTAGGTTCTGCGGCCCGCGGCCCTGGCCACTCTGAGCAGCAGGACCTGACTCCTCTTCACCCGGGACTAAAGGAGAGAGACGCCCCTGGGCTCTGAGTCCCCTGAAAAGGGGCTTTAGGGCTGGGCTAGCCAAGGCTGACTTCCCTCACTGCAGGCAGAGCTCTGGGCCTGCTGCTGCGGTCATAGCCAGGGGACAGATCCAAACCCTGCTCTGTGGGGTAGCTTCAGTGCACACTGTGCCCAGGCCTGACCCCACCTGTGTGTGGGCAGCGGCTCTAACAGACACTCTGGCCCCACTGGTCTGGGAGTAGCCCGGCTGAACAAGGGGGTATTTTTACCATCACTTTACTGCTCGGTCCCTATTGTCAAGGCACGCAATGGCATAGGCCCAGCGTAGCTGAACAATGAACGAACGCTCCAGCCTGCAGACCACGGTTGAGAGCTTGGCTTTGATGCAGCTGCCTCGGCTGTATAAACTCCACCCAGAACTGAATTTCCCGATACTAATGACTGGATGCACAGGCAGAACTTAGCTCCACCCCCATGAAAGGTGACTGCAGCCCTGGGCTGTCCCCACCCCCCACTGCAAGATGGAGTCGGGGTCGGGGCTTTGCGCCAAGCTTTGACACTGCCCTGGTCCCTCCTGGTGCTCATTCCTCCGAACAGGAGCCCCGTGAAGTGTGCTGTCGCACTTGTCTCTATAAAGGGTATTTAAACACTTTCCTTGTTTGTGATTTTATTGGGGGAGAAGGGGAGTTGCTGAGGAGTTCTGCTGAAGACTGGGCCTAGTCCAGCAGCAGGGGTGGAGGACAGAGGCACAGGGCTCGCCTAAGCACAGGTTTGCTGCTCTGCAGGGCTCCATCATGAATTACCAGCTGAAGCAGAAGCACGGCTCCAGTGTGACGCTGGGGCCCATGGCCTGGAACAGCTCTTCTGGTTGCCCTTGCATGCCTGTCGCCTCCGCACAGGGGCTGGGCCATTTCCCGGATTCTTGCCCTATAAACTGCTGTACTCCAGCAGCAGGGTCCCAAACTTTGGCAAACAAGCCTAAGCAACACCAAGGGGGACACTTTACTTAGGGGACACAGACACTGCCGGCAGAGCACAGAAAGCCAGCAGCAGGAGCTCCCAAATACCCCCCCCCCCAATAGTGCTGCCCCATTCCAGGGCACAAGACCAGAGGCTAGCTGGCAGTCTGGGGTGTTGATGCCTTTCTCCTGCACTCTTGCCAAAGGATCTGCTGCCTGATTCTCACCAGCCCCCCAGCACTCTGGGATGCGTCAGAGCAAAGGGAGAGACCCCCAAGTTCTGGGGGACGGTGAAATGGCTCGAGCGACAGGAAGGTGATGCTGCTGTCTTACCATCGGCTCATCTGGGTGACTGGAGGCAGGGCTCTGTGGGTGCTATGGGAAGGAGTATTGTGTATCTCCCACAGCGGCACTGTGCTGCTAGTACCAAGGCGAGGGTCTGGGAGAGCCCAAACCCAGAGCACATCTCCACTGCAGTGAGGAGGTGTGAATTCCCAGCCCGGGCTCATCCGATACACGCTAGCTCAGCGCGAGCCAGCGTGGCTGTTTCCACACAGGCTAGCTGCCCGAGGTACGGCCCAGCAGGGCGTGGGGTTTGGACATGGGAAGCTAGCCCTGGCCATCACCCAGGTGGTCTGTGCTGGGAGTTACAGTGCCCACTGTGGCATGGACTTACCCTAGGAGACCAGCAGCGCCCCCAAGGGAGGCAGGTGATTCTGGGGAGACTGGAATCCACTGGTTCATCACCAGGGACAGGGGATCCTCTCCATGGAGAGTGGGGGAAGGGGCAGGATCCCACCCAGAGCAGGAACCAGGTTCTGTACTCCAGCCCCAACATGATACCCCTCCCATAGTCTGTCCCCTGGCCTTGCTCCCAGTGCTCCTGCTCACTGCTGAGGGGCTGAGGGGCTCCTGCTCTCAACAGCCCGGGTTGCTTTTAACGGTACTTGGCCAAAGAGGGAATCTGCTTTAAACCAGAAACCCTGAAGGAAAAGGAAATGCCGCCCAGGCAGGAAGCAGCGCCATGGCCCGAGGGAGGGGGTCACTTCCTCCCGGCACTTGGCTTTGCTGTGTCCAGTCAGGCCCAGCCAGATCCTAGCAGCTAGATCTAAGGGGAAGCTACTTGCCATGCTAGGAGGAAGAGACAGGACAGAAGGCAACAGGCTGCACTGTAACCTCACTGCCCCTGGCCAAGCCACGGTCACCCCGCCAGCTGACTGCAGCCTGAGCCCCTGGACTGCCCAGCCCCGCCGGCAATCCTGCATGGCTTTCTGGAGGGATGGCTTTTCACGCGGGAGCGAGCAGTACAGCTCCTCCCCCCCCCCGCCCCACCCAAAAGTCTCTGACAGGGTCCAGCGGGGAGTAAGGCGCCGGAACTTGGTCTCTCTGTGGGGACGGTTCAGCCTCACGTATATTCTGTCTTCCGGATGTAACTGGACGGCACGTAGCCCTGCCTCCCATGCACCTCAGCTAACCACCACTCGCGATTGCCCGTGATATCTTCAAACTGCAGGATCCTGAGTCTCTGATTGGCTGATACACTCAGCTCATTTGGACTTCGGCCTTTAAAGGTGTAGACAGCATAATAGACCTAGAGGGGCAGAGGGAGAAAGGGGGTCAGAGCTGGGCCGGGCCTGAGGAATAACAGGCCAGGGTCAACACTATCATATAGCTCTTTGTGTAGTGTGAGAATTACTCAGAGACACGCGGAGAGGGCAACTGAGGCACAGCAAGGGGATAGGACTATCTCCCAGGGTCATAAGGGCATAGAAACAGTCATCCTGGGTCAGCCCAAAGGTCCACCTAGCCCAGTATGCGGTCTTCCGACAGTGGCAAAATGCCAGGTGCCCCGGAGGGAATGAACAGAACAGGGAATCATCCAGTGATCCATCCGCTGTTGCCCACTCCCAGCTTCTGGCAAACCAAGACTACGGACACCATCCCTGCCCAGTAGCCATTGATGGACCTGTCCTCCATGCATTTATCTAGTTCTTTTTTGAACCCTGTTAAAGTCTTGGCCTTCACAACATCCTCTGGCAAGGAGTTCCACAGGTTGACTGAGTGTTGTGTGAAGAAATACTTCTTCTTGTTTGTTTTAAACATGCTGCCTTCTAATTTCATTTGGTGACCCCTAATTCTTATGGTATGAGAAGTAAATAACACTTTCTCGTTTAACTTCTCCATATCAGTCATGATTTTATAGACTTCTATCATTCTCCCCTTAGCTGCCTCTTTTCCAAGCTGAAAAGTCCAAGTATTATTAATCTCTCTTCATATGGAAGCTGTTTCATACCCCTAATCATTTTTGTTGCCCTTTTCTGTACTGTTTCCACTTCCAAAATATCTTTTCTGAGACGGGGAGGTGACCAGATCTGCCCCATCATTTTATATGTGTAGTTGGGATGATGTTTTCCAATGTGCATTACTTTGCATTTATCCACATTTGAATGTCATCTGCCACATTGTTGCCCAGTCCCCCAGTGTTGTGAGATCCTTTTGTAGCTCTTCACAGTCTGCCTGGGGTTTCACTATCTCCAGTAGTTTTGTAACATCTGCAAATTTTGCCATCTCACTGTTTACACCTTTCCCCAGATCATTTATGAAGGTGCTGAATGGTCCTGGTCCAGACCCCTGGGGGACACCACTGTTGACCTCTCTCCAGTCTGAAAATGGACCATTTATTCCTACCCTTTGTTTCCTGTCTTTTAGACAGTCACTGATCCCAGCTGCCCCACACCTGAGAAACCCTGTATACCCCATTTACCCATCTAGCCTCTGCACATTCGTCACAAGAGACAGGGTCGAGGTCCATAGGCACCAACTCCGTGGGTGATCCAGGGCTGGAGCAACCATGGAAAAAAATTAGCAGGTTGCTTAGCATCCATCAGTAGGCAAGCTCCGCCCTCCCAGTGCCTCCCCCACCGGTGGCCCCCTTGATCAACTCCTCCCCTTCCTCCCACTGCCTCCTTCCTGCCTCCGAACAGCTGTTCAGGCAGGAGGTGCTGGGAGGGAGAGGGAGGAGTGGGGCTGGGGTATGCTTGGGGGAGGGAAGAGGTGGGATGGGGTGGGGCCTTGGAGGAAGGGGCAGAGTGGGGGAAGGGCCTGGGCGAAGTGGGGGTTGAGCACCCCCTGGGTAGAGAGGACAGATCAGCACCCCTTTCCGAGTGAAGGGAGGGATCAGCCTCTGCCCAGTGAACGGTGTGACTTGCAGCCCCTCCCCCATACAGCAGGACAGCAGAGGGTCTCACCTGGTTGCCCTCAGACTCGCTGCTCTCCAGCCCCGAGTCTCTGTCCTCCAGCGAAGGCGCCGGCCGGAGGTATGCTTTGGCAGGGTGCCCGCTGCGGGTGCTGGCGCTGTTTGGCTCAGGACGACTGTAGCGTCGGTGAGCTGGCGTCATGTTGGGCTGCTGGTTGGATTCCATGGGAACCGTTCTATCAGAGGAGCCAGCCTGGGGCTGGGAGGCAGAATCTGTCTCGGAGGGGGACCGCAGGGAGTGGGGTGGATCCCCAGGAGAGGCACAGTCCTGCAGAGGTTTCTGGGTGAAGGTCACGCTTATGCCACTGGGGCTGAAGGTCAGGGTGTTGCTGCTATGGGGCGAGGAGCTACCGTGTTCGGACTCGTTGGAGGAGTGGCTGCCCACCGAGACGTCGGAGTGGCTGCAGCGTGGGTTATAGGGCTTCAGGAAGGAGCTGTACACAAAGCCTTTGGTCACTGCAGAGAAGGGAGCGGGTCAGGGTCAGAGACAAAAAGGCTCCCACGGAGAGCAGAGGGGGTCAAGGGGAGAGGATGAGAAACCAGAGGAGACCCCAGGAGACAGGCCGGAGTGACCGCCTGTCCCGGAGGGTTACAGTTAGTTGTTCCTGGATCCTGGCCGATGGCAGAGTCAGGGAAGACCCTGTGCTGCTGGAGGCAAAGACCCCACCTACCTCCATTGTCAATGAGCCAGCGGTTCTGACTGCCCATGGGGTCCTTCTTCTTGAGGACGCCCACGAGATCCCCCTCCAGAAGCGAGACATCCAGGTCCTGGGCTGCGTTGAAATTGCGGTCTGCCTGGAAGAGTTTCTCCGGGGGATACCGGGCCAGGAGGGCAGCTCGGAGCTCATCCGACTGCAGCATGTAGCTGGGCTGGAGGGGAACAAGACACCCATGAGAAGGTCCCCTTGGGCTCCCCAAACCAAGCCCCTGGAACAAGGCAGAAGGGACTCACTGGGCCCAGGAGTGGCTGTCGCCTGGCTGACTGGCGCTCCATGCTCCTCCTCTCAAAGGGTCTCTTGGCAGCCGGGTGGGACTCCGGGAAGAAGGTAAAGGCCTGGAGCTGCTGGAGAACTCGGCTGTGCTCCTCTTGGAAGATGGCGATGAGGTTCCCCTCCCTGCCGGCCACTCGCAGCAGCTGGAACAGGAGCAGAGGGTAGGAAGCTGCCATTGGCAGAGCTCTGCCAACCCAGAGACCCAGCAGCCAAAGGGGAGCTCAGCGGAAGACGAGCCAGATGCTGGTCTAGAACCTGCACCAGTGTTCTGGGCAAGGACCCAGACCTGGAACTCCCCTCTGGCTGAGCAGGGGCCAGCCTGGGGGCCCTGCCGTGGGGACTGACAGAAGGTGACCCCCAGGCCTGTTATTCCAGCCCCTGCCACTGACTGTATCCAGTCCCGAGGCAGGGGGAGGCCAGAGTCTGACACGACAGCCACAGCTCTGCACACAAGGGGGACAAGCCTCTGGAAGCAGAAACTCCCCTGAGACGCGAGAAACAAACTCCACCGAGGTAACATGTCTGCAGTGATCCAGAAACATCTGCGGCCACATCCCCCCTGCCCCGTGCCCTGCCCCTGGTGCTGAGCTGAGCCTGGCAGGTTCAGGGACTCACCAAGAGCAGTGGCCTCAGCTCCCCCAGGGCCAGGTGCACGAAGTGGCAGTGAGCCCGGGCATAGCCCCGCACGCAGCTGGCAAACAGCTCCTTGGCACAGCACTGGAACTTGGGCAGCTCGTCCAGCAGCTGGGCGTTCAATGCCTCATAATTGTTGCGAGCCGACTGCAGCTCCTCAAGTGTCCGTTTGTCCTTCAGCTTCTCCGCCCGCTCGGTGCACGTGTGGAAGTCCAGGAGCTTGTCGAAGCGTTTCTGCACCAGCTTGTGCGGCCCCATGAACATGCTCAGCAGCTGGTTGAGAGGGGAGATCACCAGCCGCTCCGTCCTCTCTTTCTGGAAGACAGTGAAACACAAGGCGGGTGACAGGGCCCCTCCTCTTTCACTGTACTAAATACCCCAGTCACACTGTGCTTCTGCTTAAATCATCCCCTATCATCACACATTCAATCCTCCCTCCGCTTCAGTCCCACACACCTTGGGTCTCACCCTAAATCTTCCCCTGTTCAAACCCATCTCTCACACTAAACCTGATCCCCCCCCCCCCATCACCTCTCTGCCTCTCACCAGGAATAGTCCCCCAATCACTCATGCATCCTGTTATCAACCACACACGCCAATCATTTCAAAGCACAACTGTGATTCCATGATAACAAGTGTGCTGATGGAGGGAGCCGATCCTGGGTAGATCACTAGGAACACCCCTGCTCAATGACAACTGCCCATTTACAGTTATATTTTGAGACCTACCAGTTAGCCAGCTATTCATTCAGTCAATGTCTGCCAGGTTCATTATATATCATTCTAGGGTTTTTTTAATCAAACTGTCATGCGGTACCAAGTCAAACGTCTTACAGAAGTCTAAGTTTATTACTTAACACTATTGCCTTTATCAACCAAACTAGCAATCTCATCAGAAATACAGTGCAGCCCCGCTATAATGCAACAAATGGGATCCAAAAAATCCCATCGTGCTAAATGTGTGGTCGCGTTATAGTGGGGTCTCAGTCCCCGGCAGGCAGGGGCCACTGCTTCTCTCCCCTGCTGGGTGGGGGAGCTGGGAGAGAAGCTGCAGCCCCACACCTGCTGGGACAGGGGACTCCGGGGCTGGAGGCGTCGGTGTCCCCTGCCCCTGGCAGGCGCAGGGCCCCGACTTCCACAGAGAATTCCCGGGCTGCAGTCTGCAACCCTGGACTTCTCTGTCCCAGGCAGGCACGGAGCCACAGTTTCTCTCCCCTGGTGGCAGCAGAGAGAGGAGCCATGGCCCCACGCCTGCAGACCGGAGATCTCTCTCCCTCACAGGGGCTGCCACAGCCTCTCTCCGCACTGCCCAGCAGGGGAGAGAAGCCACGGGGCCCGTGCCTAGATAGATAGATGATAGATCCTCGCCCTAGGTTCGGATGCATAGAATGGAACAGAAGTAAGATGCATTTATACACACAGAAAGAAAGGGAAGAAAAAGGTTGTACACTAGCATACCAATTCTAAGAGGCTGTTAAATTTAGATGGGCCACACAACAATGCATCTGATGAAGTGAGCTATAGCCCACGAAAGCTTATGCTGAAATAACTGGTTAGTCTCTAAGGTGCTACAAAGTCTCCCTCGCTTTAATTCTTTATTATTCAAGTCCAGTACCGGCTGCACTATTATCTTGCCCAGGATCAATGTTAGTCTGACAGGCCCATAATTACCCAGGTCATGCCGGTTGCCCTTTTCAAATATTGGCACAACAGTAGCTTTCTCCCAGTCTTCTTTAACTTCCCCAGTGTTCCAAGACTTATTGAAAATCAGCATTAACAGTCCAGATGCAACGGATGCAAGTTGTGTGGACCTGTGATTTTAAAACATCTAACTTTAGCAGCTGCTAACGTCCTCCAGAGCAATGGTTCTCAACCTTTTTTCATCTGTGGACCACTAAAAAATGTTGAATAGAGGTACAGACCCCTTTGGAAATCGATTGTCTGTATCTATAGTTGAATTCTGTTCAGTCAGTTTTCAGTCAAAATCTTTCACGGACCCCTTAAACATAGTCCATGGATGACAGGTTGAGAACTGCTGCTCCAGAGATCCTAGTGGAATGGAAAATACAAACTTCCGGAAATCAGGAAATTCAGAGTTAAGATACATGCCCACATAACCTTAACTCTGCCCTCTTTGAGCAAAGCCCCAATATGCCTGTGACACACACTCTCACTCTACCTTTGCGCTGTACTGAACAAGAGCTACCTACCCCTGCCATACATTCAAACATTTAACCTACTCCCTAGACAGACCACACCTGCTAAACTTTACAACCTCCCCAACACCTTTCACAACCCACTAACCCTTATATGTACCACGCCATCTAACACAATATGTTCCCTTACCCTTCATTAAACACAGAGCGGACACAGGGAAAGACCATCCCGTGCCCCACCACTGACACGGCCTACACAGCGCAGCACTGAAGTGAGGCTGACTGGATCTCTCAGGGTACACATTTCCCTATGATCAGATACATGTGGGTCAGGGAAAGGGGCTCACTGTCCCCCCTGGGGAGTACAGCCCCTCAGATCACCTCCTATCACAATCACAACTCTTCCAAAGTGCTCCCACTAATCCCACTATCATTCAATGCAGCTACACCTAACACACCTATCACAGCGGCAGTACACGCAGGTAATTCCCAGTGGCCATTGCCAGCTCCAAGGGGGAAGTGCACAAACCTAATTAAAACCCCTCGTTAGTCTCCATTACCACCAGACCTTGTTGCCTCCATAATTGACATGAAACTTTCCTTCCTAGTCCCCAACACTGTGCCTCAAGCTAAGTCCTCCCTTCTAGTCAATCCTTGTTTCACTCTACATCTCCTGTGGCCACCCCATGGTTCACCCTAAATCTTCCCTCTAGTAACCCACAGTTTATTAGTAAATCATCCGTTCTAGTCCCCCCCCCCCCCACAACACACTCACTGACCACTCCAGGAACCCCTCAGTCATCCCCCCCACTTACCCGTGCCTTCTCACTGATCTTCACCTCTGTTCACATTGCTTGTCTCACCCTAAACCTTCCTGTGAGTCACACCCCGTTTGTATCCCAGAGCCCCACAGTCACTCCAAGTATCACCCCAATTTATCCCTAATGACCCTTCGACTCTCACCCTCAATCTTCCCTGCTAGTCATCATTCTATCTTGCCCCAGTCTGCCCACTGCTAACCCCGCACGTTCCATAAATCAACATCCCCATCACCCCTGTGTCATCCAACTTCACCCCCTCACTTCCTTCTGCTGTATTTCACCCTAAATCCTCCCCTGGAGTTAACACCCTAAAGCAGGGGTCTCCAAACTTTTCAGCCCGAGGGCCGCATTAACTATCAAATAGCAGTTCGGGGGCCGACAACACACTCGAGGTACAAATAAAAAAGAATCAAAACATGGATGTTGTTTTTAATTATTTATTTAATATTAATAGGGTCTCAGAGGGTCTCGGGGGGCGAAGAACAGGGGGGAGTTTGTGCGAGTCCCAGGGGGAGCGGGGGGGTGGATAGGGGTCAGAGCAGACGGGGTTGGATGGGGGTGGGGTCCCGGGGGGTGATTAGGGGGAGGGGGTGTCAGGGGCAAAGGAGCAGCGGGGTTTAGATGGGGGGGTGAGGTCTTGGGGGGGTTAGGGGGTATCTGGAGAGAACCCCCCAAGGACCCCCGCCCAACCGCCCCAGGACCCTCCCTAGGACCCTCCCTAGGACCCCCGCCCAGCCCCCCCAAGGACCCCCGCCCAACGGCCCCAGGACCCTCCCTAGGACCCCTGCCCAGCCCCCCTGGACCCCCTCCCCCAAGAACCCCCCAGGACCCCCGCCCAGCCCCCCCGGACCTCCTCCCCCAAGGACCCCCGCCCAGCCCCCCTCCCCCAAGAAACCCCCAGGACCCCCGCCCAGCCCCCCCAAGGACCCCCGCCCAACGGCCCCAGGACCCTCCCTAGGACCCCTGCCCAGCCCCCCTGGACTCCCTCCCCCAATAACCCCCCAGGACCCCCGCCCAGCCCCCCCCGGACCCCCTCCACCAAGAACCCCCCAGGACCCCCGCCCAGCCCCCCCGGGCCCCCTCCCCCAAGAACCCCCCAGGACCCCCGTCCAGCCCCCCTCCCACAAGAAACCCCCAGGACCCCCGCCCAGCCCCCCCAAGGACCCCCGCCCAACGGCCCCAGGACCCCCGCCCAGCCCCCCTGGACCTCCTCCCCCAAGAACCCCTCAGGACCCCCACCCAGCCCCCCTCCCACAAGAACCCCCCAGGACCCCCGCCCAGCCCCAAGAACCCCCCAGGACCCCTTCCGAACCCCCCCCCCCTCACCTCACCTCACCTCACCTCACCAGTCCTAGCCCCGTCCCCCGGCCCGGTGCCTCGCACCCATTGGCTCCCGGCGCTGCCCGTCCGCGTCAGGGCGCGTCCCGATTGGTTCACCGCGCCCTGCGTCCCGATTGGTTCACCGCGCCCGGCGGGAGGGCGCGGAAGCGAGACGCCGCGAGGGCGAGAGCGGGAGCCCGAGCGACGGGCGCGCGCAGGGCCAGGCGGAAGTGACGCCGCTACCGGAAGTGCGGTAGACAAAAAGATCTCCACGGGCCGGATGAGAGGGCCTCGCGGGCCGGGCCGTAGTTTGGAGACCCCTGCCCTAAAGCCTCCTCCCTTACCGTAACTCTGCGTCAATTACGTAATGTTTTGTCAGTGAATAGCCCATAAAAACAAGCCTAGCATCAAGCTTCACAGCCTTCCACAGTTCAAAACAGCAGGGTGCAACCCACCCAGCTGGCATCGTTCAGTCAGACGGGACGGGACGGGGCTGCGTTACCCGCTCACACCCATCCCCAGGCCCTACTCCCCGTCATGCAGAGACAGCGGGTCAGACAGAGAGGACACGGGGAGGGGGCTCACTCACAAAGCTGGAGAAGAGCTGGTCGCTGATGAGTTGATGCACTTTCTGGAACTGCTCCAGATCCCCACTGCCCTGCCGCATGCACAAGTCCCACATGCTCGCAGCTGCCAGCACCTTCACACAGGCCGACTCCTGGGGGGAGGGACACGAACAGCAGTCAGTGCACTGCGGAGGGCTGGGCAGAACCCCTCCCACACCAGAGAACAGGGTCTCTCCCCTCCCCCTCCCCTCTCGCCCCAGAGAATGGGACCCGCCAGAGCCTGACCCCTCCTCTGGGAGAAGGGAATCCCGGACCCCGGCAGGCTGACGAGCAGGGACTCACCCGGACATGCTGCAGGTAGAGGGAAAGGTCTCGGATGAAGGATTTGATCAGCCGCTCCTGCAACCGGAAATTCTTCTCCATCTCCTCAAAGGCCTCATCCTTCAGCTGTGATGGAGAGTGGCTCAAAGGGGTCAAATACAGCACTACAGTGTCCTACCCAATAGGGGCTGCCGGTGGCCTTTTGCTCCCTGAGCAGAGACGGGGCAATGCCTCCCTCCCAGAGAAGAGGGACACTGACACCCCAACATACACTTACCCAGAGGGGAGAGAGGCCAGAGAACTGAGCCCTGGCCTTGTCTGTCCCATTGACCACTCCCCCCGCCCATCTGTGCTGAGCTCTGGATCACCAGGCAGAGCCGCACGATGAGCCTCACTGGAAGGGGAGGCCAGAGGGGCACCAACCCCCCAATCCCACCCCCTTCTGCTCCCTCTGCCTGAGGTAGGCTCGGCTGCGCGGGTGGATTACCTGGGGGGCGAAGCCCGTGAGGTGCTTGAGGTGGCTGCTGACACGGTTGGATTTCTTGATGATGGAATGGAAGTTGAGCTTGGAGATTTTCTCCATGAGGCTGTCCTCATCCCCCTTCCGGTACTTCAGCACTGGGAGGGGGAGGAGCAGGAGTCAAATTCCGCACCGGCAACTGCCCTGCAACCTCATCACCTACCCTGGTGCTGCATCCCCCCGATACCTCCCTTCTCCCCTCCGCCACTGCGTCTCTGTCACGGAGCGCCCGGGCAAGGGTCTGGAACTTGCTCCCTAGGAAGCCAGATAGGATTCCGGGGGAAGTGTCCCCTCTCCGTACACAGCCTGTCTTCAAGGCTAGGAGCTTGGAGGTTCCCGTTTACACCTTCCTGGGTCTGACCTCGGAGCATTCAGCACCTTCTGCCCCTCCGTGTGCTTCCCCCAGCGAGCCCGCCTGGGCGGGGTCCTGAGGGAGCCCATGGGTTCTGCACCCCAAATCCACAGTCAAACGTGACTCTCAGCCAGCCAGTAAAACAGAGGTTTATTCATCAACAGGTACATGGTCTAACACTGAACTTGTACGTACCCGAACCCCTCAGCTGGATCCATTTCGGGGGCTCAGGGAGGCCAGACCCTGCCGGGCCTGCCTCCCTTCTGCCCACCCAGCTTCAGACTCCAACCCCTCTCTCCAACCAGCTGCAGACTCCAAACTGAAACTCACTCTCCAGCCCCTCCTCCCCCCTGGCTCAGCCAGGTCATGTGACCTCCCTCCCTGGCTTGGAGTCAGATTACAGCTTCAGGTATGGACACCTGCAGAAAGGCTCTGCTTTGCATCAGCTACACATCCTTATCCCTTCACACAGACGCTCAAGAAATGCATAGGGGATACAGACACACACAGTATTCCTACTCCGTCACAGTCTCCATCACCCGTCCACCACATCATCACTGCCACCCCACAGCCCTGCTGTCCCATCCCCCCCCCCCACCCCAGCCCTGCCCCCACCTCCTCTCCGAGCTGCCTCCCCATCCTGGCCCTGCCAGGCTGGCTCACCCAGGTCCTTGCGACGTTTGTACTCGTTGATGTTGACGTTGATCTCTTTGACTGCCAGGACTGCGGCGGCGAGTGGGGCCTTGTCGGGGTGCGACTCGGGTGTGGCGCTCAGCAGCTCCATCAGCAGCAGTGGGTAACGCATTACCCTCTGCACAGGCTTGATGAGGAAGGAGCCCAGGTTGATGTAGTTTGTGCAGCCCCTTGGCAGTCCGGAAGAAAGAGAGGCATCAAACGTCATCCCCGCCCTGCAGACACACCCCACCCGCTGGGCATATCTCCCCAAAGCTACTGAATCTCAGTAACTCACAGCACCCGTACGCCCAACCTCCAGACTCACCACACTCCTAAATACCAAGGCATCCACCCATCTCAAACCTGCCACTAACTCACATCCTGCAATCCACATCAGCCTCAAACTGCCTGGGCCTAGTGCACCGCCAGTCCCTGCCTTTGACCACAGTCCTGCCTGCACCACCTGATCCCCCTGCCATCTCACCGATCCATCAGCCTCACAGCCTCCATTCCACTGTCCTGGCTGTGTGCCCCAGAGCCCGGACCCGAACTTACCCTCTGCACAGACTGATTCTACATGAACTGTCTACACTGGACACACCCTGGTCCATGGCCTCTCCACTGCTCTGCCACACTCCTGCACAGACACCCTTTACCCTTCCCTCCTCTGCCCAGCCCAGCCACAGACCCACCAAACCCAGCCCCGGGCTTCCACATTCACAGGCTCCACGCGGCACCCTTCGGTTTCCGCAGGCACTTGCCCAGCCTAGGGGAGGAGGATGTTAGTGGTGGGGATGGTGGAGCTGAGACAGACAGGCATGCAGTGAGTAGTGGGAAGGAGGCACTTACCACTCATTGTACAGGCTCCTGCAGGGCCGCGGAGGGTGGAAAAGCAAAGAAAGGAAGCTAGTTAATGGGACGCTCAGGTGCAGGCTCCAGCAGCCAGCACCTCTGCCCTGCAGTGACACTGGGCAGTAGCTGCCTGCTCGGGCGGGCCCAGAGACTGAAGCTGCTGGCTTCAGCGGGATTAGCCTGGTGGGATCCTGAGCCAGGCAGCTGAGATTGTCAGCCACTGACCAGGCAGGACCGAAGGCTCAGGAATCCTCCCCCCAGAGATGAATTGCTCTCTGTAACCCTGTGTCACTGGAGGGGCCTTGCAGGTATCCTGCCTGGGGTGGGAGGGGGAGAAGAGGCATTCAGGTCAGGGGGTCTTTTCAACCCTTGTCTCTTCTCTTGGGCTAAGGCCTCAGAGACCAAAGGGACCCGGGCACCAAGACAGTTCTGTGTGCTCTTGTAGGGGTAGAGAGCGAGTCTGTCAGAGGGGCAGGAAGGCAGGCTCCTGTCTCAGCACACTCAGAGGAGCAGAGAGGGGAAGAAGGCAGCCCGGACTCCTGGGCAGGATGCGGAGTGGGGAAGGTGCTCACCTCAGGCTCTCCAGGGAGTCCAGCAGATGTTTCTGGATCCTCTCGTCTTTCTCATAGGCCTCCAGCAGTGCAATGGCCTCATCATGGTTCTGACAATACACTTTGTACACCTCTTCCAGCCCCGCCCGGTGCGCCAGGAATGCTGGCCCTGCGGAGAATGACCAAGGCTGCTCAGTGACTCCTGCCCACCCTGGGCTCTGCCCAGCACCGGTGCCTTTACAATCTCGATTTCTGTCCTGAGCTGTCCACTCCTCTGCACACGCTGCTTGAGAGGACGGCAATATCAGAGCACCCATGTTACTTTCCAATCACTCTTAATGCACCTGTGCATCCTTCTGCTTTTCCGCCTGCTGCCATCCCTCTGCAGCTGCCAAGCACCGCATGCTAACTCACTATTTATTACGTGTTTTAGGGCAGTGCCCCATCCACTACAACTGTGGCCCCCTTGTGCCAGGAACAAAGAGACAGTCGCTGCGCCGGAGGGGGACTCACAGCCTAAGTTCCCACAAGACACAAGAGAGGCAGAAGCAGACACACGGCGGTGGGCAGGAAGACAAGGTGAGCAGTAAAACTGTTCACTCATCCCCCACCTGCCTGGCCATTATCCCTGGCTGTGTCTGTGGGTATCACAGCACGGGTAAGTGCAAAGGACGGACCCAAGGGGGTAAGGGACCGGCTTTAGGGCTGCTGACAGGGTTTTCACACACAAGGGGGGAGTCAGCATGGACGGAGGCTGGTTCATGGCAGTGGAGACAGGTCAATAGCACGACGAGATCATAGCACTGACTCCTGCATCTCTCCTCAGAGGGGCTGGCATGTTCAGAAAGCCCCGGAGTCTTGGGCAATGTGTCTTTGCACACACATTAATGGACACGTACTCACGGTGTGCACTGCACTCCCAAGGGACAGTCCCTCTGGAGGTCTCCCTAATCCCGCTGGCCTTTACCAGCTGAGTCCCCAGCAGATGTCAGCACTTCACTGGGCATTTCCCCCTCCCAACTGCGCTAGACTCCGCAGGAGCCTCACACTCCCACCCCAGCATCTTGCCCCTCTCCAATCCCAGGGCAACTGGTTTGTCACCGAAAAGAGCTGAGCTCCGGGGAGTGCAAAGGGGAGAGCAGAGAACCCAGCTCCAGTAGGTGACAGCAGGAGCAAAGGGTCACTAGGAACAGAGAATAACCCTGAGGCATGTTCCAGGACAGTCAGCCACAGAGATGCACGAAGCCCAGGAGGGAATTATGCCCCGGAGGTGCTCACTTTGCATGGTGGGAGGGGGACTGGTGAGGAACTGAGCAGCCCGGAAGGTTTGCCATGACTAGGATGGAAAGGGGTGGTTGGAGGGGTCCCTGTGGGTGCTCTCATGAGGCAAGCTGCCCATTAGCACCTGCTGTTGGGCGAGCTGCTGCCAAGGGGATTTCAGACGAGTTAGAACTTGCTCACTAATGCCTCAAAATACCTTTATCCTAGTCATGAAAAATCTGGAGAAAAACCAAAGGAGCCTAAGGCCAGAGACCCCCGTGGCAGGAACCCTGGCCAGCCAAGCCCATGGAGGGGAGCAGGACAGAGTCTGGGGAACTGCACCCTTGACATGAGTGGAGGAGAGCACTAGGGCAGAGCGAGCTGGGCAGCTGGAGAGTGGGAATTTCCAGTGAGACCCAGGACACAGTGAGCCTCCGGGGGGTTGGGGGGATCTGAATGTCCCAGTGCACGGACCCAGCAGGACTGGAACAATCTCCCAGGAACAATCTCCTGACTGGAGTCACTGAGCATGGGGCAAAGCCCTGGAGAACAAGCAGCAGGGCCCAAGGGTGGCCTGGCCCAAGGCAGGGAGGCAGCAGAAGAGCTGAGACAGCACCTTCCCCCTCTCCTCCTGCCCCCACCCCTACAGGCCCCAGGCCCTGGCCTCGGAGAAGGAAGAACAGAATCCATACCAACAGCATCGCCAGCCTCCAGGGCGCCCAGCAGCTGCTTGGAGAAGCTAATCACCATCTGAATATTTCCAAAGAGTCCCTCAAAGTCCACACTCTGCACCTGCGAAGATGGGAAGGTCCAGGTGGGAGAAACACTCAAGGCCAGGCCTTGCAACCTCACCCATGCCTCCCCCAACGCCCCATTCCTCCCACCAGCAACCTCTGCCTTGCACCCCCATCCCCCCACAGCACCCTCTGCCTTGCACCCCCCATTCCGCCAAAGAAACCTGTACTTTGTACCCCCCATCCACCCACAGCAACCTCTGCCTTGCAACCCCTATCCTCCCACAGGCTATAGTCTGGCTCCACTAACCACAACCATCTCTCATGCCACCAAAGTTAAAACAGATCAAAGGAGATATCTTTTTACACCACTGATAATTAATCTGTGGAACTCACTGCCACAAGAGTGAGTAAAGAGTTTGGTAAGATTCAGAAGAGGATTGGACACTTCTGTGAATAATGATAATAGTCCAAGTCACTTAAACCGCTACAAAAATGAAGCCAAACACTAAATGACACAAGTGAGAGTGGAACGTTCCACCATGAGCAGGAGATTCCACACTGCCACTAGGGGGTCTACGCACTGAAACAGCCAGGCATGGCCACTGTCCGAGACAGGACCCGGACTCAATGGACTGTCTGGCTCCTCCTGCCGTAGGCTCCCCACCTGTGCCTGCTGCAGTGGCACCATGATTTGTTCCACACACATCTCCAGGTCGCGGATATAATCCCGCTCGGTCTGAAGGAGCTCCTCAATGACCTTCGACCTCTTCTCCAGCATCCTTTGCGTCTCGGGGGCAGCTGTGCCGGAGGCTGCCTCCAGGGACACAGTCTGAGAGGAAAGGAGGGTCATTTCTGAAAGAAACAGACAGGGTCAGCTCCAGGGACTGACAGCCGATGGCCAGGCCCCCTCTGATTCCTGCATCCCCTACGGGCCTGACACGAACAAGGCCATGCATTGCCTGGACACCAAGGGCAGAATCTCCCCAAGCCCCAGGGCGGCTGAACCACTCTCAATGGGGAGGCCCTTGGCCAGGAGGAATCCCTGCCCTCAGGCTCCAGCCTGTGGAGGACGGACCCTGGCAAGTCCTGAGGGCTCCAGGTCTGACCCCACTGGCTGCCCCCAGTGCTCCCGCTCTCCCACTATGGTTATTTGTATTGCAGGAGACCGCTGGGGCCTCCTTCCATGACACACTCAGCACCCAGCTCACCCCCAAAGGGAGGCTGCAGTCTGAGGAGGAGGGAAATGCTGAAGGCCACCTTGGGATACGGTGCCAATGTTAACCACTTCCCTGCTGACTCTGACAGCAGGCACAACGCGGGAGCCCGCTCTGCTGCAAGGACGGCTCCCAGCACCCTGCTGTTCTAGTTCCTGAACCCCCAGGGACTGCCTGGGCTGCACCTTTCAAACTCACAACTAGACCAGTGGCCAATCACTAGTCTGGGTGGATTGTGAGACTGGAGACACTGACAGTCTCCAGTCAATGGAAGGTCAGGCCCTACGAGTGCGGTTCGGATCCAAAATGGGCTGACAGTAAATGCTGATGAGCTAGGAAAGACTGTTAAAACTATGAGCTCCAGGCAAAGGGGAGCAGATTAAGCCCACTCTGACACACACAAAGAAAACAGGCAGGGACTTGGGCTGTCCCCCCGCTCCATCCCTGCTGAACCAGGCAACCCACCTGTCTCCCCTCCCCCTTTCCTCCTTGTTCCTTTTGGGATGAGGATCAGGGCAGCGCTCAGCAGTGGGATCCCAGAGAGAAAGCACTGCAGAGCTACCTACCTGCTGGGCTGCAGGGCTTGTCCTGGAGACCCTGGCTCTCCTCTCCCCTGCCCCTGGCTGTGGGAACAGGGCCTCTATTCTCCAGCTCAGGGCATTTCCATTTGAATAGCTGAGAAGGACTCCAGCAGCCACAATGGAGCCGGCACGTGCCAAAACCTGGAGCTGGAGTTCCTGCCCCAGGCAACTGGGAGTAAGAAAGAGTCCTGTGGCACCTTAAAGACTAACTATAAAGTTTTGAAGCATAAGCTTTCGTGGGCTCCCGAAAGCTTATGCTTCAAAACTTTATAGTTAGTCTTTAAGGTGCCACAGGACTCTTTGTTACCTCTGCTATTCCAGACTAACACGACTACCTCTCTGATTCTTGGCAACTGGGAGTGAGTGCCAGAGCCCTCCTGGACAGGCAAGCTCCCTGAGGCATGGCATTTTCCCGTTGCTGTTTCCAGAGTGGGGCCCACACCCAGGAATGGCCTTCAAGTGCCCTGTGTGGGGTCTGCAGGCCCTGGCATCAGCACCCAAGGAAGTGCCATGGTCCACACAACCCACCTCCTGGATCCTAGATGCCAAACGTTCCCCGGCTGGCACACCAAAGACAACAGGGCCAGGCAAGGCTCAGTCTGTGCTCACTGGACTGCCCATGACGAGGGTTGGGCCTGAGTAGATGCAGCCAGCTGCATCGCCTTCATCCTTGGGGTCTGAGTGCACAGCCAGGGTCCAGGCTCCCTGCCCAGCGTCTCCTGCTAAGCATCCAAGGGAATGCACAAACACAGCAGAGTGGGAGACACACACACACACACAGCAGGACAGACAGACACAAATGGACAGAGGAGGACAGACATACACAGCAGCAGAGCACAACAGACACGCCGGAGACAGAACAGTGCAGATGGGGACACAGGCAAAGTGGGATAGACAGACGCACACATGGGCGAGATGGACAGATGGCACTGCACCACAGAGCAAGAATGGCCAGGGCTCAAAGCCAGGCACAGTGTGAAGCCCTGTCCTGGCAGATCAGACCCACCAACGGAGCCACAGGGTCTGTCTCTGATACCTGCCGGCAGCACCTGTATTGCGTGTCACCCCAATAACGCACACTGAATGGAATGGACAGACAGAGCAGGCAGGAGAGGTGGCTAGAGAGACACATCCGGGTAGATCAGGCAGAACACACACACACACGCATGCACACACATACACACACACAGGCGGTGGCACAATGTCTGCAGGTGAGCATGTGGATGGGCTCCTGCCTCTTCCTTGGCAGCTGCATGCTTCCTGATTTTCTCTCCAACCTGAGCTCCCAAGCCCCCCGTCCAGCCCCCTCATTCTCTAGCAAGTTCTGAGACATTTTCTCCATGCAGATTCCAGGGTCCCAGCCACTTTCAACTACACCACTTGCCCTCCACTTGCTCTTAAAGGGGCCACACAGGCCAGCCAGCCACAAAGCCTGCATCCCCATCCTTTCGCTGGGCCACAGACTGAGTCCCTCATTCAGGGGCATTTCCCCAATAACAGGTGTGTTGTTCTGGTATCCAGGAGGAGCAGGTGTGTCCCTCAGGAATGTGCAGAGCAGGGACACATGAATAACTAGCAAGAATGCGACAGACCTTCAGGGTAATTGCTTTCCTAGCCTAAAAGAATTCTCCAGGTCCCTGCCCAGCCCTCTAACCGGCTGTGTTCTCCCATGGGACTGATGCCCCAGATAAGGGAAGAAATTCTGTTGGGATGAGACACATAATTTGCCTGTATTTCTGATTGAAGCCGTGTTACTGCTTTTGGGGCACGGTGACACTCGAGAGCTTACCGCAGCGCAGTTGCACCAATGCAGCTGTGCTACTGTGAGCTCTCTAGTGTAGCTACTCTCAGCCGGGTGACAGCTCTCCCGCCGGCTTAACTATTCCAGCCCCTGTGAGTGGCAGTAGCTCTGTTGGTGAGAACTCTGCTAACAAAGCACTGTCCACACTTAGATCAGTGTAACTTAGGCCATGTTATCACTACCGGCTAAATCGGCACTGCTGTAATCAATGCAGTGGTGTTGATTTAGCAGGTCTGGTGATGGGAGAGAGTCTTCCATAAATGTCTGTACAGCTATGTCAATGGAGAGCATTTCCCTTCAACATAGCATGGTGTAGACACTGCTCTAAGTCTACCTAAATCACGTCGACTTCAGTTACATAACTGAACTAGCTTAACTCTGACTTCCAGCATTAGCATAGACCAGCCCTTACATCACTTGGGGGGAGTGGGTATTCACACCCCTGAGTGATACAAATCCTGCCAACATAAGCTGTAGTGTAGACCTGCCTTGGGCAGCTCACTAAATGGTAACTAAACACCTCAGCATAGAAGGGCACCTCCTGAATTGAAGAAAAAGCAGGAGCTGAATAACTTTACAGAACCAAAAACTGCCCCTCAACAAACAGGAAAAGGGAAGAGAGGAGTCTGGACTCTCCCATACACAATGCCCAGCTCTAGGAAGGAGGAGAGTGTCCTTGGCCAGCAAATGAGGATTCCCGCCTCTCAGCCACTCCACCAAGAGAGGGTGAGCAGACCCAGCCCTACTGAGTTCAGTACTTGCAGGAGGACATGAGCAATAGGCAAGCCCCTGCTGTTCAGTGCCTCGTGCCTTGGAGCACAGTCAATGCAACTGAGGAAGAGCCGGTGTCACTAACTCTTATGGGCAAAGGCCTTTCAGTGATCATGTGGCCACATTCTGCAACAGCTGCACCTCATGAGTGGTTTCAGGGTGCACCAAACAAAGTGCATTACTCACACAGGCTAGGAGTCAAGAAGCCACTTCTGACCAAAACTGATATCTGGCTGGGCCTAGCTCTCAAGCAGTGAACCGTATCAACCAGATTGTGGCAGACCTCATTGCAAAGGGCTGGGACCAAACAAGAAAGATACTCCAAACGTTTCCTAGATGCAATCTCTCCATTTCCCCAGACTGCATTTCAGTCAGCGGCCGTGGGGCCCGGAGAATGAGTCTGAACTCAGGCACACATTTTTAGCAATTTAGGGTGATTAGCCATCGGAACCAACCATCCAGGGAAGTGGTGGATTCTCCATCTCTTGATATTTCAGATCCAGACCAGATTCCTTTCTGGAAGATACTGTAGTCAAACACAAATTGTTGGTCTCGTCACTGGGTGATTTTTTTTTTTTGGTATTTGTTATAGAGGAGGTTAGACTAGATGTTCTAGTTGCCCCTTATGGCCATAGATCTAATAATATTTTAATCTAGGCTCCCCTCATCATAAGGGCATCATATTAGGAAATAGGGTGGGGACAGCTCCAGAGAAACTGCACCTGAGAACCTGCTTTCATTTCTGGGCACCTTGTTACCAGAAAGATGCTGACAAACTCAGATCCCCAAACAAAGAGAGGCAGCTGGATACCACCACGATGCCGAGATAGGTCTGAAAGGTAGATGGACAGATAGAGAAAAAGGAGGGAGACCCAAGAAGAGCAGCAATGATGATCGGGGCAGAGGGAAAGATGAGAACAACTCAGTTCTGTAAGCCACGTTCAGTCCTGGCTCAGCAGGTACAAATCCCCAACTCCCTCTGAAGACAATGGGAATTACACACACAATTTGTCGGGTGAGTCCAGCCCTATATTGCAATATGGCCCAGGCAAGTGATGAGCATAGAGGGAAATAACAGTCTGCAAATATCTGTTGTATAAACACCAAGAAGGGAGGAGTTATTTCAGGTGATAGATACCAAGGGATAGAGACTAAGGAGGTGGTAAAAGAAAAAAGAGAAACTTTAGGCCGAGTGTCAGGAGATGAAGCTGGTTGGAGTACAGGCTCCCACAGGATGGAGTGGAAACCCCATGGCTAGGGATGAAACATCAGTCAACAAAGCACAGTGCAGAAGTGACAAAGAGTCCTGTGGCACCTTAAAGACTAACAACAGTATTGAAGCATAAGTTTTCGTGGGCTAATACCCACTTCGTCAGATGCAAGCAGTGGAAGTATCCAGAGGCAGGTATAAATAAGTAGGCAAGAACCAGGTTAGAGATGGCTCTTCAGAGAGGGACTGGATGGAACCCAAGAGGTGCCTTCCAGCTCTGGAATGGCCCAAGGACTGGTGGTGAGGTACATGGCAGAGAAGGGCTCTGTTAAAGGAGCTTTGGTCTGAGGCAGTAAATTCAATCACACAAACCAGAGTCCAGTGACTAAGGGATGAGACATAAACCAGCAGGGTGAGCTCAGTTCTTGGAGAGGTGCAGCCCCTGAGTCAGCAGTCAGACTGGGGAGAAGGCATCAGCTGTTTGCTCAGGGAGTGGTACACCATTTACTGTAGAATGTGTGAGGACTTGCCATGTGGTCAATGGGCTCATCTATTTTATATAACGGTGCCAGAACTCTAGGATCTGCCAACCAAAGAGCACTCCTCATGTGGGTGCGCATGGATGAGGGGGAGAGCCAGAGCCAGCCAGGTTAGAGGTATAGTGTATTGGCACATTGCCATGTTGGATGTCTCAATTCCCCACTCAAGAAAGCCAGAGTCCTGATGGAAGTAGGCAGGGGTCAAACTGGAATAAAACAGCAGAATAGTCTGCCGTAAGTGCAGGGACTGGGCTAGACGACCTCTCGAGATCCCTTCCAGTCCTACGGTTCTTCCAGGCTCCATCCACTCAAGATGCTAGAATGAGACACCACGCAGTGGACAGTGAAGATGTGCTCCAGGGGCAGGGATGCTTTACTAGAATCTGTGGGCTTGTCTACTCTGCAGTGGGATTTCACAGATTTACAGAGTCTAAGAGCAGAAGGAACCAATAGATCATCTAGTCTGATTTCCTATATATCACTGGCAATTCATTTCCATGCAGATACTCTTATATTAGGCCTAAATACTTTAATTAAGCACTTCAGTCCTCAGGAGACTAAACTGTTATGTGGCCCTGGCCGAGACCAGGAGAGACCAAGGTAATACCAATGCCCAAGACACCTGTGACGGCAGGGAACTGATTAGCTGAAGTATGTTCAGATGTTCCTAGCAGAGTGTTTACCCTGTCTGTGTGAGAACGAATGTGTGTGACACTAGATAGGTAAACTGAGGCAGGACAGCATATAATCGTTTGTTGGGCTCCTTTTCTGGACATTGCTTGGGTGTGCCAGGCCCACCATCAGTGACAGCCTGCAGCCGGGGCCCTGAGGCATGATGTCACTCCCTTCAATAAACTCACCATTTTCCATCTAGCCACTGTGTGTAAGCCTTGTTTCTACGGGACTCGAGAAAGTACCCTGCAACAAGAGGCTAACAAGAACAATTTACCTCCCTCCTCCTTGTAACAACCTCTTATGTACTTGAAAACTGTTATGTTCCCTCTCAGTCTTCTCTTCTCCAGACTAAACAAACTTCCAACTTTCAATTTTCTGGCATAGGTCATGCTTTCTAGACCTTTAATCATTTTTGTTGCTCTCCTCTGGACTCCTCCAATTTGTCCACATCTTTCCTGAAATGTGGCACCCAGAACTGGACACAATACTCCAGTTGAGGCCCAATCAGCACAGAATAGAGCAGGAGAATTACTTCTTGTGTCTTGCTTACAACACGCCTGCTAATACATCCCAGGATGATGTTTACTTTTTCTGCAACAACAACAAATCCATTTTGGATGATATTGTGAAGCTGTTGCTATGAAATTTACCATATTAGGAATGCCCCTGTATGTCTCTCCACCATGACCTAGCAAGGTGGTGTCAGTCTTCCCCAGTACTTTACTTTTAACATCCAGTCAATAGTTATACTAATCTGCATTCTAGGGGAAACCCCGTTTTACCTGACCTCTCAAAGGGAAAGAGGCGGAGTGGAAAGTCCATGCACTGCAGCAGAAGAATCTGGATGACCCAAGCCAAAAAAACGCTCTTGAATGGTGAGGAAACCGAGGCAGGGAAATGTGTATAGCATTTATTATTTTGTATGGCTCTGTGTTATTTATAAAACTATTAAAGAGCAATAACTTAAGAGTTCTGAGTAAAGTGTCTGTGTGCTATGCTACTCAACGACAATGGGCCACAGAGGGAGTTAACATGGAACCCAAAGGCTCACTCCTTCAATGGGATTCTGGAAGAGGATGTGTTAAACTCTTTGAGATATCTTGGAAGAACTGATATTGGGAGCTTAAGACAGTTGAGCTGAGGGGCTCCACTCCCATGAAGGGGTAGCAGACAGAGTCAGTGACTAGGAATAGGTCAGAGAGCTCAAGGGAGGAAACAGTGCTGCAGCCTGCTGAGCCCCAGGGAGGACTCAGAGGCTTGGATTCCCCTCTGAGGAGTCTGGTGGGAGGCAGGCAGAGCCCAACCAGACTGGTGACATCTACCGGGCAGTTGCTACTGCTTCAAGCTGTCTGTAAACTCAGGGAGGCAGAACTGACTCAGCTACATTCAGGCCATGTTCCGAATGTTTGATTCACAACCATTAAGGGCTACAGGCTTTTTAATGAAAGCCAAGATTCTGGAACATAAGAGGGCAGCCCCAGAAAAAAGGACCAGTGTTCGCTGTTATTAGGACCAGGTTCAATTCGGGGGGGGGGGGGGGGAGGAGGCGCCCTGGGAGAGGACCCACACCCAGGCAGGACAGACAGGCTGTAGTGTGCAGGGTTCTGCTGTCAGGGGCCCAGGCAGCAGGGAGTATAAAGACTGAGAGGTTCTCATGAGCTACAGACTGTCTACTAGAATAATTCACGACACACCCTTTTGAGAACAGGGGGCAGACAAACCACCCAGAAGGAACATAAGAAAGGCCGTACTGGGTCAGACCAACTGTCCATCTAGCCCAGTATCCTGTCTACCGACAGTGGCCAATGCCAGGTGCCCCGGAGTGAGTGAACCTAACAGATAATGATCAAGTTATCTCTCTCCTGCCATCCATCTCCACCTGCTGACAGACAGAGGCTAGAGATACCATTCCTTACCCATCCTGGCTACTAGCCATTAATGGACTTAGCCCTCCATGAATTTATCCAGTTCTATTTTAAACCCTCTTATAGTCCTAGCCTTCACAGCCTCCTCAGGCAAGGAGTTCCACAGGTTGACTGTGCGCTGTGTGAAGAAGAACTTCCTTTTATTTGTTTTAAACCTGCTGCCCATTAATTTAATTGGGTGGCCCCTAGTTCTTATATTATGGGAACAAGTAAATAACTTTTCCTTATTCACTTTCTCCTTACCACTCATAATTTTATATACCTCTATCATATCCCCCCTTAGTCTCCTCTTTTCCAAGCTAAAAAGTCCTAGCCTCTATAATCTCTCCTCATATGGGACCCGTTCCAAACTCCTAATCATTTTAGTTGCCCTTCTCTGAACCTTTTCTAATGCCAATATATCCTTTCTGAGATGAGACGATCACATTTGCACACAGTATTCAAGATGTGAGCGCACCATGGATTTGTATAAGGGCAATAAGATATTCTCCATCTTATTCTCTATCCCTTTTTTAATGATTCCTAACATCCTATTTGCTTTTTTGACTGCCGCTGCACACAGCATGGACGTCTTTAGAGAACTATCCATGATGACGCCAAGATCTTTTTCCTGATTAGTTGTAGCTAAATTAGCCCCCATCATATTGTTTGTATAGTTGGGGTTATTTTTTCCAATGCACATTACTTTACATTTATCCACATTAAATTTCATTTGCCATTTTGTTGCCCAATCATTTAGTTTTGTGAGATCTTTTTGAAATTCTTCACAGTCTGCTTGGGTCTTAACTATTTTGAACAGTTTAGTATCATCTGCAAACTTTGACACCTCACTGTTTACCGCTTCCTCCAAATCATTTATGAATAAGTTGAATAGGATTGGTCCTAAGACTGACCCTTGGGGAACACCACTAGTTACCCCTCTCCATTCAGAAAATTTACCATTTATTCCTACTCTTTGTTCCCTGTCTTTTAACCAGTTCTCAATCTATGAAAGGATCTTCCCTCTTATCCCATGGCAACTTAATTTACGTAAGAGCCTTTGATGAGGGACCTTGTCAAGGCTTTCTGGAAATCTAAGTACACTATGTTCACTGGACCCCTTCAAAGAACTCTAATAGATTAGTAAGACATTATTTCCCTTTACAGAAACCATGTTGACTTTTGCCCAACAATTTATGTTCTTCTATGTGCCTGACAATTTTATTCTTTACTATTGGTCTAACTAATTTACCCGGTACAGATGTTAGACTTACCAGTCTGTAATTGCCGGGATCACCTCTAGGGCCCTTTTTAAATATTGGTGTTACATTAGCTATCTTCCCGTCATTAGGCACAGAAGCCGATTTAAAGGACAGGTTACAAACCCTAGTTAATAGTTCCGCTATTTCACATTTGAGTTCTTTCAGAACTCTTGGGTGAATGCAGCCTGGTCCTGGTGATTTGTTACAGTTAAGTTTATCAATTAGTTCCAAAACCTCCTCTCGTGACACTTCAATCTGTGACAATTCCTCAGATTTGTCACCTATAAAAGACAGCTCCGGTTTGGGAATCTCCCTAACATCCTCAGCCGTGAAGACTGAAGCAAAGAATTCATATAGTTTCTCCGCAATGTCTTTATTGTCTTTAAGTGCTCCTTTTGTATCTCTATCATCCAGGGGCCCCACTGGTTGTTTAGCAGGCTTCCTGCTTCTGACGTATTTAAAAAACATTTTATTATTACCCTTTGAGTTTTTAGCTAGCTGTTCTTCAAACTCCATTTTGGCTTTTCTTATTACATTTTTACACTTAATTTGGCAGTGTTTATGCTCCTTTCTAGTTACCTCACTAGGATTTGACTTCCACTTTTTAAAAGATGCCTTTTTATCTCTCATGGCTTCTTTTACATGGTTTTTAAGCCACGGTGGCTTTTTTTTTTACTTCTTTGACTTTGTTTTTTTATTTGGGGTATACATTTAAATTGGGCCTCTATTATGGTGTCTTTGAACAGTGTCCATGTAGCTTGCAGGGATTTCACTTTAGTCACTTTACCTATTAATTTCCTTTTAACTAACTCCCTCATTTTTGCAAGGAAGAGAGTGGGACCCTCACCTGCTGCTCCTGAAAAGGGGGAAGAGAGAGGAAGTTTGTAGGGAACTGCAGCCCATTGTAAGAAGCCCAGACAACAGAGTGAGGGGCATGGTACAAGCTAAGAGAAAAGAAGAGAGAGGAGTTCAAGGGGATGGGCTCCCACCTCCAACCAAGCAAGCCAGGCAGCTGCCGAGGAGAAGCAAGGTCTTTTGGAGGATTTGGGGAAAGTGGGTAGGCTCTGAGCAGCTGTGGGGAGGGGGAATGGAATCTGTTAGGGCAGCAGAGGCTCTAGCAAAGCTGCATGTCCTGTAGTAGGGAGAAGTCCAGCAGTTAGTAACACTGTCCCCAGACGGGCGGGCTGGGGTGACAAGGTAATAGAATTTCAGCCAGACAGCTACAAAGACCTAAGCCAGGCTCCAGGCACTTTCCTCCTCCCCTGGCGTGAACAGCATCACCGTGTACATAGGCACCAACCTCCCCGCTTTCCTCTGGGCGCTCGACCCACCCCCCTCTGCCCCTGCCCCCACTCCACCTCTTACATGAAGCCCCACCTCTGCCCCACTTCTTCCCACCCTTGCCCCGCCCCCATTCCAACCCCTTCCCCAAATCCCCGCCCTGGCCCCACCTTTTCCCCTGAGCGCACCACATTCCTGCTCTTCCCCCTCCCTCCCAGAGCATGCTAACGCTGCCAAAGCAGCGGCCAGGTGGGAACGCTGGGAGGCAGGCGGAGGAGCAGGGATGCGACACGCTCGGGAGGGGAGCTTTGTTGCCAGTGGGTGCAGAGCATTCACTAATTTTTCCCCATGGGTACTCCAGCCCTGGCGCACCCATGGAGTTGGCACCTATGGGCATGTACACACTACCTTGCAAACTCAGTCCCTATTTGCTAACTGTCCTCTAGTCTAAAATACTTGTCATGCCTTGGTATCTCTCAGTTCTTTCTGCTTCCCTGGACTTTCTTTACTCTGGGGAAAAAATCAAAGGCCTCATTCACTCCCAGTGCAGGTATTAGTGTAGACAGGGCGTGGGCATTTTTATCACTCTCTTGTCTAACATTCAGCTACTATGAGCCTTACAGGCTGTCTGTCCAAGCCTCTGTTTGAAATCAGTTTTCCTTCTCCTAGGGGAGTGCCTCCCAAGCTTCACCTGCCCACTCTCTTTCTAACGCTGCTGGGAGTAAACACACACGGCCGGTCCTCTCTGCACTACAGCCTCTGCCGTCACTCCCACCAGTCAGCACTTTCCCAGCATAGCCACAGAGGGAGGAGCAGGGTTCAGATAGTTTCCCCAAGTGCAGTAGCCACATTCTCCAGAGCTTAGCCATGCTCTTGCTCTGCCAAGGCTCTGGGTTGGTTCTGTCCTCGGCTACTCCCCATTTAGCATGAGTTGTGCTGCTGCCCTTTGAACACTCCTCCACTGTAATCTCCCTGCCTTCCCCGCCCTGGGAAAGCTGCAGGCACAAGAAGGTTCCACGCAAACGACAGAGCTCCAGGCAACTGTGAGCTCAGGAATGCAAACAACAGAGCCTGCTCTCCCGCTGCCTCCAGAGAACAGATTCCAAAGGAAACAAGAGGGTAACTAGCTGCAGCCTCCAGCCCTGACATCTCCGACCAAGTTCCTCCTCTTTCTGATGGCTGGAAAGGAGCCCGACAGAAGATGTAACAATATGAACACAAGAATCAGGGAGGTAGCCGTGTTAGTCTGGAATAGCAGAGGTAACAAAGTCCTGTGGCACCTTAAAGACTAACTATAAAGTTTTGAAGCATGAGCTTTCGTGGGCTAATACCCACTTCGTCGGATGTAAGCAGTGGACACAGATTCTCAAACACCCCTGCAGTTCCAACAGGGTGTACCACTACCCAAGAGCAGTTCCCTACATCCCCCAGCCCAGAGGGAAGTTCTTACCCTGGCAGATGTGCTCCGCACTCACCCTCACTAATCTGCTCTCAAGCAGGAAACTAAACCGCAGCAGAGCGGTCCTGCTCAAATCAACAACAGATATCAACGAATAGCAGGATAATGCGGCCTGCTCCCTCCAGCTGTGAACTTAAACCTCGCAAGCTATGCCATTGGTTCTCAAAGTGGGGGTCGAGACCCCTCGAGGGGTCGCGACCCGATTATGTGGGGGTCATGAGCCCATGCTGCCGGCAGCTGGCCCCGACCCCTGCCGGCAACACCCTGAGCCCTGGCCCCTGCCACGGTGGGTTGCCTGCGGTGCCCCAAGATCCGGACCCTGCTGTGGCGGGCTGCTGGCGGTGCTCTGGGCCTTGGCCACTACTGCGGCAGGCTGCTGGTGGCACCCCAAACCCCAGACCTGGCCCATGGCGCGGCAGGCTGCCGGCGGCTCCCGGAGCCCTGACCCCTGCTGCAGCGGGCTGCCGGCAGTGACCCGAGCCCCAGCCCCTCCTGCGGCGGGCTGCCGGCGGCACCCTGGGCCCTGTCCCATCCCGGGGGGTTGCTGGCACCCTCCCGAGCCCGGCCCCTGCCCCAGGGGGCTGACACCCCTACAGCCCCCCCCCCCCAGCTCAGCTCCTGCCCCGGGGGGCTGCTGGCACCCCCCCCACCCCAGCCCAGCCCCTGGCCCAACCCAAGGGGGGTCGCGCTTAGAGGCCTGGTGTACGAAAGGGGTCTCCAACAGAAAAAGTTTGAGAACCACTGAGCTATGCAGTCAGTACTTGGATGGGAGACGTCTAGGGAAAGCTTAGGCGCTGCAGAATATGCAGCTGGCGGCTGCCATAAGCAAGGGGCATTCCTCCCTCTGATATCAGTGACCAGCTCACTACCAGAGACAGCTAGGCTGCTTGGTGTCATCTTTTGAAATTCAAGACCACATCCCTGATCTCTCATGGTCCTTAAAAATCCCTCCTGTTGGGGAAGTGTCAGAGGGTCATGCCCAGTGGAATTCTGCAGGGTGGTATTTTTCCAGATGGATACAGCATCTATCTTCACCAATTACAAAAGCAGTTTCTCCTCTCTGGGCATTCACACCTCCAGATCACCTGCTGGAAGTGGGCTTCCCCATCCCCTCTGATTGAATTTACTTTGCTATCTTGCCTGCATATTTATACCTGCCTCTGGAGATTTCCACAACATTCATCTGATGAAGTGGGTCTTAGCCCACGAAAGATCATGATCCCTAAAATCTGTTAGTCTATGGTGCTACAAGACTCTGTCGCTTTATCTTCCCTTCCTATCTCAAACTGCTGCATAGCATGATTGCTGTGAGCTGCTGTTAAATTGCTGTCAGGTTCCACCCAGGGAGGGCTGCCTGGCAGAGAAGGGGGAGTGGTTCCTAGATAGCAGAGACTAACTAAAGTATTGAAGCATAAGCTTTTGTGGGCTAATACCCACTTCGTGGGATGCAAGCAGTGGTTAAGGTTAGGGTTAGCAGTAGGGTGAAGCACTACAGAAATGGAAGATGATCAGATTAAACACCCAGTGACTCACAAATCACCACAGGATGAACCCAGCCAGGAGTCAGTCAAAGGCAAGACGAGAGGGACAAAGCAGGGTCCTAGCTTGTGACCTACCAAAAAAATGAAAAGCAGAAATGTGGTCTAGCAATCTGTGCAGGGGGCTGGGAGCCAGGACTCCCATGTTCTAACCCTAGTTCTGAATCTGATCCAGTAACTCTGGGGAAAGTCCCTTCCTCTCTCTGACCGCCAGTGATAGTTATTTAACATTTGTAATGAGCTAACTTTGACACTGTCATTCACTCATAGGCTGCTCTCACTAGACTATCTGCTGTGCAATGTATTACTACAGCTCATGGCAGGGGCTAGTCTCACTGGCAGCTCTGGTGTTGGGATGAGGAGCCCAAAAATCCCTTTCACATGCACACTCTCCTAAGCTAATTCCCAACCACTTTTGCTTTATACCTTGCTTTTCCTTCCTGGTCCGTACAAACTCGCAGTGCCTCAGGGCACTCGGGGCTGTCCGCCTGTAACAGCTGTTCCGCTGCCAGGGCTCTGCACCACTTGCTCGCTCAGCCTCGTGCTCCCAGGTCCGGCTCCAGTCTGAATGCCCCATAAGTTTCCTTGAGTAGCCATCTCCCAGGCTCTCCAAATCCACCTGCCTGTGCTTTGTGGCCACTTTCTCTGGCTCCCCAAAGCCACTGTATTCCACATCCCAAGTCCCGGGCTCTCTTCTCCAGACGTCTGGCCCCAGATTAGACACCTCACAATTTTCACTGATTCCAGACAGATTCCTACAGTCCATGGCATAGCTCTTGGGTTTCCCACAGGGCTCAAAGTCCTGGTTTAAATTCCCGAGGTCCATATTCGGGCCTTCCCACTTCTGGTAGCCCACAGAGTCTACATCCCTGATATACTGTCTTTCTGTCTTCCCAGAATCTCTGTCCCCATCTGCTCTCCTGCGGTCCGTATATTGAACACCTCCCTTTCTATAACCCTCATAGTCTTCATTCTCTTTATAGCGACTCTCTGTCTTCCTGTACTCATCTGCTCTCCTACAGTCCATATACTTAGTATCATTTTTCCTGTAAGCCTCATAATCCCCATCTGCTTTCCTGTGGTCTGTATATTGAACACCTCCCTTTCTATAACCCCCATAGTCTTCATTCTCTTTATAGCGACTCTCTGTCTTCCTGTACTCATCTGCTCTCCTACAGTCCATATACTTAGTATCATTTTTCCTGTAATCCTCATAATCCCCATCTGCTTTCCTGTGATCTGTATATTGAACACCTCCCTTTCTATAACCCCCATAGTCTTCATCCTCTTTATAGCGACTCTCTGTCTTCCTGTACTCCTCATCTGCTCTCCTACGGTCCATATACTTAGTATCATTTTTCCTGTACTCCTCATAATCTCCATCTGCTCTCCTGTGATCCATATACCGAATAACTCCCTTCTTATGATCTCCATAGTCCACATACTCTCTATACTGCCTTTCTGCCTTCCTAGAATCTCTGTCCCCATCTACTCTTCTGTGATCCGTATACTGGACACCTCCCTTTCTATAACCCCCATAATCTTCATCCTCTTTATATTGGCTCTCTGTCTTCCTATAAACCTTATCTGCTCTCCTACTGTCCATATACTTAGTATAATTTTTCCTGTAATCCTCATAGTCTCCATCTGCTCTCCTGTGATCCATATACCGAATAACTCCCTTCTTATGATCTCCATAGTCTTCATCATCCCTATACTGATTTATTACCTTTCTGGAATCCCCACAGTCACGGTCCACTCTCCTACGGTCCATATACCGACATTCTCCCTTCCTATAATCCCTGTAGTCGTCATCTACTCTCCCATGCTCCATATACTTGCTTTCTCCCTTCCTATATTCTCTGTCCAGTGACTGGGAGTCCACATACGGCCCTTCTCCTCTGTATTTGCCATTCCAGCCATGGTCTCTGTAGAGCTTGTCCAGCTCAGTGACGTCCCCTCTCTTCAGAGTGCTGCAGTCCTCATATTCCCAGCTGAGGAGCCGGGGCTCTGGCTTTGGAACTTCGGCCCCGTTTCTTGCCTTGGGGTAAGGGTCCATGTTTCTCTTGGCGTGCCCAGCCCTGGTCAGCTCCAAGAGTCCAGGCCCAGCCTCACGGGTCGGCCTGCAGCCACCTCTCTCCAGCGCTCCAGGACTCTTCCTGAAAAACTCCAGACGCTCCCTTCTGAAACTCTCTGCCTGAAATTCACTTGTGAGCCTTTAACCTTAGTACCCAATCAGCAGCCAGCTCCAGCCTCTCCCACTTGCTGCCCGAGGTAATTAGTAACCAGCCTTCCCTGAGCTGGGGCTGCGGATTGGATGGGCCTGCCCTGCCCAAACCGGCTTCTCTGCTTTTGTCATGTTGAAGGCGGCAGCCAGCGACCTCCCCACAGGGCCCTGCAGGCTGCTCAGAGGCAGGGAAGAGCTGGCACTGGGGTGTGAGGTAGCCGGATACTGAGACCAGCACACACTCACACCTCGCCCGCGCAGGCCACAGGAAATCACAGACCAGTTCGCTCTGTGAAGGGTGTGTGCTCCCCCACATATTCCCCAGGGCTCTCCCCAGTTCTCCCCAGCCAAACTCCAGGGGGTTGTCCTAGGTTCCTCCTTGATTACCTCATCCCCAGAGCAGTCATCAGCTGCCAGGACAGAGATGAGGAGCAATCAAAGCTCTTCCCGCAGGCTGTCCTGGGTTCTGCTGTAACACCTCGGCAGCATCTAAGGCCATGTCTACACTAGAGACCTTGCAACGGCACAGCTGTACTACTGCACCACTGTAAGGTCTCCCATGTAGCTGCCCTATGCCGATGGGAGAGAGCCCTCTCATCAACCTAATTAAACCACCCCCAATGAGTGGCGGCAGCTATGTTGGAGGAAGAGCATCTCCCACCAAAATATCATAGCCCACACAGGCACTACTGCCAGTGTAACTTATGTCACTCGGGGGAGAACGGGGGTCACACTCCTGATCAACAAAGGTGCTGCTGTAGGGAGTTCAGATGTTCCCTTACCAGCCTTGAGCAGCAGGGAAAGGCCTGGGTCCAGGCTGCAGGGACTTTCCTTCTGTGCCTCTCGCTTCAGGATAGACCCAGATCTAACATGGCAGGTGGGTGCTGGTCATGGGGCCAGACAAGCTGCTTCAGAGTCACCTGCAATCTTCAGTTCTGCACTGGATCTGGCAGAGTGGGCTGCAGAGCTATCTATCTATCTATCCATTCCCATCCACCCCCTCTATCAATCTATCTATCCCCATCCACCCCCTCCATCTATCTATCAATCTATCTATCCCCATCCACCCCCTCCATCTATCTATCAATCTATCTATCCATTCCCATCCACCCCCTCTATCAATCTAGCTATCCTCATCCACCTCCTCCATCTATCTATCAATCTATCTATCCCCATCCACCCCCTCCATCTATCTATCAATCTATCTATCCATTCCCATCCACCCCCTCTATCAATCTATCTATCCCCATCCACCCCCTCCATCTATCTATCAATCTATCTATCCCCATCCACCCCCTCCATCTATCTATCAATCTATCTATCCCCATCCACCTCCTCTATCGATCTATCAGTCTATCTCCCACTTGAGAGTGGTATCTGCTGCCCGGCGCTGCAGTAGCTGGGTGCCTTCCACACCCAATCGACTGCAAAAGCAGAGTCCCCGGTGGACTCCATGGAGTCTTTGACTCTCTTCCCTTCACGGGGTGCAAACTCTGCCTCAGAGAGGGGTTCGGGTTGTTTTAAAATGTATTCATTTCCTCTTCTTTTTGAAGGTTGATTTGGTTTTGTTTGTTCAAGGATGGTGGGGTGTTTGGGGCAATGGGGGGTGTCCACGTTAAGGAAAGCTCCAGTGAGATTCACTTTGGCCCATTCTACTGAGGGGTTGGGTGCTCTTGTCAAGGCAGAGGGAGCCGCCGCCACCAACCTAGCCGTGATCAACATGTCAGCTGCAGGGCCTGGTCTTCATCCAGGAAGAATGGCCAGCCAGTCTGCCAGGTGGAGGCAGTTGTAATGAACACAGAGACAATGTCAGGCTGGGTACTACATTCACTACTGGAGGGTGGTGACCCTAGCTGAGGAGAGGTGAGGGCGGTGAACAGCTCCTCAGAGCAATTGCTTATTCTGACTGGTATAACCTAGGACTTTCCTAGACTTTGTTTAGCCCAGCTGCTCCTCACGCACAATCTTCTTCCAGCTCTACCTTACCTGGGAGATGTTGGGGTCTGCTCTGGACACAAGGATCCATACAGCAGTGTTCTGCTGGCACACTGCTGACACCACCACCTTTGAGAGTGGTTTCCAGAAGCTCTGAGGGACACCACACAGCCAAATACCCAGAGAGAGGAGGAGGAGCACGACACTGCACATCAGAACCACACGGGACCAGTTGGGAAGGAATGAACAAGACCCACCGGACAGGGAGGCTGGTCAGCCGTACTTCAGCAATAACACTGCCACGGCAGACAACAGGTCGAGTAGTAGCTGCTTTGGCATTTCATCTGTGTCCATTGTCAGGAGGTCGCCGGTCCTCTAGGCTCTGGTTCCATGGCCTGGCCTAGACCCAGCTAGGGCCTCAGCAGAGGCAGGTGCTGCTGGAATCGGTTCCCTGCCACCACCTGGACAGTTGCGTCAGGATGGGGTGGTCAGTACTGGGGCAGGTGTTTGTAAGGACCTTGGCAAGAAGGGCAAGGATCCAAGTACCACGGGCCAGGGATCTACCAGAGGATTTTGGTAATTTCTGTCATCAGAAGGGCCAGGTGTTCCCATGCTGACCTTGAGCACCTGGGAGAGGCCTGGGTCCAGGCTGCAGGGACTCCTTTCTGTGCCTCCCTCTGTGGGACAGCCCCAGTTCTGGTCTTTCAGGTTCATTTGAGCTTGAGCAATGGATGAGGCTAAACTGTACGTCTGGAGAAGGATCTTCCAGTCTCAGTCACTGCCATGGCACAGGTTCAGCCGGACCCCTCCCCTGTCCAGGGCACTGGGGCTCCCCTTCGTCCTTGGGGAAACAGCGTCCTGGCCAGATGCATCCTCCATCAGGGAATATTCCCTCCGGTTCAGCATCACACCAAATCATCTCTCCCTCCCCAGTGCTTTGCAGGCCGTTATCCTCTCTCCCCCAACCCACAGCAACAAGGATTTATTCACTTGTAATCAAGCCCTCATGTGCTCTGAACCAGACAGGCCTAAATTCTGCAACTAGAACCCTGCATTCTGCAGCACGGCAACAGGAGATTTGTGGCAGCTTCGTTTAAAAGACAGAATGGAGATCTGTAATTAATTCAGTAAAGAATGCAGACCCCCAGCAGCAGTTCTAGTGCTATTTGTTCGGATGGTGGATCCATGCTGTGCCCATGGTTTCAGTGGCCACCAGTGTTTGTACTGCTAAGAGCTGGATTATAGAAGCACTAAAGGGGGTGATGTGGCACCTGGAGGGGAGAGAGGTTCTTTAAGAGTATGGGAGAACCACACGGGTCAGACGTTGCTGTTAAAATGGTCAGTAGTGAAAGAGTTAACAATGCTGATATTTAACTCACCATCTTTACGTTTCAGAGACAACACCCCATGGAGAGAAATGGGGCAGGTCTCCTCTCTCAGAGCAACTGTTACAGGCTCTTTGCAAACTCAGGCAGATATCACTGCACCAGGTTTCTCTCAAGTCACATTTAAACTTTTCTTGACCATAATAACTATGGGAGAGTTATCATCTCCAATGGAAGCTGAAATTCTGGACCCCACAGAATGGCAGGTGCATGGGACCCTGATTTAGTCTGTCCCGCTAACTTAGCTCGGGTTCACTGCTCTTCTCTACAGACTCGGATTTGTCTGGCATGGGGAGGTCCAGAGCAGAACACAACTTCCCATGGCTCTGGAGCTCCATCTCAAGCAGGAGCCCTTCAGCAAGCCTAGTACCCGGCCAAAAGCTGCCACCTGTCTCTCCACAGACACTGACTGATCTGCTGTTTCCAGAAAGAGATAACCAGCCTCTGGGCCTGCTGCTGCCCCCACAGCAAACAAGGGGAGAGAGGGTGGGATGTAGGGACCAGAGAGGGGGCAGGGCACGGAAGCCCCAGCCCCAGCCCCGACTGTTCATGGGGACGGGCAATGGAGGGGAAGGAGGACAGGAGGGAAACAGGGAAGAGGAGTGTGAAGGGAGAGCAGTATGAGGGGAGGGTGAGCCTAAAGGACATAGGGAAGGATGACCAAAGGCGGGAGCGGGGTTAAAAGAGGGGGAGAATAGGGAGGAGGTTTTGGGGGAGCTTCATTAATGAAAATTGGTACAAGAACAACTCTGACAAAAACAGACAAACTTCAGAACTCAGCAGGAAAGAGGAGGAGCCACTTGCCACAGCGGCCAGGTGAAGGGTGGGACCGGAACCCGTGACACAGAGAAGGGCCAGCACCTCCCACACCCTGGTTTCCAGGGCTGCTGCCCTCTCACCTCTCAGCTCCTGCAACTCTGCGTTGAGGCTTTTGATGTTGGAGTCACAGAAATCCAGGTTCTCCAGGGTCTCTGACCTCACCAGCTCATCCTGCTGCTCCTCTAGCATCAAGTTCAGCTCAGCTCGAGTCTTGCCATAAGCCTCCAGGTCTTGTTCCACCTCCCGGATCCTTGTCAGCAGAAAGGGGCACTGATGTGCAGCTGCCCCATCTGAATCCCCCTGGCCCTCCTCTGTCCATGGCTCCTGTCTGAGCTGGCTCCTGGGCTGAAGCTGTGGAGAGGCCGTGTTCCTCCTCTGACTGTTTGGAGGAGGGAGAGGGGCTGGCCGAGAGGGCCGCACTGAGAAGGAGGGAGAAACAGCGGGGGCTGGGGCGTTGGGGCGAGGAGGTGGAGGCCTTAGGCCCTTCCTCCTCTCTGGTAGCCTCCAGTGGGGGGCACACTCTGGGGAGCCACGCACGATGTCCTTCTCTGAGCTGTAGTCCAGGATGGAGAAGTGGCGGGAGATCTTCTTGTCCGACTCAGCTCCAGAGCTAGTCAGGCTCTTCTCAAATTGTGCCAGCTGCTCGGTCAGCTTGGAGTCGAGGTCAGTGCAGCTGTCTCCATGCAGCACAGGTGAGAGCCGGTCTGCTCGGGCACTGGACCCTGCATCCAGGCCCTCGTGGGTACCACTGAAGCTGGAAGAGCGGGATTTAGATTTCTGCCTTTGATCTTCCACCCAGCTGGCCAGGTCCTGGAAAAGGGTGCTCCTCCGACCTTCTCCGGGCTCTGCCGCGGCCCAGTTGCTGGGAGGAGGGAAGACCTGGCTCCTGCTACTGTGCTGGGGGGAGTGTGGTGCCCACGGGGGCACACTGGGACTCTCTCCATCCCTCTCACGTGAGGCAGAGATGTCCAAGGACCTTTGCAAGGCCCAAGGGCTCTGGCTGGGCTCCAGTTCAACTGCCTGGCAACGGTATCTGCTCTTTGGCTTGGGAGGGAGCTGAGGGGCGGGGCAAAGGCCATTGATAGCCTTTGCAGAGTTAATGGGGAGGGAGCCCCCTGAGTCCATGGGAAGGGGCCCCTGGAGCTCTGTGCTGGGAGGGTGCCTTTCCAAGGATGCAGGCTTGCACTGTCCAACATCAGAAGGACTCTCTGACCTCATTGCTGTTTGGGAGGAAGTTGTACTGGACTTGCCTTCCCCGTGGTGTGCGCCCCAGGTACGCGGGTCTTCTCCTTCCCCCCCTGGAAGAGGACGGGCCCCCGCGCAGGCACTTGCTGGCTCCTGATGGATGGCCATTCCGCAGCTGCCGTCTTCCTGCGACTTCCCAGTGCCCCTCTTTTCCCTGCAGGACGCAGAGCCCTCCAGCCTCACAAACCGGTGAGGAAAAATGCCACGTCTCCCCCTCAGCACGCCCTCCAACCAACCGTCTTCCAGGGCCCCCACAATCTGGATTCTGTCTCCCACATCAAAATCCAGCTCCCTGGACTCGAGCGCGTGGAACTGATAGAGTGCAATGCCATAGGTGCCCAGCGGCTCCTCGCTCCCTTCCTGCCCAGCCTCCTCCTCGGGGGGTGCCTCTGCCATGCCATTAACGCTGTAACCCTCGGAGGGCCCTGGCCCCTCAGGGGCACTGGTCACTCTCAAGGGACCCAGCAGCTCCACGAAGCCCTCAGGAAAGATCCCGCTTCGACCTCCCAGCTCCCCTGTGAACCAGCCAGGCTCCGGGATATCGACAATGGTGATCACATCCCCTTCCCTAAAGTCCAGCTCCTCCTCCAGCTGGGCAGAGAGGCTCATCAAGGCCCGGGCTTGGCCCAGGGAATCAGGAGGCACCTCCAGGACAGTGCTCTGAGACAGCCGGCGGCCCCAGGGCGAGAGCCAAAGCTCCCGCACACATGACGACGGGAAGAAGCCCCTGGAGCCCAAGCAGCTTCTACCCTGGAGCCAAGTGGAGGCTGGGGAGCCACTCAGGATCACCAGGTCCCCTGGAGAGAATAAGAAACACAGGGTCAGGGACTCACCCCCATGGCAATTTCGGAGTCCTCCCCCACCCCACTTCCAGGCCTGGCTACCTCCTTCACCAGCCCGACCATGCAGAATGCAGTGGTGGGGCACCTGCAGCACACCCATATTGGCCCAGCCCCACAGACACACCAGGGCTGGGGGGCCACCTGTAGACCACCCCAGTGCAGCATACATGGATCAAAGACGGGGGGGGGGGCAGGACAAGCAGAACTCGGGGCACAGGGTACGATGAGGGCCTGAGTCCCACAGGTGCAGAGGGGCAGAGCCCTCGGCAGCCTGTGGACCTAGAATTCACAGCTAATAGGAAACCCTCCTCAGCTGATAGGAAACCCTCCTCAGCTGCTCAGTGCTGAGCTCTAGGTTCCCTGTTTCCCAGGGCACGCGGGTGAGAGAAAGGGACAGGACTGGGGAGGGCAGGAGCCAAAGGGATGGAGCAGAGGTTACCTCTCTGCAGTGACAGGCTCCCTGGCTCCTGGGATGTGAAGTCATTGGTGCAGACAAACAGCTTCTCTCCCTGCTTCAGACTGGGAATCTCCACTGCCTCCACAAAACTGCTGGGAAACTGTCCTAGAAGGAGAAGCAGTTGTCAGCACATGGTCACCCCTTCCCCACGGGCCCAGACTGTTTCCCCCTTTCTAACTTCTCTACGATTCATCCCACCCCACCTCACCACCCAGCATCAACCTCGCCTCCAGTCCTGGGAAGAGAGTCCTGCCCCTCTCCAGGATCCCCTCTGGTTGGCCCCATGGCCCACAGGAATGACCAGGGGTTTGGAAGTCAGGAGCTCTGGAGGATTTCTGAAAATGTTGTTCTTTGCATACCCAACAGACCAACCAACACCCAGGGCAATGACCTCACTGCACCAACAGCCAGAGAGGGAAAGCGAACACATCATCTGTAGCCTTCATCTTCTGTCTTATGACAGGGCAGCCCCATGGCAGGATCAGGATGTATTGGTTATTGTAATAGGGTCCTAGCAGAACTGCTAGCAAGCCCTCTGTCACCCCAGCTACACTGAGGGAAGGTCAATTGGAGCTGGGGAGGCCACCTGGCCCTGATTGGCAGAGCAGGAGCAGCTGCTGTCTTTGCAGGCTGGGGCTGGTTAAAAGCCTCAGCAGAAAGGGGGGAAGGGGGGGAAGGTGCTGCACAGGAAAGTCCCTGCAAAGGAGATGGAGGAGCTAGGAAGAAGGGAAGCAGGAAGGACTAGCCTGCCCTTCTCTCCTGCTGAGGGGAAGAGAGAAGGAACGTTGTACATATGGTGGCTGTGAAGGTGGTGGGAGCACGGCTTGTAGAAATAAAGCACAGGTGAGCACTGCAAACTGGGTCCCCTGATTGACTTTCTGGGACAAACAGGGGCAGGAGCCAGGAGGGTCCTGCAGAAACCCTGTTACAGTTATAAAAAGAGGCCCCTATCCTGCATACACAGATCAGATGGCAAGGTTCGAGCTGTACTATGTACCAAAGTACTATGGTCATGAAAACCCACCACGAACCGTGAAATCTGGTCCTGTCTGTGCTTTCACCCTATGCTATACAGATTTCATAGGGGAGGCCAGTATTTCTCGAACTGGGGGGCCTGACCCAAAAGGGAGCTGCAGGGGTCACAATGTTATTTTAGGGGATCACGGTATTGCCACCTTACTTCTGTGCTGCCTTCAGAGCCGGGCAGCTGAAGAATGGTGACTGTTGGTCATGTCGCCCTCATTTCTGCACTTCAGAGCTGGGCAGCCAGAAAGCAGTGGCTGCTGACGGAGGCCCAGCTCTGAAGGCAGCAACGCGGAAGACTATACCACGCTACTCTTACTTCTGCACAGCGGCTGGAGGCAGCCAGCACCTGCTGCGCTCCAACTGTCCGGCTCTGAAGGCAGCACAGAAGTAAGGGTGGCAATACCGCAACCCCCCTACAGGAAACTTACAACCCCCTCAACGCCTTTTTGGGTCAGAACCCCTGATTACAGCACCCTAAACTTTCACATTTAAATAGCTGAAATCATGAAATTTGAAAATCTGATGACCATGAAATTGACCAAAATGGACAGTGAATTTGGTAGGACCCTACATATATTGCACCAATAGTTTGCAATGCCGTAAGACAGGTTAGCAACATCTCCAGTGTTTAGTCAGGTGCTCAGATACTGTGGTGAGACACGGCTCAGATACCAATGGGCTGATTACCATAATGAGGGAAACTGCCCTGTGCAGATGCCCTGGTAGACAGTAAAGTTGGGTTTACATATTTTTTTCTGGAAAAATCACAGGGATAATGAGCTGGATGCTCTCTTGACATCCTGACGTGGTTCTTCCCAATTCAGTGTATTCCAGTGTCATTATCCTTCATCTGCAGCACCAGTGGCCTAATAGGCCCCTGAGTTCTAATCCAGGCTCTGCTGCTGATGTCCTGGGTGACCTAGACCAAGGGCTTGTCTACACTTGCGCTCTAACGTGCTGGCTCAGGGGTGTGAAAACTCACCTCTGTGAGCGCAGAAAATCTGAGCACGTAAAAGCACTAGCATGGACAGGCGCCAAGCTGGAGCATTCCCGCGACTGCACTTTGAATTTTCAAGTGTAGTCAAGCCCCAAATCTGTTCCCTGCTCTCTATCTGGGTTTCCCTCCCCATAAATGGAAATGATAATCCTGCTACGTCTTACACCACGTTGTGAGGCTTCATTAATTAATTTCCATACTATGTTAAGTATTATTATGGGTAGGTTGCAGCCTCTCCATTCTAAAGGTCTATTTTAGGCCCCCTATAACTCTGGTTTGGAAAATTAGTTTGAAAATAGCCAGATTTGCTCAGAGAGAGAGCTGGAAATTCAAATGTTTTTTCAGTTACAAGGCATTAAGACAGGTTTAAGATTAGCAGCCGTGTTAGTCTGTATCCATAAACAAAACAAGGAATACTTGTGGCACCTTAGAAATTGGTTAGTCTCTTCTAAGTCATTAAGAATTAGCCTGATTGACTTTTGTCTGTTTCTTCATCTTTGAGCTAGCGGGACATGCCTGGTTACTGCCCCTTCACACTCTCCACAGCCATATCTCCTTAAGAATGCAGGCCCAAGGGAAAAAATATTGTGATTAAGTAAGTAGCTGTTGGTGATTTTCCTTGTCGACAATTTGAAGCCAGTGATGTCAGTAGAAGCAGGAGCAGGCGGACTGTGTGTGTATGCATGTGCATACATATTGCCCTCTGATGGCCACCTGAGGCATAGAAAGAAGACAAGGGTTCTTCTGCAGATTTGAGTTAATGTCACCCTTTGTTTTTTTAGTCCAAGTGGCAGAGGTCTGCATGTTTGGAGCTGTAGGACCAGGACTCTGGGTCTCTGCTCTGTTACAAAGGAGGGGAAGTAGCCTCGCCAAAGTAAAGCCTGCAATCACAGTCCTATTCTAAGGTTGATTTGAGCCTACTTTGTAACTAGATGAGAACAATCCTCACATTTTGAGATGATCTGGTTCCCATCTGACTGAGAGCTCAAATGTTCTCTCAATATTGTTATTACACTGAGAAAGAACCATTGAGATTATGAGACTTTAAAATGGCCCTTTGTGGGAATTTTGGAGCTTCCAATCTTCCTTTATGTCCTTTCAGGAGCCCAATGAAATTCCATCCTGAGCTGGATAGGTCCGGATCCTGGCCCGTGGAAGAGGGAGTTTTCAAGAGCAGAAATAGGTGGGTGTTGACAAGACTGTCACGGAGAGGCAGAAGGGCCCCGTGGGCAGGGCACTGGACCAGAGCTCCAGAGACTCAGGGTTTGTTTCTAGTTCAGCCACTGACCCACAAGTCATTTCCCTTTTCTGTGCCTTCCCTCCCACCCTTTCATGGCCTTGTCCAGGAGCCTTTAGGCTTGTCAGGGCAAGGACTCTCTCTCTCACTATATGTTATACAGCACCTAACACAATGGGACTCCAACCTGCTGAGGATATGTCTGCACTCAGCGCTACTGAAAAACAAACAAGAACAAGGACAGTTTGAAGACTCGACATGAAGCTAACAGGAAAAAGTTCTGAGCATCAGATACAGCACAAGTGAGAGAAGACTCCAGAATCTGGCCCCTGTATTCGCCATCAGAATGGCTCTTGGCCAAGGGGGAATGCACCTAGATGGGGTAACTGACCTGCCCACGGTTACCTAGGACAGTGGTTCTCAACCTTTTTTCACTTGCAGACTCCTATCGTTTTTTGAATGGAGGTGTGGACCCCTTTGGAAAGCTGTTGTCTGTATCTACAGTTGAATTCTGTTCCGATTTCATTCGGTCCTTGGTGGACCCTTTCAGACCAGCAGTCCCCAAACAATATTTTTGTCCATGCCCCCCTTACCTGTCCCATGCCCTCCCCAGAATGACAGCGGGAAGCCGGGGCCAGGAGTGGGCCCAGGGTCAGGAAGTGCAGCCAGAAGCGGGCCCATGGTTGGGGCCAGGAGCCAGAGACCACAGCCAGACCTGCAGCTGGGGCTGGAGAGAGAGCGGAGTGGGTGGCACTTCCTTTCTGCTACCCATGAGCCCTGGCCTGGGCCCTGCTGCACCTCCACCCCTGTTCCTCCATACTCCCTAGGAGATGTACCCCTAGTTGGGGACCATGGCCCTAGACATAGTCTGCAGACCACAGGGTGAGAACCACTGACCCAAGGAAACCTCCATCTCTGTGGATCCCACTCAGCAGCTTCCAGCGCTTACCTGTGACCCCCTCCTTCTTCCCAAGGAGCCAGAACTCGTCCACCACCCGCAGCACCTCTATGACGTCCCCCACAAACAGGGGCAGCTCTTCAGAGACGCTGGGGCAGAAATCAAAGACAGCTCGCACCATGGATCCAGCCTCCATTGCTCAGGATCTGCAGGACAGGACAGAGAGAGACTCAGTCCCTCAGACTGAGATAGAGTCGCCAGAGAGACACAGAGCAATGAGTGCCGTGTAAATGCTGAGACTGATCGAACACGCCCTGAGAAAACGGACTAATGACCACACAGGGGTCCCCAGGCCTCATCCCACAGGGACCAGAGCAAGGGGGAGCTGAAGCCTTGCAGCAAGGCTGGCTCGCAGTGCGTTAGCGGCCCTGTCCCGTCTCTCTGGATCCTGGTGCCAGTGTACACTTATGCTGAACTCAGGGGGAGATGATCGGGAAGAAGCAGAGAGATGCTGGAAATCAATTCCTGTCAGAAAGGAAATAAGAGGCGGGAGAGGAAGCTCGCTGCTTCCCTGACACACCGGACTGGGCACGCCACTGCCAGGAGCTGCACCAGGGACCTGCAGGCAAATAAACAGCAGCAACAACTTTACCTTCCCTCTGACAGTCATAGAGTAGAGGTGCAGGGCGCCGCAACGCCCACCCGCGCACTGCAGAGCCATGGGTGGGAGGAGGGGTGGGGGGTCAATGCAACACTCACTGGTGCACTGCCAGAGCCACTCACTCGTGCACTGCAATGCGAGGAGGGGTCTCAGGGCACCGCAACGCCCACCTGTGCACTGCCAGAGCCACCCACTCGTGCACTGCAGAGTCACGGGGTGAGGGGTGTCAATGCAACACTCACTGGTGCACTGCCAGAGCCACTCACTCGTGCACTGCAATGCGAGGAGGGGTCACAGGGCACCGCAACGCCCACCTGTGCACTGCCAGAGCCACCCACCCACGCACTGCCAGAGCCACCCACCTGTGCACTGCCAGAGCCACCCACTCGTGCACTGCAGAGTCACGGGGTGGGGGATGTCAATGCAACACTCACTGGAGCACTGCCAGAGCCACTCACTCGTGCACTGCAATGCGAGGCGGGGTCTCAGGGCACCGCAACGGCCACCTGTGCACTGCCAGAGCCACAGAGGGCACCACAACACCCACCTGTGCACTGCCAGAGCCACAGAGGGCACCACAACACACACCTGTGCACTGCCAGAGCCACCCACCCACGCACTGCCAGACCCACCCACTCGTGCACTGCAGAGTCACGGGGCGGGGGGTGTCAATGCAACACTCACTGGCGCACTGCCAGAGCCACTCACTTGTGCACTGCCATGCGAGGCGGGGTCACAGTAAACTGCAACATCCACCCACACACTGCAGAGCCACGGGGTGGGGTGTCATTACAACATGCCTATGCACTGCCAGAGCCACAGGGGGCACCGCAACGCACACAGGTGCACTGACAGAGCCACCACCCGCACACTGCCAGAGCCATGGGGGACACTGTAGCACCCAGATGCTACTGGTTAGAGCCACAGGGGGGGGGGAGGGGGCATCACAACACACCCGCGCACTACCAGAACCATGGGGGGGGGGGCACCACAACACCCACCCACGCACTGCCAGAGCCATGGGGGACACTGTAGCACCCAGATGCTACTGGTTAGAGCCACAGGGGGGGGGAGGGGGCATCACAACACACCCGCGCACTACCAGAACCATGGGGGGGGGCACCACAACACCCACCCATGCACAGCCAGGGCCACGGGGGGCATGGGGCACCACTAACCCCCATCAGTGTTATGGAGGAGGGCAGCGGGCACTGCCCCTCATTTCCCCAGTAAGAGCTATGGACATGGATTGACCTCCGAATTCCAGTTCACCCAGTCACTCTCCCTGATGAGGAGACGCTTTCCTGACACAATACCTACAAGGACCCAACAGGAAAATGCCTCCCTGTCGTTCTCCGTGTGCCCTTCGTGGCCTGGCCCGTGGCATGTACTATACTCCCTGATCTCTGGGCAGACCTGGCTGAGACTGGGTCCTGTACAGAGTCGGACACATCAGTAACAATGAACAGCTTCCCATGGCCTGTGGCATCAACGATTCTCCATGTGGCTCCACAGCGCCCCCTCCTAGGAAGGGTGCCAGCTCCCAAATGGCCTGCTCCCCAGCGCCTGGGGTTGGTAGTGGGGAGGGAGCAGGGAGACCTCAGCTTGTGTTCTGGTGACTGGAGCCAAAATGGCCACACACACAATGGAAAGATGGGCCAGGCCCCGAGCCCTCCTTGCAGAAACACGCCTGGGAACACACCCAGCAGGGCGGGCACATGCACACAGCATCAGTTCCCACGCGTGCAAGGGCCACACAACTCCGAGTGCTGCTGGAAGTGACTCTGCAAGATGGGACCCCTTGTCTGACTCCGCTCCGTCCAACAGGTCTTCTCTCAAGGTGACTGTGACGCGCCCAGCCCAAGGGACGAACCCACAGCATGAGCAGAGCTTCCCTCCCATCCCAGCCTATGGCTGTGGAGCCCTCAGGAGAGGAACTGGACAAGCTCCTCTGACCTGGGGACCAGAAACAGCGCTCAGTGACTGAGCCTCAGGGAGCGGCGGGGCCGAGATGAACCAGCAGCTCCCTCAAAGCATGCCAGGGCAGCACCCCAGAGAGCAGCAGGGCCCCAACCCCCAGCCAGCAGCTCCCACCACCACCCCAGGGCAGCACCCCAGAGAGCAGCAGGGCCCCAATCCCCAGCCAGCAGCTCCCACCACTACCCCAGGGCAGCACCCCAGAGAGCAGCAGAGTCCCAACCCCCCCACTACCCCAGGGCAGCACCCCAGAGAGCAGCAGAGCCCCAATCCCCAGCCAGTAGCTCCCCCCACCACCCCAGGGCAGCACCCCAGAGAGCAGCAGAGCCCCAATCCCCAGCCAGTAGCTCCCCCCACGACCCCAGGGCAGCACCCCAGAGAGCAGCAGGGCCCCAATCCCCAGCCAGTAGCTCCCACCACTACCCCAGGGCAGCACCCCAGAGAGCAGCAGAGCCCCAATCCCCAGCCAGTAGCTCCCCCCACCACCCCAGGGCAGCACCCCAGAGAGCAGCAGGGACCCAATCCCCAGCCAGTAGCTCCCCCCACCACCCCAGGGCAGCACCCTAGAGAGCAGCAGAGCCCCAACCCCCCAGCCAGTAGCTCCCACCACCACCCCAGGGCAGCACCCTAGAGAGCAGCAGGGACCCAATCCCCAGCCAGTAGCTCCCCCCACCACCCCAGGGCAGCACCCCAGAGAGCAGCAGGGCCCCAATCCCCCAGCCAGCAGCTCCCACCACCACCCCAGGGCAGGACCCTAGAGAGCAGCAGAGCCCCAACCCCCCAGCCAGTAGCTCCCCCCACCACCCCAGGGCAGCACCCCAGAGAGCAGCAGAGCCCCAATCCCCAGCCAGTAGCTCCCACCACCACCCCAGGGCAGCACCCCAGAGAGCAGCAGAGCCCCAATCCCCAGCCAGTAGCTCCCACCACCACCCCAGGGCAGCAGGCCCTGGACCAGCCAGCAGCTCCCCTCATCACCCCACATCTGCACCTCAGAAAGCAGCGGGGCCTGGACCAGCCAGAGGCTCCCCTCACGGCCCTGGGTCTGCAGCAGTGCCTCTGGATGTGGAGGAGAACCCAGCCATATCAACACTTTCTGCTGATGGGGCTGCTTTATTTATCAAGTGCAAATCACCTCACAGGAACAATGCAGAGTTTGTGCTCTGTCCGAACACTGCCTTGGCACGTCTCTCCTCACCCCAGGCTCTCCCATATGCCCAGCGCACAGGAGAAGACATGCACCATCCAGCAAAGGGCCTCTCAGCAGTCAGTCAGAGCTGGCAGGGGCTGCACAGAACAGGGTCACAGCCACAGGAAACCTGAGCACGGGACAGTTCTCGGTCACCCCCTCCAAGGAGAACTGTCAAAAGCGGAGCCCGTTTAGTGCACCCAAAAGGCTAAGGGCTGGTCCTCACTGGGGGGGGGGGGGAAATCGACGGCAGATACGCAACTTCAGCTATGTGAATCACGTAGCTGAAGTTTGCGTATCTGCCGCCGACTTACCTCTCGTCCCCACGGCGGCGGCAGTCAGCGGCGCGCTCCCCCGTCGACTCCAGCTTGCGCCTCCTGGCGAGCTGGAGTTCCGGAGTCGACGCCAGAAGATCGATCCTGCGCCACGCGAGTGAAGACCAGCCCTATGTGTGCCCAGGAGAGGGGAACACTTCCCACACGTGACCCTGAATAGCACACACCCTAATGTGTATCCAAACGAGAATCAAACTACCTGAGCAGGCTGCAGGGGAAGCCCGAGAGCGAGAGTGGGCAGGAATTATACAAGAGAGTAACCAAGCCTCTGTCTGGAGGGCGGGAAGAGCACAGGGAGACCACAGGCTGAATCCTACAGTTCCCAGCATGCCCATCTTGCTTTATCCCATACTGCCCCTCACACAGAGGACAAGCTCCCTGCAGACATCCACAAAACCACATCGTGGCCTCCAAATTCCCCCTTAACACTCAGCTCTGCCAGAGTGCCTGCCCAACACAACAACCAGCAAGTGTGCTGAGATGGCTCCTTGTCAGGCTAACCAGCCCCCGTCTCCTTTGATGGCCTATCTGGGGGTTGTACTGTCCTGAGGTCTCATCTTACCCTTCCCGTACACACTCTTTGGGGCAGAGGCCATCTCTTCACTGAATGTTTGTACAGCACACGCAGACAGTGGAACAGGGTCTAGTAGGCATGCCGCAATACAAACAATACATAACACATAAAATGGAAGGCAACTTCGTACCAGAAAGAAATCAGAGGACCTGAGGCAGTGCAGGGACATTTACCAGACACGAATTCAGGGCTGCAGGGATGGACTGATGCAGAAGAAACAACAGAGCTATGTGCTACTCGTCGAAATCCTGATTGGGGGAGGGACAGCAGACATGATAACTATCTGCTGGTCTGTAAGCATGAAGGAGGATGAAGAATTATTTAGGGTGCTTCAAGATGGGATAACTGGAGCCCGTTTAACTAGAAGACTAGGTAAATGTGTTTAACAGATGTGTCACATGGATGCAGCTAAAGGGTATTGCTAAGGACATGATTCTGTCATGGAGGAAACGAATTCCACGATGTCTTCCAGGGCAGGGCTGGAGAAGCAGTCAGCACCAGGGAAGCAGCGGCCAGAGGGCTGAAGTGGTTGGGTCAGCCTCCCTGCAGCTGGAGAAGCTGTGGGAGGTCAGCCCCCAGCAGATCCAACTGTTAGTCTCCTCCCACCCTGGGGTATTTTTAGTAACAGTCAGGAACAGGCCATGGGCTTCCATGAATGTGTGTTTATTGCCTGTGACCTGTCCCTGACTTTCAGTAAAAACACCCAGCAAGTCAAATAATTTGACCAATCAAATAATGTTAATTGACCACCTATTACTTGACCAGGCTCAAATACTGTCAAATATTCCAGCAAGAATGCGCTGATGTTGGTGATGATCTACCTGTTGAGTATCAGAGGGGCAGCCATGTTAGTCTGGATCTGAAAAAGTGACAAAGAGACTTGTAGCACCTTATAGACTAACGGATGTTTAGGATCATAAGCTTTCGTGCTATAAGGTGCTCTTCGTCGCGTCTATCTGTTTGATTGCATCATGGTGCCACTCCCTTTTAGAAATTCACTTCACTGCGGTTTGCATTTTTCTGAGTTAAAATAACTCAGGCTGGGTCTAGACTAGCACTTTTGTCAGTAAATTTATGTTGCACAGGGGTGTGAAAAAGCACCCCACCGAGCAACATCAGTTACGCCGTCAGAAGTACCAGTGTGAACAGCACTATGTCAGCAGGAGACGCTCTATGCCAGGGGCAGGCAAGCTTTTTGCCCTGAGGGCCACATCAGCTTTCCAGAACTGTATGGAGGGACAATAAGGGGAGGCTGTGCCTCCCCAAACAGCTAGCCATGGCCCAGCCCCCGACCCCATCCGAACCCCCCATACTTCTCACGCCCTGACGGTGCCTCCTGGGACTCCTGCTCCATCCGACCCCCCATTCCCTGTCCTTTAACAGTCCCCCTGTCACGGAGTACCCAGGCGATGGTCTGGAACCACTCCCTAGGAAGCCAGACAGGACTTCGAGTGAAGGGTCCCTTCTCCGTACACAGCCTATTTTCAAGGCTAGAAGCTTCACGGGTCCCCACTTCCACCTTCCTGGGTCTGACCTTGGAGCATTCAGCACCTTCTGTCCCTCCGTGTGCTTCCTCCAGCGAGTCCGCCTGGGCGGGGTTCTGAGGGAGGCCATGGGTTCTGCACCCCAAATCCACAGTCAAACGTGACTCTCAGCCAGCCAGTAAAACAGAGGTTTATTCGATGACTTCTATCTGGTCTAACCCAGACCATACAGCGAGCGTGAGCCCTCGTCTGGATCCATTTTGGGGGCCAGAGAGCGAGATAGTTCCTCTGCCTCCCTGCCTGACTCCAGCCAACTCCGACCTCCAAACCCCCTCTCCCGCCCCTCCTTCCCCCTGGCTCAGCCAGGTCAGGTGACCTCCCTCCCCCACCTGGGGTCAGATTACAGCATCAGGGATGCATACCTTGAGAGGGGAGAGGGCGTTGCCTGCTTGCTTCCAGTGTCAGCCCCTATTCCTTCCCATAGACACTTAAGAAATGCATAGGAGAAACTGAGGCACACACACACAGTATTCCTACTCCGTCACACCCCCCAAAACCCCTGCCCCATCCAACCACCCCTTCTCCCTGACCACCCCCGGAACCCCTGCCCTGACTGGCCCCAATCTACCCCATCCACCTCCGCCTCTCATTCTTGACTGGCCCCCCGGAACCCCTGCCGCCATTCAACCCTCTGTTCCCCGCCCTCTGACTGCTCTGACCTCTATCCACACCCCCGGCCCCAGACCACCACCCTGAAGCAAGGGTGGCCGGGTCCCGCGGGCCGTAGTTTGACTGCCTCTGCTCTATGCTGAGAGGTGAGAGCTCTCCCGTCAACATAATTAGATCACTTCCAAGGAGCAGCAGTAGGTATGTCATGGGAGATGCTCTCCTGCTAACATAGCACTGTGCACACCACCACTTATATTGATGGTGTAACTCATGTGGCTCAGGGGGCTGTTTTTTCTTTTTCTCTTTGGCCTCTCTTTTTGTTACTGTTGTTACTGTTCCAATAAATTAGTCTTTAAAATATTTGACCGTTTTTGACATTATTTGACTGGTCAACCGAGAAATAATTTTTTGACTAGTCAAATGCCCAACTCTCATTTACTAATATTTCTAAATCAGAGGAAAAAACATAACCCCCACAACTTTCCAGGCCCCTTCATTCACCATAAAGCAGCTAAAAACTGGTACTAACCAAATTGTCGTTTCCTTTGCAGGCCGCCTTTAAAATTGAGCTAGATAAAGCAATGGGGAAAATAATGAAAAGAACAGTTCCTCTATAGCCTACAGGGAGGGGAAGGGACCAGAGATGTCCCAACAGTTTGGCGCTGTTGTACCTCACATGACCACACTGCTCCCACAGCTCTGTAACACATTTATCAACCATTTCTGCACTAACATGTAGCAAAGTAAAAAGTCAGTGAGAGAAACACACAGCAAATGTGATACAATGTATAGCGTTATAATCCAAAGGAGACCAGAACAGCACCATAAAAACACAAACCCACGCAGAACACTGAACATTCTGAATACTGAACGACCAGGCATTTAAAATGGGTAGAAGGAAATATTTTTATACAACTCAGAGTTAGCCTATGAAACTCCTTGCCACAAGATACCAACCACTGGTCAGGATATTAGTGAGAGTCAGACAAAGAGGAGACATTTATAATGAGAATATGAATGTACACAGGTGCATTAGAAAGGCTAAAATTATAAGCCTTCCTGCTTTAGCGCATAAGCCAGCCAGTTAAAAGATGGGCACTAGAGAGAAACTTCCCCCATGGGCATACGATTCCATAATGGGCCCGTATGGGGTTTCTTGCACTTTCCTCTGAAGCAGCTGGTGCTGGCTGTGGTCAGAAGCTATGACGGGAAGTATCTGGAGTGCTCCAGACTGGAGGTTAAAAGTTCCATTCCTGCAATATCCAAGAGGTCAATTTAGTCCAGTGTTTCTCAACCTTTTTGAATCCAGGGACCGGCTTGCTACCTTCCTAACCTGTGTCAGGGAGATCTCAGGGATCGGTATCAGTCCACAGATCGGTCATTGAGAAACATTGGACTAGATGACCTAGTGGTCTTTCTGGCCTTACGTTCTCTGACTCTAGTTCCTGGCTCTGCCACCAACCCTCTGTCAGGCTTTGGGAAGGTCTCTTCCACCCTCTGTGCCTCAGGTCCCCATCTGTAAAAGGCAGATAAGAACAGCTCTCCCTACCTCACCAGGAGGAGGGGGACCACAGGTGTGAGCCATACAAGTACCCAGATAGATGGATGCAGTATGGCAATTCCTGTTGCTATGTATAGAACGATGTCAGTTATAATAGAACACAGTCTCCATCTAAGAGGAAGGGGTTTAGGAACTGCGCTTCACTGCACCTGCAAAGCTTACACTGGCTGAGGAGCTCAGTGGCAGGCAGATAGTGCAGGAGAGCTGAGCTGCACTCTGACCTCCTGGAAAGAAATTCCACAGGAGCTCTTGCTGTTTGAGGCCTGACAATAGCAGAACAACAGAAAACTGCAGCAATGCCTGAAGTGTTTGTTTCAGTTTTCACCAAAAAGGTCAGCAGAGATTGGATGACTAACATAGTGAACATCAGTGTCAATGGGGTAGGATCTGAAACTAAAATAGGGGAAGAACAGGTTAAGTATCAGTGGGTAGTCGTGTAAGTCTGTATCCATAAAAACATTTGGTTTTTTAGACAGGTTAGATGTCTTCAAGTCAGCAAGGCCTGATGAAATGCATCTTACAATATTTAAGGAATCAGCTGAGGAGATCTGGAGGATGGCGTGGACTGCACCCTCAGCAAGTTTGCAGATGGCACCAAATGGGCAAGAGTGGGAGATACCTTTGAAGGTAGGGATAGGATACAGAGGGACCTAGACATATTAGAGGATTGGGCCAAAAGAAATCTGATGAGGGGTTACAGTGGATGAGAAGTTGGATATGAGTCAACAGTGAGCCCTTGTTGCCAAGAAGGCTAATGGCATTTTGCGCTGTATAAGTAGGGGCATTGCCAGCAGATCGAAGGATGTGATCATTCCCCTTTATTCAACACTGGTGAGGCCTCATCTGGAGTAGTGTGTCCAGTTTTGAGCCCCACACTACAAGAAAGATGTGGAAAATTGGAAAGAGTCCAGCGGAGAAAATTATTTGTGGGCTGGAGCACATCATTTATGAGGAGAGGTTAAGGGAACTGGGATTGTTTAGTCTACAGAAGAGAAGACTGAGGGGAGATTTGATAGCTGCTTTCAACTACTTGAAAGGGGGTTCCAAAGAGGATGGATCTAGACTGTTCTCAGTGGTAGATAACAGAACAAGGAGTAATGGTCTCAAGTTGCAGTGTGGGAGGTTTAGGCTGGATATTAGGAAAAACTTTTTCACAAGGAGGGCGGTGAAGCACTGGAACAGGTTACCTAGGAAGGTGGTAGAATCTCCTTCCTTACAGGTTTTTAAGATCAGGTTTGACAAAGCCCTGGCTGGGATGACTTAGTTGGGGATTGATCCTGCTTTAAGCAGGGGATTGGTCCTGCTTTGAGCAGAGGGTTGGACTAGCTGACCTCCTAAGGCCCTTTCCAACCCTTATATTCAATGATTCTATAATCTCTGAGCCATTAGTGATTATCTCTGAGAATTCATGGGGGACAGGAGAGATCTCAGAGGACTGCAAAAGGGAAAACATAGTGCCTAGTTGTAAAAAGGGGAGTAAGGACAACCCAGGGAATTACAAACCCGTCAGACTAACTTCAATACATGGAAAGATAATGGAACAAATAAACAAACAATCGATTTGTAAGGACCTAGAAGTCTTGTGGATGCAGGGGACACAACAGATGTGATATATCTCAACTTTAGTAGGGCTTTTGATACTGTCTCACATGACCTTCTCATAAGCAAACTGGGTAAATATAGTGTAGATGAATTGCCTATAAGGTGTGTGCACAACTGGTTAGAAAAACATACTCAGAGTGTAGTTATCAACAGTTCACATTCAACCTGGAAGAGAATATCAAGCGGGGTCCTTCAAGGATATGTCCTAGGGCCGGTTCTATTCAATATCTTCATAAATATTTTGTATAATGGCGTAGAGTACACTGATATAGTTTAGGACAATACCATGCTGGGAGGGGTTACAAGCACTTTGGAGGTCAGAATTAGAATTCAAAATGATTTTGAGAAACTGGAGAAATGGTCTGAAGTAAACAGGATGAAATTCAATAAGGACAAATGTAAAGTACTCCATTTGAGAAGGAATAATCAGTTGTACAAATACGAAATGGAAAATGACTGCCCAGGAAGGAATACTGCAGAAAAGGATCTGGGAGTTGTAGCCGATTGCAAACTGAATATGATTCAACAATGTAATGCTGTTGCAAAAAAGAGACCAGCACTCTGCGATGTACTAGCAGGAATGTAGTACGCTACACAATGCAAGTACTGTAATTTTTTTGCTATGCTCAGCACTGATGAGGCTTCAGCCGGAGTACTGTGTCCAATTCTGAGCACCACCCTTCAGGAAAGATGTGGACAAATTGAAAAAATTACAGAATAAAGGATAAAAATCATTAAAGGTCTAGGAATCATGTCCTACAAGGAAAACTGTTTGTTCAGTTTGTAGAAGACAAGACTGAAGGGGTGACATGATAACAGTCTCCAAGTACATAAGATGTCAATATAATGAGGAGTGCGATACATTGTTCTCCTTAACCACTGAGGATAGGACAAAAAGTAATGGGGCTTTATTTGCAGTAAAGATTTAGGTTGAACATTTGAAAAAAATTCCTGTCAGGACAGTTAAGCACTGGAACAAATTACCTAGGGAGGTTGTGCAATCACTCGCATCTAGAAGAAATCATAGAATCATAGAACTGGAAGGGACCTCGAGAGGACATCTAGTCCAGTCCCCTACACTCAAGGCAGGACTAAGAATTGTCAAGACCCTCCCTGACCAGTATTTGGCTAACTGGAGATTCCAGAACTTCCCTGGGCAATTTATTCCAGCGCTTAATCACCCTGACAGTTAGGAAGTTTTCCCTTATGTCCAACCTAAACTGCCCTTGCTGCAACTTAAGCCCATTGCTTCTTGTCCTATCCTTAAGAACAATTTTTCTCCCTCCTTCTTGTAACAACCTTTTACTTACTTGAAAACTGTTATGTCCCCCCTCAGTCTTCTCTTCTCCAGATTAAACCCAATTTTTTCAATCTTCCCTCATAGGCCAGGTTTTTTAATAATTTTTGTTGCTCTTTTCTGGACTTTCTCCAATTTGTCCACATCTTTCCTAAAATGTGGCACCCAGAACTGGACACTATACCCAAACTGAGGCCTAATCAGAGTGGAGTAGAGCAGAAGGATTACTTCTCACGTCTTGCTTACAATACTCCTGCTAATACATCGGAGAATTATGTTTGCTTTTTCGCAACAGTGTTACACCGTTGACTTGTATTTAACTTGCAGTCCACTATGACTCCCAGATCCCTTTCTGCAGTCCACGCCATCCTCCAGATCATTAATGAAGATGTTACAGAATCTAAACCTCTGGACTTAAAGGTGAAAACAAACCTCCACCAAGCTTCCACCCAAGAGCCTCTTCTTTGTAACAAAGCCCAATGCCAACTCTGTCCTCATATCCATTCAACTGACACCATCATAGGACCTAATCACATCAGCCACGCCATCAGAGGCTCATTCACCTGCACATCGACCAATGTGATATATGCCATCATGTGCCAGCAATGCCCCTCTGCTATGTACATCGGCCAAACTGGCCAGTCTCTACGCAAAATAAATGGACACAAATCTGACATCAGGAATCATAACATTCAAAAACCAGTAGGAGAACACTTCAATCTTCCTGGCCATTCCATTAAAGATTTGATGGTTTCAGTTTTGAAACAGAAAAACTTCCAAAACAGACTCCAATGAGAAACTGAGGAACTGGAATTAATTTTCAAATTGGATACAATTAGCCAGGGGCTAAATAGGACTTGCGAATTGTTCGCTCATTACAGTAATTGATTGCATTTCCTGAGTTAATTTCCCTGACACAGAAATCCATTTCAAAAGGGAATTTTTTTTCTCCTACTGATAATGACCCATCTACATCTATCAGCCCTCTTAGAATTGGTATGCTAATGTACAAATTTTTTTCTTTTCTTTCTTTCTGTGTGTATAAATGCATCTTGCTTCTGTTCCATTCTATGCATCCGATGAAGAGCGCTATAGCCCACGAAAGCTTATGCTGAAATAAACTAGTTAGTCTCTAAGGTGCTACAAGTATTCCTCGCTTTCTTTGTGCCTGACACACCAGCAGGAAAAGCAGATTCTAGGGAGAGCTGCACTCTGCCTGATATCAGCAATGAGTCACCATCCCTGACTTCTGGCCAAGCACCATTCCCCTCTCACCTCAGAGCTGGGTAATCCCTTCAAGGCAGGGTGGGGGAGGAAGGGAAGGCCCAGGACTCAACAAACATGGAGACTTCACTTTAGCAGAGGTCAGAGCTGAAACAGAACATAGAATTCCTGACTCAGCCCAGCAGCAGCAACATACCCCTCCCAGGCAGGCTAGGGTCCCCCTGTATGAATATGAGGAGAAAGCTAGCCAATTAACTCACCCTGTCAAGGCACTCTTCCCGGCTGCCTCCACTCCCCACCCCCATTCTCAGGACCGGAGCAGGTGACACATTTCAATACCTAACTGCATCTCCCTTCCTTAGATGCAACTTCCCCAGAGCCCTACTGAAGAAATCCCAGCTCCATGCTGCAGCACGCTGAGGAATCTGCAGCCTGGCAGAGTCAGACCAACCCTACAACAGATCCATCTGTCCTTTCAGCCAGACCAGCCAGTGCAGGATAAGAAAGTAGAGACGTGAAGCAAAGCACAGCAGCTTTTAACCTGGTTATAATGTTGTTTGGTGTCATCTTCCAGACTGGACCAAACCAGGTTATACAGCAGAGAGGGGTAGTGGAGACTTTATCACGGTTCTGCTGCACAGTGACTCACATTTCAGATCCATTTCCCACATCCCTCAGCCTCTCTCCTTGTATCTGAAATGAGGCCAGGCAAGACATTTTCATTAATGGATTCACCATTTGGGGGGAAAGGCAAGAGATAAGATGAGCATTAGACCCTCACTCAAAGAAGCCACCACCCAGAGGGAGGGTGACCTGAAGGAGGATGGTTAAAGGAGTTTGTGCCCTTTTTAGCCTCATTAGGATGGATGTAGATACAATTAATGGAGTTTCTTGTACATAGGAAATATGGGTCTTGTCTACCCTGTTTTTGCTGGAAGACTAACACACTCATAGACACATGGGGCCCCGGTGCTTAAGAGACGAGGCAGCTACGTGAAGGGATCACTGGAGGTTGATAGGGTACTAGCACCCCCACAATATGAATTATGGTTGCAAGAGCATTTCTAATTCTCAAATGCTTGACTTTGCCAGCATAGTCATATTTTTTTAAGTTAGATTTTAGCTGGAGTCCATTAGGAAGCAGCATAGTCCAGTGGATGGGGCACTGGACTGAGAGTCAGGAGAACTGGCTTCTATTTCTAGCTCTGCTGCATGATCTGGGGCATTTCTAATCCTTCCAATCCTTTGTCAGCATTGTCTGTTGAGTCGGTCATCTCTCTGGGGCAAGGATTGTCTCTTACTCAGTTTGCAAGCACCTCGCTCGCTGGGGGTCTGCTCGGTGGTACTGGAATACAAGTAATTATAATATATAGTATACCCCCTACCCTGTTTCCCCGAAAGTAAGACAACCCCCGAAAATAAGACATACAGTAAACCCTCGATTTAACGGACCTCGATTTAACGGACTTCGGATGCAACGGACAAAATTTCTAAGCAAGTCTGATGCATCCGAAATCCATTTGTCGCGGGCTGGCTGCTGGCTCCCGGCTACCGCCCGGGTCACAGCAGCGGACTGGCTGCTGGCTCCCGCCCGAGTCCCGCAAGCAGGCTGGCTGGCTGCCGGGTCCCGCCTGCGGGCGGGCTGGCTGCCGGCTCCCGGCTGCCGCCCGGCTCCCAACAGCGGGTGGGCTGGCTGCCGGCTCCCGGCTGCCGCCCGGGTCCCATCAGCCGGGACCCGGGCGGGCTGGTTGACAACTCCCGGCTGCCGCCCGGGACCCAGCAGCCAGGACCCCGGTGGGCTGGCTGACGGCTCCTGGCTGCCACCCAGGTCCCGGCAGCGGGCGGGCTGCGGAGCAGCGCCCCGACCCTGTGGCAGTCGGGCTGCTGCTCCGACAGCTCGGGTTTTTTTAATTATTATTAAATAACAGACTTTTTCATTTAACGGACACCCCCTCGCCCGAATTAGTCCGTTAAATGGAGGTTTTACTGTACTTCCAGTTTTGCCTCTTGCTGTAATATAATGTAATGTAATTTTGGGAGCAAAAATTAATATAAGACACTGTCTTATTTTCGGGGAAACACGGTAGCAAACACCTTTTATAATTTTGCTCAAATACATTTTCAAGTGACACAATCACTAGAAATGTAGGAAATAACTAGTTAAGGCAACAGTAACTTCCAAGCCAAGCATAAAGCAGCAAGTGTCCTCACACACGTCATCTTCACTACAAAGTCCTTTCACAGAGCCACCCACAGTGTACACATCCCAGTCACACACTGAACTCTGAGCTCAGCACAATGAGGTCATGCAGCCATGCTACCCACACCTGTAATTAAATTGCAAAGAGGCTCCTTTTGTAAACTAGTTCAGAAGCAGGTTTATAGGAGCGATTTTAATTTGGTGACAAAAAGATCTTGGAAGGTTACAAGGCACACTGGAGACAAAAATGAGACAACTGCAGCTGGTGACATTAGCAGAACAGAGGGGTGTGGGAAGTGGACTCCAGACAGCTCAGAGGTGTAGGCAGTTTCTGCACTGAAAGTGCAGACAAGAAGTTGAAATGTAATGCACACCACAATGGGAGGCAGGGAAGTGAGTAAGGAGGAGTCAATGGGGCGAGATTGGTACAAAGGGACTGTATTTGGGAGAGTTGTGTGGGACAAACAATCTCTCTCCTATCTCTGTCAGAGGTAAAGATAGAGACGGTAACAGAAGTCAAGAAGAGAGAGGCAGTGGCGAGTGGGGGGCAGGAGAGAAGTCTTTTTCAGCAGAAATGTGAAAGCTATGGTGTCACAGAGTGCCCGGGCGATGGTCCTGAACTTGCTCCCTATGAAGCCAGATAGGACTTCTTGGGAAGTGTCCCCTCTCCGTACACAGCCTGTTTCCAAAGCTCGGAGCTTCACGGGTACCCACTTCAACCTTCCTGGGTCTGACCTCGGAGCATTCAGCACCTTCTGCCCCTCCATGCACTTCCCCCAGCGAACCCGCCCGGGCGGGGTCCTGGGGGAGATCTGTGGATTCTGCACCCCAATTCCACAATAAGACATGACTCTCAGCCAGCCAGTAAAACAGAGGTTTATTCGATGACCTGTACCTGGTCTAACACAGACCATACAGCAAGCGTGAGCCCTCAGCTGGATCCATTTTGAGGGCCAGAGAGCGAGATAGCTCCTCTGCCTTCCCTGCCTCACTCCAGCTAGCTTCAGACTCACTCTCTCCAGACCCTCATCCCCCCTGGCTCAGCCAGGTCAGGTCACCTGACCTCCCTCCAACAGGTTCAGCCAGCCTCTTTGTTATTCAACACTTCCAGCCAACCCTTTCAGGTAGGGGGAAGGGTAGGCCCCAAGACAGTTTATGCTCTCTCTCTGCTTTGCAACAAGAAATGCATAGGGGAAACTGAGGCACGCACGCACACACAGTATTCCTACTCTGTCACACATGGAAACATGGCAAACCTGACAGGCGTCAGTCACATCGCTGAATGAGTGACTGGAAGGCACTTAGATACTATGGAGATGAGGCTAGGATAGGAACTAGATCTAGAAAAGAACAGCGAGGCAGCTCTAGATGTCAGGAGCTGCGGAGGAGAAGGTGCTTGCACAAGGAGAGGCTACAGCATGTGAAGGATCATGCATCAGCCTTAGCATCACTCTGGCAGTCACGCTGTAGCAGGGAAAGGTGGTGCAGGAGGTACCTGCTGACATTGCTCTGACTGCAGATGTCATAAGGCACCCCCCACAGGAGCTGATCAAGGTGGCACCTTTTGCACTCAGCTCATCTACAGAGTAGGAGGCCTCTGTCCCTCACTAGACCTGAACCCCGGCTTCTGTATGAAACAAAGGAGATTTAGTAGAACGAGAACATTTGCCGATACACCCCCGGGGTGAAGCCTGCACCAGGCCTCTCACCTGGAGGGGGTCTACCCACCTGTACCCCCCTCGCCAACACCAACAAGACCTCAGCTCCCCAGTCGGATGCACACAGCACCAACCCAGGCTTTGAACTCCGAGGCCTCAGGCTTAGTGTTTCTGCTGGGTAGAGAGGGCAGGCCTAAGTTACTGACAAGCAAAATGTTTGTATCAACAGCACCCAGAGGCCCCAGCATCTGCCCCTGGGTTTATACAGTCAGGAGCTATTGTGCTGCCCTCCTGTCTCTCCCTGGACTGATTTTCTCTAGTAAATTATTAGATCAATACCAAGTGCCACAAATTACAGGTCTCTCCCGCTGGTTTACCCCAGAACAGCCCCCTGGCCATTGGAACTCAGATCCCACAGGTATGTCCACACAGCCCATGAGCAAACCCCAGAGCACAGCAGCCAAACTCACACTAGGGCACTAAAACCAGCTGTGCAGACTGAGTCCATCCCCTTTTCTAGGCTACATCTACACAGCTAGCCTGAGCCTGGCTCCACGCTGGCCACTCACTGTGTGGACATGTCCCCAGAGGATCGAAATCCCTAGGCCAGATGCCCTCTGCCAGGAGTGCTCTGTGCAGGAATGATAAAGGCAGTGCTCTGCAGCATTAATGGCTTTACCTGACAGCTGGGCCACATGCCCATCGTGTTTACAAGGCGGGGTTTATGCTGCAGATGGAGTAACAGTGACAATACTGCCTAAAGCAGCCGGCACAGATCTTGACCTTGTTCAGCCCAGTCTCCCTTACTTGTGGGCACAACTGAGGTTGTTTATATGTGTAGGTCTCTGGGCAGCAAGCTGTGGGTGTAGAGAGACCAGGTTTTAAAGCCAGGCCTATATCGGTTAGCCCTACAAATGGAGTGTTCCTCTCAGTGTCCTGCCTGTTCGACAGCTTTACGACTTCTGACACCGTCACCACATGTTCCCCAGACCCCAGAATTTACTCTGCCAGACCTATCAGTAGCCCAGGCAGATCTGGGCACAGTTCCCCAACAACATTCCCCGTGGCCAGACCTTTCACACTTTGGCAAAACACAGTTTTCAGGCCAATCAAGTTTTCTTGAGAACTGGAAGGAGGGTTACACCATGGTGGGGGTAACGGGCAGGCAGGAGGTGGGGAGGGATGGGAGGGTCGGGGCAGGAAGGGCGATGAGGGATGTAGGGGGACGGGGCAGAGAGAAGTTTCAGGGGCAGGGGACGATGGAGGAGTGTTGGCTGACAGAGGGGTGATGGGGGGGGGATGCTAAAACCCAGGGAGGATAGGGGTTGGGGCAAAGGAGGATGGAAGAAAAGAGGAGGAATAAGAGACGTCAGGGTGCTGGAGATCTGGGGAGGCGGTGGCAGGTGTCAGAGGGGTTTCAGTGCGGAGAAACGAGTGGGGGTGATGGAGGGGTTTGAGCACCAGGGAGCTATGGGGGGCATTCAGAAGTGGTCTCTGGGTCCTGGGGGGTGAAGAGGATGTCAGGGGAGTCTTGGGGGAACAGGTGGACAAGGGGTTCCAGGGAGGATGGATGGGATGTCAGCTGGAGGGTCTCTGGGCACCAGGGGATCTCAGGGGGGCATGGGGAGCTCAGGGTGTCAGGAGGAATGGGGTGTGTGTGCTCAGGGCAAGGGGTGTCAGGGCAGGGGGTGCCTGAAGGAGGGTGGTGAAGCACTGGAATGGGTTCCCTAGGGAGGTGGTGGAATCTCCTTCCTTAGAGGTTTTTAAGGTCAGGCTTGACAAAGCCCTGGCTGAGGTGATTTAGTTGGGGATTGATCCTGCTTTGAGCAGGGGGTTGGACTAGATACCTCCTGATGTTCCTCACAAACCTGGAAGTCTCTGATTCTATGAATGGGGGGGGGGGTGCTCTGTGGGGTGCCAGGAGGGATGAGGGTGTTGGTGGGGATGGGGGCTCTGTGGAGGTCCAGGGGCGGGGTTCAGGGCGGAGAGGTGTCGGAGTAGGGGGGTGCCGGGGTAGGGGGGTGCCAGGAAGGATGTGGGGATGAGGGCAGAACGGGGGGAAAAGGGTGTCGGGGGAAGGGGGTGTTAGGGTAGGGGGGTACCAGGAGGGATGTGGGGTTCAGGGCAGAGTAGTGTCGGGGTAGCAGGGTGCCGGGATAGGGGGGTACCAGGAGGGATCTGGGCTTCAGGGAGGAGCGGTGTCGGGGGAGGGGGGTCCCAGGAGGGATGGGGGCTCAGATGAGGGGTTCAGGACGCGAGGGGTGTGGGAGTAGGGGGATGCCAGGGTAGGGGGTACCAGGAAGGATGTGGGGATCAGGGTGGAGAGGGGTGGGGGTGGGGGTAGGAGGGGTACCAGGAGGGCTGTGGGGTTCAGGGAGGAGAGGTGTGGGGGTACCAGGAGGGCTGTGGGGTTCAGGGCGGAGAGGTTTGGGGGTAGGGGGGTACCAGGAGGGCTGTGGGGTTCAGGGGGAGAGGTGTGGGGGTAGGGGGGGTGTCGGGGTAGAGGGGTACCAGGAGGGCTGTGGGGTTCAGGGAGGAGAGATGTGGGGGTACCAGGAGGGCTGTGGGGTTCAGGGAGGAGAGGTGTGGGGGTAGGGGGTGTCGGGGTAGGGGGGTACCAGGAGGGCTGTGGGGTTCAGGGAGGAGAGGTGTGGGGGTAGGGGGTACCAGGAGGGCTGTGGGGTTCAGGGAGGAGAGGTGTGGGGGTAGGGGGTACCAGGAGGGCTGTGGGGTTCAGGGAGGAGAGGTGTGGGGGTAGGGGGTACCAGGAGGGCTGTGGGGTTCAGGGAGGAGAGGTGTGGGGGTAGGGAGTACCAGGAGGGCTGTGGGGTTCAGGAGGGAGAGGTGTGGGGGTAGGGAGGTGTCAGGGTAGGGGGGTACCAGGAGGGCTGTGGGGTTCAGGGAGGAGAGGTGTGGGGGTAGGGGGTACCAGGAGGGCTGTGGGGTTCAGGAGGGAGAGGTGTGGGGGTAGGGGGGCGTCGGGGTAGGGGGGTACCAGGAGGGCTATGGGGTTCAGGAGGGAGAGGTGTGGGGGTAGGGGGGTGTCGGGGTAGGGGGATACCAGGAGGGCTGTGGGGTTCAGGGCAGAGAGGTGTGGGGGTAGGAGGGTACCAGGAGGGCTGTGGGGTTCAGGGCAGAGAGGTGTGGGGGTAGGGGGTACCAGGAGGGCTGTGGGGTTCAGGGAGGAGAGGTGTGGGGGTAGGGGGTACCAGGGGGGCTGTGGGGTTCAGGAGGGAGAGGTGTGGGGGTAGGGGGGTGTCGGGGTAGGGGGGTACCAGGAGGGCTGTGGGGTTCAGGGAGGAGAGGTGTGGGGGTAGGGGGTACCAGGAGGGCTGTGGGGTTCAGGAGGGAGAGGTGTGGGGGTAGGGGGTACCAGGAGGGCTGTGGGGTTCAGGGAGGAGCGGTGTGGGGGTAGGGGGGTGTCGGGGTAGGGGGGTACCAGGAGGGCTGTGGGGTTCAGGGCAGAGAGGTGTGGGGGTAGGGGGTGTCGGGGTAGGGGGGTACCAGGAGGGCTGTGGGGTTCAGGGCAGAGAGGTGTGGGGGTAGGGGGGTACCAGGAGGGCTGTGGGGTTCAGGGAGGAGAGGTGTGGGGATAGGGGGTGTCAGGGTAGGGGGGTACCAGGAGGGCTGTGGGGTTCAGGAGGGAGAGGTGTGGGGGTAGGGGGTACCAGGAGGGCTGTGGGGTTCAGGAGGGAGAGGTGTGGGGATAGGGGGTGTCAGGGTAGGGGGGTACCAGGAGGGCTGTGGGGTTCAGGGCAGAGAGGTGTGGGGGTAGGGGGTGTCGGGGTAGGGGGGTACCAGGAGGGCTGTGGGGTTCAGGGCAGAGAGGTGTGGGGGTAGGGGGTGTCGGGGGATCCCAGGAGGGATGGGGGCTCAGGTGAGGGGTTCAGGACGCGAGGGGTGTCGGGATAGGGGGTGCCATGGGGGTGTTTCGGGGGGTCGGCTGGGATGGGAGGTCTCGGGGGGCCCTGAGGCGGGGTCTCGGGGCGCTCGCTCTGCGGGAGCGGCGGAGACCCGCCGGCCCCAGGCCCGAGGCCCCGCAGGCCCGTCCCTTCGCCGGGTGGCTGCGCCCGGCCCGGCCCGGCCCCGGTCCTACCTGCTCCCCGGTCCGGTCGGGTCCCGCGCGGCCCCTCCACGTCCCGCTGCCGCGGCCGCCTCCGCCCCCAGCCCGGCCCCGCCCGGCGGAGTCACCGGCCCCGCCCCGCCCGAGAGCCCGGCCTGGGGCGGCCCCGCTCGGAGCCGGGGCCCGCGGGACTCCGCCGGGGGTCGCGCTGGAGTAGAACGGAGCCTTCGGGCCGCCCCCACCCGGCCACCGGGCCCCGAGCGGGGAAGGACACGGGGAGCAGAGACGGGGGACAGGGACACCCCACAGGGACCCACATAAACACAGAGGGACACCCCACAGGGTCCACACACAGAGACACCCCACAGACACCGGAACACCCCACAGGGACACACACACACACCCACACCCACCCACAGGGTCCACACACAGAGACACCCCACAGACACCGGAACATCCCACAGGGACACACACACACACACAGGGTCCACACACAGAGACACCCCACAGACACCCACAGACACAGGAACACCCCACAGGGACACACACAGAGACACCCCACAGGGACCCACATAAACACAGAGGGACACCCCACAGGGTCCACACACAGAGACACCCCACAGACACCGGAACACCCCACAGGGGCACACACACACACCCCCCACAGGGTCCACACACAGAGACACCCCACAGACACCGGAACACCCCACAGGGTCCACACACAGAGACACCCCACAGACACTGGAACACCCCACAGGGACACACACAGAGGGACACCCCACAGGGTCCACACACAGAGACACCCCACAGGGACACCCACGGAGACACCCCACAGACACAGGAACACCCCACAGGGGCACACACACACACACAGAGGGACACCCCACATGGTCCACACACAGAGACACCCCACAGACACCGGAACACCCCACAGGGACACACACACACAGAGGGACACCCCACAGGGTCCACACACAGAGACACCCCACAGGGACACCCCACAGACACCCACAGACACAGGAACACCTCACAGGGACACACACACACACACAGAGGGACACCCCACAGGGTCCACACACAGAGACACCCCACAGACACCGGAACACCCCACAGGGACACACACACACACACACAGAGGGACACCCCACAGGGTCCACACACAGAGACACCCCACAGACACCGGAACACCCCACAGGGACACACACAGAGGGACACCCCACAGGGACCCACACACACGGAGACACCCCACAGGGACCCACACACAGAGACACCCCACAGACACTGGAACATCCCACAGGGACACACACACACACACACAGAGAGAGGGACACCCCACAGGGCCCACACACAGAGACACAGGAACACCCCACAGGGACCCACACACACGGAGACACCCCACAGGGTCCACACACAGAGACACCCCACAGACACCGGAACACCCCACAGGGACACACACACACACACAGAGGGATACCCCACAGGGCCCACACACAGAGACACGGGGACACCCCACAGGGACCCACACACACGGAGACACCTCACAGGGACCCACAGAGGAACACCTCCCAGCCTCCCCCCCCAGACACGGGGACAGTGGACACCCCACAGGGCCCCCACACACAGAGACATCCCACAGGAACCCCCCCCACACACACACACACAGACACAGGGACAGAGGAAACCCGCCACATGGATGTGTGACACCCCCGCACAGACCGAGACAGGGACACCCCCTTCCTCCCAGACACAGGGACAGCCCGCTGGGACATTGACATAGGACCTGCAGCAACACAGGACACCCCACACCGACACAGGGACACCCCGCAAGTATATGGGGACACAGACACAGGACCCCATACACAGACACTGGGGCGGGACAACACTGAGATAGACCCTGCATAGACACCTCCCCTCTCCCCACACAGACACCCCGCCAGGACACAGGGGCACTGGCACAGGGACATGGATATGGGCCACCCCTCTAACCCTGTGGGGCCACCAACAATCCCATCTGTGGGCACGGGGCACCCTGCACAGCACTGGGGACATGGACACAAGACATTTCACATAGACATAGACTCCCGGCACAGATATGGAGACCCGTCGGCCCCAGGCCCGAGGGGCCGCCCATGGGACACAGGGCACTACGCACAGACATGGGGACAGGGATACAGGTCAGCCTGCTCAGACGCAGGGACACAGGATAGCCCATGGGGACTGTCACAGAGTGTCCGGGGTGATTCTCTGGCACTGCTCCCTACGAAGCCAGTCAGGACTCTGGGGCGAAGCTTCCTCTCCGTACACAGCCTGTCTCCAAGGCTAGGAGCTTCACAGGTACAGCTTCCACCTTCCTGGGTCTGACCTCGGAGCATTCAGCACCTTCTGCCCCTCCCATGCGCTTCCCGCAGCGAGCCTGCCCGGGCGGGATCCTGGGGAAGCCCGTGGGTCTGCACCCCAACTCCACAGTCAGACATGACTCTCAGCCAGCCAGTAAAACAGAGGTTTATTAGATGACAGGTACATGGTCTAAAACCAAGCAAGCAGGTACCCAAACCCCTCAGCTGTATCCATTTTGGGGCCCCAGGGAGGCCAGACCCTGCCTGGGCCTGGTCCCTTTTGCCCAGCCAGCTGCAGACTGAAAAACTAACTCTAGCCCCTCCCCTGCATTCCTTTGTCTTCTTCCCTGGCTAGGCCAGGTCAGCTGACCTCTCTCCTGCACCTGGAGTCAAATTACAGCTCCAGGTATGGACCCCTCCACACAATAGCCAGAGGATCCTTAAGAGCATTCCTACTCCGTCACAGGGACCTAGGACACCCCATGGGGAAACAGGGACATTGACACAGCCTCACTGCGTGGGCACAGGGTTATGGACGCAGAACGTCCCACATCGACGAGAGGACACGGAGACACAGACACTGACTAACCCCCCGTGCATGGACGTAGGCTGCCCTGTGCGGACATAGGGACATTCCACCCAGACCCCTCAGACACCGTCATGGTGACATGGGCACCCTCCATGGGCATGACAACTCAGACATGGGACGCTGAACATGCAGCATGAGATACCCCACATGGGCATGGGGACACGTGGCATAGGACACGGGGAGGCTGACAAAGGGACACCCTGCAAGGACACAAGAAATGGACACAACCCCCTCTCCCTCCACACACACAGATACAGGGACAGGACACAGTGATACCCTACACGGGACACAGGCTTATGACATGCAGCCCCCTGCAAGGAGATGGCATGGGGCACAGACTTACATCTCCCCTCCGCCAACAGCACAAGGACACACACACCACATAGGCAGGTGGGGACAGCCGCTGACACCATACAGCGGACACAGTGCCAGACAGGCACATGGACACAAACACCTACCATGCACCAGGTATGGGAGAGCTGCTCCATGGTGATCCTTTGGGGAAAGGTGGGTGCACCCTGGCTCCTGCAGTGTGAGGGAATGTGTCTCTCTCACATGCTTTGTTGTGGGCTGCACTTGGCTTTGTCCCATCTACCTGGGCAGCGGAACTGGTCCCAAGCCTAGCACAGATGACCCATTGCAGCACCAGGTCATGGCCTGGCGCAGACCAGTGTGGGACTCAATCACTTCCCAGAGTTGACCTGCTGGGCCCCTCCTGCGATCAATCTTGGCTCCTTTTAAATTGAACCTTTGGCTTCAGGAGCAGCAGCTTCCCAGCCTTGCTGTTTTCTTTCAGTTCAGTAACATCCGCACGTTCTGGCTGAATGCTGCCCCTGTGTATGGAGACGGATCCCAGAACTCCCCGTTCCACACTATTCCCTTCCCCTGGAGTTTCTACGCTACAGTTAAACACCCAGAGCTGGCCTGTGTCATTTGACTGGGCTGTAAAATTCCAGGGAGACGTTCAGGCGTGGACTGGAGCCCCAGCTCTGACAGGCCCTGAGGAGGGAGGATGCCAGAGCCTGCGCTCTCACCCACAGAAGTTGGTTCAGTAAAGACATTATCTGACCCACAGTCAGGAATGTTCAGCTATGTGGCAGGTGGCCACCAGTTTGATACACTATATAACAAATAGAAAGAACACGGGAGATAAAGATGGGCTCTATGTGCAGACAGTACCAGTGGATAAACATATGCACAAACACCAAACTGTGTATTCACTCATGGGAAAACGGGTCCTTTCTGGGAACTAACCTTCATAACATTTCCTCAGCTCCAAGTGCTTCCTTCCATCCTGCCGTGGCTCCTATTGGATTGCATCCTATAGCTAAGGATAGGATTCTTTCATGGAAATTGCGGAAGTCACAGAATCCATGACTTCCAGCGACCTCTGTGAATTCAGCCCTGTCGAACAGGAACTGCAAGGTCACCCCTCTCACAGATCCTGGCCGCAGTGGGCAGCGCCTCCCCTCCCCCAGCTCCCATCTGCCATGGGGGGGCCCCAGAGCTCGGGGGCAGCAGGGGACCCTGGAGCTCCAAGCCCCCATGTGCGGGGAAGGGGGCAGCAGAGCTCGGAGTGGACCCTGCAGCTGCCCAACCTCTCGAGGCAGTGTGGGGACCCCATAGCTGAGTGCCTCATTTTGTCAGGGATATTTTCAATACAAGTTACAGGTTTCTGTTAGGTAACAAAGAGTCCTGTGGCACCTTAAAGACTAACTAAAGTATTGAAGCATAAGCTTTCGTGGGCTAATACCCACTTGGTCGGATAAGCTTATGCTTCAATACTTTAGTTAGTTCTTTAAGGTGCCACAAGGACTCTTTGTTACCTCTGCTATTCCAGACTAACACGGCTACCTCTCTGATTCTAGGTTTCTGTGAGTTTTTCTTTATTGCCGATGACCTGTCCATGACTTTTAATGAAAATCTTAGCTTTACCTACAGCTAGGTCCACAGAAGCAGGCGTCATGTGTACAGAACAGTGCCGCCCAGAGGATTCAGGGGGCCTGGGGCAAAGCAATTTCGGGGCCCCTTCCATAAAAAAAGTTGCAAATACTATAGTAACATGTATTCTCGTGGGTGCCCTTGTGGGGCCCAGGGCAAATTGCCCCACCCCCCCACTCTGGCCAGCTCAGATACAGAGCAGCAAATCTAGTCTCAGCTAAAATAATTCTCCCCCCTCTCTCATACAGCTCCCAATTTCTCATGCAGGGAGGAAGACACACTCCCTGCCTTGAAAAGCTCCTGAACGAAAATATTGATCCTCCTTTCAGAAGGGTTGTGGGATGAATTAGCTACAGCACTTAGAAAATGTGAAGTGCTACCAGGGCTATTACTATTATTAATTAATTACTAATTATGAAAAGACTGTTACCCAGCTAGATCCAACACTATCAACTTCTTTAACTGGAACTGCCTCCCAAAATTAATGGAAAACATTGTGCTGTATATATGGTGACCAGACAGCAAGTGTGAAAACTCGAGACGGGGGTGGAGGGGCAATAAGTGCCTATACAAGACAAAGACTCCCAATAAAAATTGGGACAGCTGGTCACATTAGCTGTGTACACTTAGCAATGTCATTTCTAGCCCATATGTCTTCCAGCACATTGAGGCTATGTGAGAGCAGGTTTAAGTGAGCAATGGCTAAACGCAGTGGAAACATTTTGTAACCAAGTTTTCCCACACATGGATAACTCAAAAAGAGCCAAATGGACCTCTGCCAAACTATCCACACACAAAATATTCCTCGCTGTGCTGAGAATAAACAGGAGGAATTCCAGTTCTGAGGCAGATTCCATCAGAAAGTTACACACCCCTGGGAACAGTTTTACAATGAAAGGGCCTCTGTAACCAGGACTATAGCGCTGCATGCCTCTCTACCTAGAGCGGAGACAGGCCCTGGGCAGGTGAAATAGGATGAGCAGCCCTGTTCCAAACGCAGAGCTGCAAAGGACTCCCGAGTCCCTGGATCTTACTGAAATTGGAAAGCAAGACAGACACAGACTTTTTTCTGTTACACTCTCCAGCGGCACAAGAGGGCGATGAGTTTGCTCTCCTTCTGCAGCTAACGAGGATCAGTATGTCCAGCTAACAGTGTGAGGCTGGGTTATTATTCACTGAGTGGTGTCAGCTCGGGACAACCAGAGGAAGCCAGAGGCCTGCCCCAAATAGCCTGCATGAATTACACCAAAAGACAGACAAATATACCCCAGTCATGCTACACGCAACAGGGGCCCTGAGGTGTCTGATAGGCTGAGAGCTGGACCTCTCCCCATGCATGCTGTTTAAACATACAGGAATGTTTGTTTACAATCAATGGCTGACCTGTTCTTGTGAAGAAATCTGGCTGAAAATAAGAAGGGACAAGAACATAGGGAGAGGCAACCAGACGTGGCGGGGAAAGGTGGTGTTAAATCAAGAGCAGTTGAATGGCTTAGCCGCCCACTTGCTTTCCTCTCAGCTTTAAGGAGGAGAGCATAGAGAATCTGAATCCAGGCTGGGCTCCATGTGGGAATCTAACCTGTATACCTCCCCTACTCCCACCCCCCATGTGGGTAGTCAGCGTACAATCACTTTCACCAATGGACGTCATTATGTGCTCCTACCCACTGTCGTCCCCTCCCCCCCCCGGCAACAGAGACAATATAAAAGTGATCACTTCTTTCTAGGCCAGGAGGAGACATTGTAAGGATTCAGCGTCTGGAAGCAAATAGCGCTATGAGACGGAATTGCCCACTGCAGCCCAGGGAGGCAGAGAGTCAGTGGTTTGTGTGAGAGAAGAACAGATCCAAGGAGGGATTTCTCCCTGAGAGAATGGATGCTGAACAGGGCCCATGTGATGGGCTGTTGGGTGGGTCAGGAGTGATGGAGATGAGACCAAGAGACACCTGGGAAAGAGGAGGAGTTTGCAAGACAGTTCGGGCATGTCTCTGGGTAGGCTGAGGTGAGGAGAGAAATGGAAAGGATGAAGCCGGGATGTGTGACCCTAGACACCCTGTATTCACACCTTACTGCAACCATTTTTGTACAAAATACACCCTGTGAGCTATGGTATGAAAGCTAGTAACATGCTGGTTATTAACATTGTAAAGTGTCTTTGTTAATGTTATATGGGAAGTTATAAATTCCCCCTGTATGAGGTTATTAGAACATGGTTTAACACCAGACAGCCTAACCTAGGGAAGGAGGTCTGCCCTAGACAAAGGGTTTACTTCCAGTTACATTAAAAGGACACAAAGCCATCAAGCTAAACCAGCAGGAGTAATCCTGAGCTCATACTCAGGGAAACATGCCTCTTGCACTCCAGAGACACGAGAGACTGAGTGCTCAGGAGGCCTTCCTGACTTGTGAGACAAAGACATCCCTGGGGGAATATAAGGAGCAGAGCGAGAATCCATCTTTTTCCTTCACTATAGGAGACTAATTTAAACAAGTGATTTTATCTCTGTGTTGAGTCCTGGCCAGGCTGGCCAGCAAAGGAAAAGGAGATTAGTCTGAGAGAAGCCATCTTGAACAGACTGTATCTTGCTAGATTAAGCTTTAGACGTGTTTTTTCACTTTATTTGCTTGCAACCATCTCTACTTTTATCTCTTTAACTGTATCGCTTAAGCCCTTGGGAGCGGGTCCCGAGGTCTCCCCCGCGTCCGGAGCCAGGGCTGCCTCCATGAGGAGTTGCCGGAGACGAGTCTCCCTGTCCTTCCTCGTGCGGGGCTTAAAAGTTCTGCAGATGCTGCAGGACTCCGCGACGTGGGACTCTCCGAGGCACTTTAAACAATGAGTGTGCGGATCGCCCAAGGGCATGGGCTTCCCACACTGCGTACACGCTTTAAAGCCTGGGGCCTTAGGCGGCATAAGCCCCAGGAGGCAGGGGAAACCCCTGCACGTACTATATCTATTTACACTAAGAAAATAATTAACTAACTGACTACTAATGGCAGAACTATTTACACTAAGTATTTAACTATTAACATAACAAGAGAAAAAAGAAGCTAGGAGATATAGAGACTGTGGGACACAGAGCTCTACTGTTCCTGCAACCAGCTCGTCTGCGGTAAGAAGGAACTAAGATGGTGCCTGGGGTCGCAGTGGTATATATAGGCTGCTATAAGGGCGCCACTCCAGGGGGCTCCCTGCTCACCCAGGCTATAGCTAGGGGAAAATCTACCCGGCAACCAGGCACGCTGCGCGTACCTAACCTAAATGGAATGCATGTGAGCAATCACTCGAAGAAGAACAGACTGTATCTTGCTAGATTAAGCTTTAGACGTGTTTTTTCACTTTATTTGCTTGCAACCATCTCTACTTTTATCTCTTTAACTGTATCGCTTAAGCCATGCTCTTTTATTAATAAACTCTCTAATTTTCCTATAACCCAATTCAGTGCTGGGTTTGAAGGGTATTTACCTAATTACATTAATAAGTTGTGATATACGCACTCCAGCAGAGCAGTGAATTTAGTACTTTCTGTGAATGCACCGTGGTAAGGGCTGTGCATTGCAGGGAAACATCTCTGAGGAGCCTGAGGGGTGGAGTGCGCTGACTGTTACCTGTCTGGGTGGGGGAGCCTGGAGGAGGTTGCTGGTGAGGAAGACAGGCTGAAGTGATGGGGAACTGACACAGTCTAATCGTCAGCAAAATTCCCTGTTGCTGAGGTAGAGAGTAACACAGTGGCACACAGTTTTGTGTATCCTCAGTGAATGTTACGGCAGGCAAGTTCCTAGGGGATACCAGAAATGGATTTCGGTATGATCTCCTGTAGCAGGATCATAAAGCTGAGCTACCAAAGGAAAAAGGAAGACAAAGTCGTGTCTGTGCCTATTTTCCCCAATTTAGAGAAGGCCAAAAATGTTTTACCTGTTTCTGTTTTACTCTAGAAACATCAAGTCTTGTCTTTGCTGCTTTTGCATCCCAAAGGAAACCCCTTGGATTCTGGAGCAGCATCTCAGTGCCCTAGGGTGCAACAGTCCTGCCTACAGTACCAAGTAGCACCATGTTTTTGTGACTGGGTCATGACTTATTGAACCCAGTTACGATAAACATGATTTTTCACCACACAGCTAAGTGTTGCGCACAGTGTAAATCCAGGCCTGCCGGGCTGCTTGTCCGTAGCGTCTGAAGGTACATCTACACTGCAAAAACCAAAACCACCACAAACCTGAAACACCGAGTCTCAGAGCCTGGGTCAACTGACTCAGGTTCATGCTACTGGGCTAAAAATAGCCGTGGAGACATTCCCGATGGGGGCTGCAGCCTGGCCTCTGACACCTGCCTCTTTTTCTGAGTTCCAGAGCCCGGCTACAGCCCAGTCCCCAATGTCTATATGGCTGCTTTGGGCACCACAAGCCCGCCTTGAGCCAGGCTCAGACTTGCTGCCACGGGTCTTCTTTTGCAGTGTAGACGTACTCATAGACTCTGAGTTTAATGCCAGAAGGAACCACTAGATCATCTAGTCTGCCCTTCTGTAGCTCATAGGTCATTAAATTTCACCCCTGAATTGACCCCAATAGCTTGTGTTTGGCTAACGTATATCTTCCAGAAAGGCAGACAGGCTTGATTTGAAGACACCACTTCCTTTGGTTTCTATCGGTGCATTCTGGGGAAATCCCACCGTGGATTTGCTGGGAGGTCATACACACAAGGTGGCATTGGCAGCTCATGGAACATCAGGTTGGAAGCGGCATCCTGAGTCATCGAGTACAGGCCTTGCTATCACGGTCAACCACATCATATAATGATATTCACAACTGGAGCAAACTCTGCCCTAAAACTCATTAAGTGGTTTGCCACCACTCCTCCTATTGGAAGGCTGTTTCTTGAATCTAGCTCATCTGTTGGTTAAAAAAACTTCGTTTAAATTCCAGAATAAATGTACTCATGGCTGATTTATACCCATTGGTTCTTGTGCCAACGCTGTCCTTTAGTTGAAACAGTTCCTCACCCTACCTGGTGTTTGCTATCCTTTCCCCTCTCAGCCTTCATTTTACATACCTAGACTAAACAGGCCTAGCTCTTTTAACCTCCTCTCACAAGATAGACTCTCCATTCCCTGGGTCATCCTAGCAGCCCTTCTCTGCACCTGTTCCGATTTGAATTTATCTCTCTTAACAAGGGAGACCAGAATTGCCCAATATTCCAGATGAGATCTCCCAAGTGCTTTGTACAAGAATATGGATACGTCCCTATTTCTACCAGAAACACCTCACCTGATACATCCTAGGATTACACTAGCCTTTTTGATCGTGCATCCCATCGGTGGCTCAGTCATCCTCATGGGGTAGTGCGCTCTGGGATGTCCTACTACGCAGAGAGCTGGGAAGGAGGGAACCAGCCAAGCTAGATACACAGACACAGTGAGAGTGTCCCATCCATACAACAAAAGAACAATGACATGAGATTCGGCTACAGGGGCAATGAACTCTTAGTGGCTGGGGTCCCTAACCAGTGTTAGCCAGACTGTTCATGGGCACAAGCCATGTTCGGGGTCAGCCATATCACTACTGCTTTCAAAAAGAGCCACCAGCCACCTTCCCTCAGCTTCAGGGTCCCACCTCCTTGGGGCTGAGGCTAAAAGTCACACCCACAGTGCTAGAGCCAGGATTCAGTCCCACAGCCTGCAAGTTCGTCCACTGGGGTCACAAACCCAGCTTCTGAACCTAGGTGCTGAAACTGGGGGTGCTGGGGGTGCAGCTGCACCTTTGGGGCTGGATGTAGTAATAACAACCCAAATACCTGGTTTCAGCACCCCTGCTTCCGAAGAGAAGAGGATCTAATCATTACTGTTTGAACCTCTGGTATGGCCCATTGAGGCCAGTCCAATGGTAAAGGCCCAGGTACATGCCCGGACAACACACAGACCTAGAAGTGTAGGAGACAGAGAGACTGACTGGACCAAGGGCTCTCAGACTCAGACTGCTGCAGCTCTTTCTGAATGAGTTCACTATTTGCTCAGGAGTTAAATATTTCTGCATTTAATAAACTAGGGAATTTGGACTTGTTATGCTCCGTGTTAGGAATTCACTTGCTGGAGCTCTCGATCTCAGCTGCTCCACAGGACTCCTCCGGTTCTTGGCTGATTGGGCCATCTTCATCTTTGAGTCTTCTTATGGGCTGCTCTCGGCACCACTTTCTTCTGAAGGGCTTTGCTGCTTAGGCTGGTGGCTGGGGTCTTTTTCTCCACGGGCCCCTTTGGTGGGTCTTGTTTGAGCTGGAAATGGACCTGGCATGACAAGGAAGAAAAGCAGGTCATGTCTCTTTCTGCTCATCCCTCACTAGCTCAGGCCTGGAGAGAGGTCGGTCCTGGTTGCCAGGACAGCGTTCTAGCTCTCAAGGCGGAGACAAGCAAAGCAGATAACCAGCATGTTGGGACATGAGGGGAACAAAGTGCTCAAACCAGCTAGAACCTGATTTTCCACTGTCAAACCCATGCTGGCAAACAGCTACATTGCTAATGTAGAACACTTCTGGGGCACCAAAGGCCCAGGCCTCTTTGAAAGGAGACCTGCAAAGGGGAAGCGACTCACCTGTGCCTTTTCCTGCCCCTCTGGGATGGACACACAAGGCCAGACAGATATTTTGAAGGATCTTTTTCCCCCCCCTGCTTGTTTTTTACATTACAAATTTAGGTCTCCTCTGGCCTAGTAGACTCTATGGCAACAGGGGATCTAGTGAAATAAGGACACCACTAGAGTTGAGAAAGTGAGATGTGAACAGCTGAGAGAGGACTATAAAATTCTGGGAGTTTTGGGGGTGTGCATGCAGGGTTTAAACACACATTTAACTTCCAAGAGTAATGCAGATGTTGGAGCAAGGACACCTTTGCTAAAGACTCAGCACATCACCCCTTCAGTCCAGGTGAAATACAGGGATGAGACCCCCAAGAACTCTTCCAGGGAAACCAGGTGTGACCAGACCAACCCACTATTCCTAGCACACAAAATAAGCAGGATTTTTTAATAACTTCCAGGCTTCTTCATCACAAAGGCACAAACCTAATTAAAAAACCCCACTAGCTATACTCCTTCCCCCAGGAGGCGGACGAACTGAGTAGAGTGCTGGCCGAGCAACAGAAGAACAGAGAACAGCGAACTGTGTGAATGGTGGGGAAACGCAGTGATTTCACTGAACGCCGCGGGGACTAACGCTGATAATCTGTGGTGCAGCAGAACAGCCCCTTGACAGCTCCTATTACACCAGGAGACAAACACTTGCTGAGACTGTGGAAATGCCACAAAAATCACCTACCCCCAAAGCCACTGGTGATTTCAGAGCATTTCTGCGTTTATAGTCTGAGGTTCCCAGGCCAGAAGAGACCATGGCGATCGTCCAGCTTGACCTCCTGTATGGCACAGGCCAGAAAATGGCCCTAAACAACCCCTAGAGCAGAGCTTGTAAAAAATTCAATCTTGATTCAAAACTGTCAGTGACGGAGAATCCACCACGACTCTTGGTAAACTGCTCCAATGGCTAATTATTCTCACCGCTAAAAATGTACACCTTATTTCCCACCTAACTTTATCTAGCTTTAACTTCCAGGCATTGGATCATGTTAGACCCACGTAAATATAGAGACTGTAATCAGGTCATCCCTTAGCCTCCTCTTGGGAAGCTAAATAGATTGAGCACTTTGAGACTATCACTATAAAGCAGGTTTTCTAATCCTTTAATCATTCTCATGGGGCTTCTCTGAACCTCTCCAGTGTATGATCATCCTGCTTGAATGGCGGGCACTAGTCCAGCAGCAGCTCTCCACACTCCCTGGCCACACACTGCCCAGAGCAGTATGGCAAGTGGCTGTGAACACGTGTCCCTGACTCACCCTGATCGAGTTCCTCTCAGAGAAAACCAGGCCCCAGCTGTGGGGCTGAAAATATCGTTGGTCACAAAGCAGGAAACGAGCTATGCCAGGCCAGTGAAACCATGGATCTCGCCTGCTCTGTGGGGCAGGACTGCCTCTGTCTGTCCCAACCCAGGGCTCTGGTCACGCACCAGGGAGCAGACACCCCCTCTAAGCTGAACTCACCCTGACAAGAAGGGGAAAGCTGTGGGGAAAGGTACCAGGCTGGCAGGAGCCTGGCCCAACCATGTCGCTCTACTGCTGAGTGTCAGAAAAATGTGTGTGGATAGAACAGCCCCACCCAGCGCCCTTGGTCACTGGAGGTGTCTCTGCTCCCTGTTTCCATCTGCTGGTAGCAGGGAACCACAGTCAGGGCTGGATGGCCAGAGACACTATCTGCACTACACACATCTCTCTCCCACCACGTCACCCTGGGCAGCAGAGTGTGTCGTCCTCACCGCCCATCAGCGACACATCGCTCACTCAGGTGGAGATGTCCTGACACAGCCCTTGCTGATTATTCAGCACAACTCACCAGCGAAGGCCCGGCTGGGCCGACTGTAACTGTCACAGTCTGGGGTCGATACCCATCCGCTGAGGCAGTGACGGTGTAAGTGCCAGGCAGCAGCAACCGGAAATAGTCCCCCTGGTCACCTGGAATGAGAGAGCCGCAGCCAAAGAGCGCTCAGTCAGAGGCACAGGACCCAGAGTCAGAACCGTTCCATTTGGGCCAGTCTCACTCACCAGACTTGCCCCCGTTGTACCTCCCCTAGAGCTGTGTCCTGGCTAATTTAAATGTGTCCCATGACAGCACTCCCCCCCCCCTTCCACACGGACTTCCTGTCACCCCAGAACGACCCCACAGCATGCAGGGACTTGCCAGGGGGAGCGGATTTGAAAAAAGGGCTGGGGTAAGTGCACTCCCCTAGCCCGAAGAGAGGGGGCTTTGGTTTACATTTGTACCAGCTGGATAATATGGGCATGGCTTAAGAAAGACTCCCTCCTTTTCCCCCAGCACACAACCCCCTCTGCCGGCGCTGCTCAGCCCTGATTAGAGCTGGGTACTGTTTTCAGACGAACCTTTGCTCGCCAAAAATGCCAAGTCAGGTTCACCAAAACATTTCAGAAATTTATTTTGAATTTACCAAACTGTGCTGGTCAAACAAACCGAGGACCTTCAGCGCTGACCTCTTCCACCTGCGCGATCCAAGTATATATAGCTCTCGCTGCTCCACTGCCTGCTTCCCAGTGGGAACCCCAGGAAGAACAGGATAGGAGCTTTACTAGCTCTCCCTGAATCTCGGAGAGCTCCTAGCCCTCCACCTGCATAGCCACCAGGGCAGCCCAGGAGAGGAGGAAAGGGGAGATGCTAAGAAGAGACACATTGTTATGGCTCTCTGATTCTCTGTTCCGGGCCTGGCACAGACTCCAACAACCTGGGGGTTGCTCTAATTTGCACCAGCAGGCAATGGTCACAGCACATTCCAACCATTCCCCTTCTTCAGTTTCTGCACTAGGGGTTGCAGGAATTTGATGTAAGGCCCAGCTATGCTGGCTCTGTGCGCACTGGAGACTCCCGCACTTGGAGGAACCCTCAGCAGGGCACTTGTGGGAGATTTTTACACCCTTTGCTGTAGCTGGCCAGCACCAAGGGAGTGGATCAGGCAGAGAATCCATCCTTAAATGTCTACACTACCCGCTGGACTTGTGGCTCTTTTCTGAAGCCTCACCAGTTTCCCACCATCTTTCCTTAAGTGTGGAGACCAGAGCTGGACACTACATTATGGTAGCAGTCACACCAGTTCCAAACAGAGGGGTAATAGAACCTCCCTACACCTAAATCTACTTGATAGTCCTCAGTTTATGCAGCCACAATTTGCATTAGCCCAGGGGTGCTCAACCTTTTTCTTTCTGAGATACCCCTGCCCCCAACATGCTTAAAAAGTCCACTGCCCACCTTTGCCACAATAACTGGTTTTCTGCATAGAAAACCCAGGGCCGGCATTAGAGGGTAGCAAGCAGGGCACAGGGACTCCCACGAACCACATTGCTCAGGCTTCAACTTCAGCCCCAAGTTGTGGCGCACAAGGACCTGGGCTTCAGCCTTCTGCAGTGAGGCTTTGGCTTTCAGCCCTGGGCCCCAGAGAGTCTAATGCTGGCCCTGCTTGGAGGCCCCCTTGAAACCTGCTTGAGGCCCCCTAGGGAGCCCCGGACCCCTGGCTGAGAACTACTGGATTAGCCCTTTTGGCCACAGCATCACAGCTGATAATATCCAGCATGACCCCCAAATCTTTCTCAGAGTCACTCCTTCCCAGGAGAGAGCCCCCAGCCAGTAAGTGTGGCTGACAGCATTTGTTCCTCTGGGTATGAGCTTACATTTAGCTGTATTGAAACAGACATTGTTTGCTTGTGCCCATCTTACCAAGCGATCCAGATCTCTGTGTATCAGTGACCTGCCCTCTGCGTTATCACGCCCCCACTCTCTGTGCCATCTGCAAATTTTATCAGTGACAATTTTATGGTTTCTTCCAAGTTACTGATAAAAATATGAATATGAAATAACATAAATCTCTTCCCCATGTGGGTGCTTGTTGGCCAGAGTCGAGAAACCTCTTAACCTTCTCTTGCATAAACTAAATAGACTGATCTTCGTAAGTCTCTTCCTATATGGCCTGTTTCCAGCCCTCAGATCATATTTTGGACACCAGAACGGGACACGGGATCCAGCAATGCCCTCACAAATGCTATATACAGAGGGAATGCCACCTACCTACCCCTACTTGATACTCTCCTGCTTATACGTCCAAGGACTGGGTTCATCCTCTTAGCTACAGTATCCCACTGGGCGCTCACGCTTAGCTGATTATCCACTGTGACCCTCCTAAGTCATGCAACGTGTGTGACGTTAGGAAAGTCTGTTTGTGATTTGAACTGCCTGTGTAAAGGTTTGTGCGAGTGCAGGACTGGGAGCAGTTTGCAGAGAGAGCCTAGGCTGGTGAGACAGAGAGCTTAATGGTACCCCAGTTCCAGGCTGCACCCCAGGGCCATCACGCTGTGTTCCTCCCAAATCAGGCTAAACAGGCTGTTACCAAAAGGGTCAGCAAGTTGAGGGATGGACAACCCACCGGAAGTGACATCGTGGCCGATCCCACGGACAGAAATCACAGCACCTGCAATCCCGTTGTTGTTTTCATCGGACACCAGCCCTTTGATACCCTGATGAACCTGCAGATAGATAGACAGACAGAGTCACTCACTCCTGAGGGGTGAGGCCTCTCTCCCTGTCAGGGTCCTGCCAGACCCTACTGGAGCAGAACAGAGACCTGGTGATCCTCCATTCTCTCCACCTTCCAAAGACCCAGAACTGGGCAGGCCTTTCTCTGGCTGAGCCAGGGCTAAGGGCAGCAGCGTTGCCGGCGCCTCTCACTGCGGCTTCCAAAGCACAAAGAGAGGGAGTCCCAGGGCCTCCTTCCATGTTCCTAGTCTCTGCTGGCACCCCCACCATTGCATCTCTCCCCCCTGCAAGGCAAAGCAGGGGGGAGGGGCAGGGATCTCAGCCCCACATGAGGTTGGTCTCACGGTCTGCATGTGGCCCTGTAATGGCAGGATTGACTCACCCCTGCGGTGCCTCCTGCTGGTCGTCCGGGAATTAGCTCTTTTTACCAGCTCCGGCACGCCCTCTGCTGGAGTCTCACTGCTGCTGGCCCCCGTGTCCCTCCGGGACCCCGATGCCCTTTTATTTGGGGTGCTGCCCCCTGGCAATATCCCACAGGTCTCTCTCTGGGTCTCCCCTCCGTGGGGAACCCCCAGTCCTCTATCCCCACCTTGCCTCAGTCTAAGGCTACTGCCAGTCCCTGGGGCAGACTGCAGTGTAAGAGCCACTCATCACAGGTCAGGGGGACCTGCTGCCTTTCCCTACAGCCCTAGTTCCCTTTTCAGGCCTATCAGGCCCATGGCCTGGGAGGTCGCCAGGCCTGAGCTCCCCGGCTCAGCCTGCCCCTTCCCCAGCACTGCTCCACCCTCGGTACCCTTTGCTCCTTCAGGCAGCCAGGTCCAACTCCCTTCTCAGCTGGAGGGAGACTTCCTGGCTCCTGCCTAGCAGCTCTTTTTATAGGGCCAGCTGTGGCCTGATTGGGGCGTGGCCCAGCTGTGGCTGCTTCCCCAATCAGCCTAGGCTGGCTGCTTTCCCTTGCCATAGCCCTCAGCAGGGCTGTTTTACCCCCCTCCGGGCTGGAGCGGGTGACACAGGCTACAGGCCCCTTTACCTCCTCCAAGTAGGTGATGAGCGCCTCACGATTGGCCAGCCACTCCTTCTCCAGGTCCTTCTGAGGCGGAAATTTATCACAGCTCAGCTCCAGGGTGATCTCAAAGCAGTTGGTGTAAAGATAATTAAAGTCCTGCATGCCTGAGAGGAGACAAGGAGAGGTTGTGACCAGGCTCAGAGACATGCCATTCCCCCTCCTCCAGTACAGCCCTCCCCTCTGCCTCCTCCCCAAAGACGCTCCCCAGCAGCCCTTCCCATATCCAGTCCCACAACATCCCCTCATCTCCCTGGCACTTGCCCCAAATCTTCCTCACAACCCCTCTCAATGCTGCCTCTCTCGATTCTCTTTGCGATTGTCCCCTCCCCTCCCACAACACCCGCCGGGGGGGGCAAGTGGGGTGCTCTCCAGAGCTCTGTGCTGGGAGCTGCACGTGCCTCCCCAATTGCACGAGTCTCACACCAGACGGAGACATTATGATCGTCTCATCTGACCTCCTGCAGGGCACAGCCCAGAGAATTACCCCAATTGGTTCAAGCCCATAACTGCTGGCTGAACTAGAGCGAGTCTTTTAGCAAGACACGCAGCTCAGATTTAAAGTCTTCAGGTGATAGAGAAGCCACTGTGTCCCTCAGGAAGTTGTTCCAATGGTTTATTACTCTCACGGTACAGCATTGGTACCTTATGTCTAGCCTGAATGTGTCTAGCTTCAGCTTCCAACCAGTGAATCTTGTTCAGCCTTTTTCTGCCAGATTAAAGAGCTGTCTACTGTTAGAAATCTCTTCCCCATGGAGGGACTCGTAGACCATGATCAAATAACCTCTGAACCTCCTCTTTAATAAACTACGTATAGTGAGAGAGTAGATACACTCAGTGTAAGGCAGGTTTGCCAAACCTCAGAGCATCAGTGGAGCCCTTTACTGAACCCTTTCCAATTTTCCACGTTCCTTTTGAATTGTGGACACTAGACCTGGATATAGGACCCTCCCTAATGCCATATACTGTGGAAATACCACCTGCCTGCTTCTGCTCGGTATTCTAATGCCTCTTTAGACATTCAAAAATTGCATTTGCTCTCGTAGTCATCACGTTGCACTTGGTTTGCATGTGCCATGACCCCAAAGTCTTTTTATGATTCACCGCTTTCTAAAACACAGTCCCTATCCTGAGACTGTGACCTGTAGTCTCAGCTAATTAATGTATGACCTTGCATTTAGTTATATTAAAACCTGGGATTCAAGTGAGCCCAGACTGCCAAGTGACCCAGATCACTCTGTATCAGTGGCCTTTCCTTATTGTTATTTAACACTGCACTAATTTTGGTGTCATCTGCAAACTTTACCAGCCATGACTTTATATTTTCTTCCAAATTGTTGATACAGATATTGAATGGCATTGAGCCAAGTAAAGATCCCTGAAAGATCTGCTGAAATAAACACTGCATAGCATGACAACTCACCATTTCCAATTAATTTTTTAGATTAATCATTTAGCCAGTTTTAATCCATTTAATATAAATGGGACTGATTTTTGTCTAGTGCTATTTTTTATCAGCATGTCAGGCATACTAAGTCAAATGCCCTACAAATATATATTGTATCAGCACAGTTAGCTTTGTCCACTCAATTTGTAATCTCAAATAGTGATATCAGGTTTGTCTGACAATATCTATTTTCCATAAAACCACACAAATTAGCATTAATTATGCTGGCATCCTTAATTCTTCATTGACTACATCCTGTATCAGACTTTCCAGGATTCTGCCTGGGATCAATGTTAAGCAAACTGGCTTAGAATAGTTACCCAGGTCATCTTGTTCACCCTTTTAAATACTGACACAACATTAGCTTTTCTCTAGTTCTCTGGGTCTTCCCCAGTGTTCCACAGTTGTTAAATATCAAGACGACTGGCTCAGAGAGCTTCTCGAACAATTCTTTTGCACAAGTTTTTGTATCCTACAGATCAGAAAATGTTTAATTTTAGCTGTTGCTGTTTAACATCCTCCCACGTTACTGTCAAATAAACTATTTCATTATCAGCGCAAGCTCTGACTGTGCCTTCCAGCTTCTTCCCAAACACAGAATTGAAATGTTATCCTCCCTAGTAAGGAATGGACCTATACCATTGCTAGGATTTCTTCTGTTCCTAATATAGTCTCTTAAAGTCCTTCTTGGTGTCCTGAACCCTACTGGACATAACGGTATCCATGGAAAATCTAACTCCCCTTATCAATTGTCAACACTCATGACTGGCGGTGCACAACCAGTGATATCAATTTTTTCCATTATTATTTGTTGGGAATTTTTAACTTTATTGCTGCTTTTATGTCTTGTCACTTCCATGTTGTGACCCCTCCCAGCTTCATACTCAAGGTTTGTCAGAAACGAGCACCTGACCAATCCCCCAGAATCTGGGTACTCATCACTCACTGAGGGTGCACCCCCATATCCCAGTACCCCTTCCTTAGCCGTTATCTCCACATACTGTCTCACCAGCCCTTATCCCTGTACCCTCCCCATAGCCATTACACCTCCACATTCCCTCCCTCAAACCAGAACCTCCAGACCCCTGACCCTGCTCATTCCTTCCCCAGCCCTTGTCTGTCCTACTACCCCCCCTGCAGCCCAGACCTCCCCTGTCCCGCTGGACCTTTCTCCAACCCCCGGGACTCCTGCCCCAGCCCTTACCCTTGCTGAGAGAATACCAGGAGGCCCCATTGGTAATGCCATCTGCAAACTGGTCTCCGCAGGTGTGGCTCTGGTGCATCGAGTGATGGGCATAGGAATAGGCTTTGGCCAGCTGCAGAGAGAGCACGAGGCTGGTCACAGCGCTGGCTTTGCCCCTCTGGCTCCAGGGCCGGCGACAGAAATTTTGGGGCCCCCTACTGTGATTGTTTGGGGGCCCCCCAGCCCAGCTGGCACTTCCCCTCCCCCCCCCCACAGCTGACAGCGGCTGGGGGCAGTGCGAGCCTCCGAGCATTGCCGCTGCTGGCACTTGCCCTTCGCTGCGCTCTCGTGCCCGGTGGGGTCCTGCGGGAGCGCGAGCCGCGGCCCGAGAGAGCGAGAGCCCGGGAGCAGCGCGAGCCGCCCTTGCTGCTCTTCCCCCCCCCCCCCCCGGCCTCCGCGCGCCCTTTTCCCCCCGGACCCATGCAAGACCCTGCAGCTGGCGATGGAGACACCGCTGCTATGACCAGCCGCAGGAGCGCGAGAGCCCCATCCAACAGCCCCGTGACTGCCCCTGGGCCCCCCTGTGCTTTAAGCACCCCCCAGCCTGACCCCAGCCCCCTTACCACGCTGGCGGCTAGGCGGGAACTAAACAGGCTGCACTGCTCTCCCAGAGGAGCGCGCAGCCCCGCGCGGCACGATGAGGCTCTGGGGGAGCGGGGAAGGGGCTGCCGGGCCAGGAGCAGCCTTCCCCACTGGGAGCTCAGGTGCTCGCAACTGAGCCTCTGGGAGAGCGGGAGAGGGCCAGGAGCTGTTCCAACCCCCCCTCCCCGCCGGAGGAGCCCCTCCCCCTACCTACCCAGAGCCTTCCCCCACTCTCCCGGAGCCTCAGCATCGGGCATCTGAGCTCCCAGTGGGGGAAGCTGCTCCCAGCACCTTCCCCTGGGCGCCTTTCCCTGCTCTACCATACAGCTGTGTACCGGGGCCCCCCTTAAGTCCGGGGCCCGGTACAGCTGTACCCGTAGTCCCCCCCTGTCGCCGGCCCTGTCTGGCTCACATCCCTCAGCCTTAGTCTGCTCCCATGTACTCTAAGGACACGCAGGAGTCCCTCCAATGGCGCTAAACCCAAGTAATAGAGAGCAGGCCCAGCACAGCCCCACCACCGTTCCTCACACAGACACTCCCTCGCCCACCATCACAGGAACCCATACCCCAGCCCTGCCCACATGAGCTTGGGAACCTGCCCCCCGCCCCTCCCCCCCAGGGGAACCTGCCCCCAGCCCCTCCCCCAGCAGGGGAACCTGCCCCCCACCCTATCCCCATGGGCTCAGGAACCTGCCAACAAAGCCCACGGGGGATGCCATTGCAGTTGGGTGGGGTCAGCCCGTCCCCCTCCTGGGGTTTCTGCCCAGTGGGGGCCCTAACAGGAGGGGTGGGGGAAGGGCTCTGTTGCAATATAAATTCAGTTCAACTTGTAATGGGAAATCCAGGACCAAACCTGCCCACGGCGCTTTCTGATTGGAGCCCTAGGCTTTGGCTCTCGTTGCCAGAGCAACAAGATCCCGCCTCTTCAGCAAGGAACCCTTGGAGGCTGAGCTCACCCGGGTCTTTTGGAATGAGGCAGGTCAGCCCGAGGGAGCTCTCAGTTCACCCCGTACAGTCCCTACTGCTCCCCACCCAGCACAAGGGCCCGTTGGAGCAGAGGGGGGGCACAGGCTAGCTTGGAGCCGAGTCTCCTGGTTCTGCCAACGGACGGACCCGGGGGAAGGTTGCAAGAAGCCCATAATGGACAGTTATGGAATAGCCAGCACCTCGGGCAGCTTCTCCCAAGGCCCCAGGAGGCAGAGGTTGGTCCGACCCCGAAGCAGGAGATTTATCGTCCGGAGACATTTTTATCCCAGCTGTCGAGCCTGGATTCTCTCTCCTCAGTGATCCCGGCCCAGCAGTAAAACAAACCCCCGTCTGCACAGGCTGACGTGGGCAACACTGTGACGTCAGCGCACACACCAAACTGCCGGTCACCACAGTGCAGGCCCGTCAGACCCTCTCCAGAGAGAGGGGCTGGGCAAGGAGGAGGAAGAGTAAAACCGATTAGCTGGGGGCTTGTTAGTGTCACAAAGCACCCAATCCTGCTCCTATTGAAACCCCTGGGAATTGAGGGTGCTTAGGCCAGCTTTGGTGGCTCTCAGTACTTTGCAGGCTCAGACCTATACAAAGGATTATTGCACTACTAAGGCGGGGCTTGTACTGAGACTGTCCTGTGCATGGGAAACGGGCTAGATTCATTCCTGGTGCCAACACCTGGACATCCGTGGCATTTACACCAGGGATGTTTAGGGGGGAGGTTTAGGTTGGAGAGGGGGAGGAGGGTGGTGAAGCATTGGAATGGGTTACCTAGGGAGGTGGTGGAATCTCCTTCCTTAAAGGTTTTTACGGTCAGGCTTGACAAAGCCCAGGATGGGATGATTTACCGGTAGTTGGGTTGGTCCTGCTTTGAGCAGGGGATTGGACTAGATACCTCCTGAGGTCCCTCCCAACCCAGATATTCTGTGATTCTCTGATCACGTGTTTGTCACATGTCATCTTATTGCCTGTTTCAAAGAGATTATTGCAGACGATTAAAAAGATAGACTGGGTTAAAACTGGAACTTCCAATCCAAACCCCCTCACATGTTTGTTTGGGGGCTCGGGGGGGGGGGAATGGGGGGGATGGGGGGTAGCCTGGATTCAAATCCCAGCCCTAGACCCCTGACCCCTACAGTCTGGTTCAGGTACTGAATGAAGAAGGGCTGATCTTGTGGGATCTCTGACAGGTAGGGTGACCAGATGTCCCGATTCGATAGGGACAGTCCCGATTTTGGGGTCTCTTTCTTATATTGGCTCCTATTACCCCCCACCCCATCCCGATTTTTCAGACTTGCTGTCTGGTCGCCCTGCGGACATGTGGGGCCCAAGCCTCCTTGGGAGCTCTCCTGATGCCGCCCCCCCCCCCCCCGTGCACCTTCCGGAAGAGCTTGTCATCGGGGGTGGGGGATGGGGTGTTGCTTTTGCGTGGGTAGCCCCGGCTCCGCTGCTCCTGGGCTTTGTCGTAGGGATAATTCGCCACCAGAGCTCCCCCATGGAGATTGGCGGAGAGGACAAAGTTGTAGTGGGTCATCCACTGAATCACAGCCAGCGTTTCCGGCTCCACCTGCAAGCAAAGGAGACACCAGCATGAGCAGAACCATTGCAGCACTGGGCTCAGTGCAGCGTCTCAGCACAGCCTGGCCCATGGGTAGAGCTTGAGGGGACAGCCTGGGCTCTGTACGCCCTCCGCTTCCCTTCTCCTTCTCTGCTGTCCTCCACACCTGCCCTGTTACCAGCCCCTCTCCCCCAGCCCCTCACATCCTGCTGTGACCCCATCCTGCTCTCTCTTCCTCCAGCGCACACCTGGAAGCCTTCCACTTCTCTTCAGATGGCTGAATTGCTCATGCAGGCATAACATTTGCTGCCCTGACCATGGCACCCACCTTCTCCATGCCTGCCACGGTACCGGCCTTGCTCCTACAGTTGATCCAAACACTACTGCCAGAATTGCTCTCCTGGTCCATCGCCCAAGGCCATGATGTCTCCCCATTGCTCTGCATAGCTCAGACTCATAGCTCTGCCCAGCCCACTCCCACCGGAGTCTGACCTTATCGCCAACCACATTCCCATGAACCTTCCCCTGGGCAAACAACACCAACTTTGACAACCTGGTAATTTCCTTCTCTGCCTCCCCCTTCGGGCATCCTTCCATGCTGGCCTGTGTGCCTGGCCCATCTGCCTCACCTCTGCCATGTCGTCTACAGAATCCATGCATCCATCGCTACCCAGACAGCAGTGATCCCTCACCAAGCAGGACTAGCACCTTACTCACCCTCAGGAGAGCATGCGGTAGCAGGGTGGGGTGTGTGTGTGTGTGTGTCACAGTTTCAAAGATTTCAGACATTTCTAAAGCTGGGGCTGTTATGCCAGCAGCCTCCCTGCAACACCAGCACACAGGGCCACAGTTAAGGGGGTTTGGGGAGCGGTAAAAAGTCATTTTCATACGTTTGAAGTACCTGACATACTTAGGCTGGTTGTAAACGCTACACACGGGGTTTTTAGACAGAGTGACTCAAACTATTAGAAAGTTGAGATTTTTGTTAAATCTCAATTTAGACACCCCACCCCACCTGACTAATGGCTTTCAAATCCCCCAGAGGAAAGGTTTCCCCAAAGCACTTCTCCAATGCAGCCTTCTACAGGCTGGATCTCCGGGTGTGCACGAAAACGGGCAACTGCTGGGCCAGGCTCTTCTTGAAAGCCCTGTGATGCAAAGTGTGTCAATATCTGTCAGACAAAACCCAAGACCTGGGGCCCACAGAGGAGATGCTGGTTCTCTGAAGGGGGGCTGGGAAGTACAGAGCGGGGGGTGGGGGGGTGGAGTGTTTCTCCATGTGGCTGGTCCTGTATTGCTGCTGGAAATCTGGGGTCCATACCTGGCTTTTCCAGTTGGCTGGCAGAGGGATGTGGTGATTGGGGCCACCATTCTTTTCATTGTAGTACATGAAAGTGTTGAGATCGGGGAAGTTACGGTTCAAGTCAATTCCGTTGGCATTGTTCCTGCCCGTCAGGTACCCAATGGCGTCGGCGTCCTGGAGGGAGAAGGCACAGAACTCCCGTGAGAGCAGGGAGAGCACAGGTTCACTCCAAACACCACCTGGAAAGAGCCTGCATACGTCCCAAAAGGTAACTCGGCGTGGGTAGTGGCTGAGACCACCAGGTGAGTCGCTGTTGTCCAGGGGACTCAACAGCACTCTCTGAGCATGGTACAGTGGAGGGTCAGTATCATTAGCTCCTTTTCCCAGAGTAAGCAACTTGTCCAAGGTCATGCAGCAGTCAATGACAGAGCCATGGCTAGATCAGCTGATTTCCAGCTTCCCAAGAGCTAAGTCCCCTCCCTTTGAGAAATTGTGTTTGCAAGTGACTTGCTCAAAGGGCAGGATGGGCGCTGAGGGAGGGATTGGTCAGAACTGACCAGGTATCTGCTGGCTTTGGAATGCTGAGCCAAGACCAGGACCACATACAGTGACTGGTGACGCAGCACTGGAGACATGGCTAGAGAAGGACTGAACGAGGCAGGAGATAAATCCGTGGGGCGTTTCCCCTGATCACTGTGACAGTTCTGTTTACTGTGGACACTGGTAAACCCACATGGGTGTACAGTTCAATGAGAGAAAGCGGGGGCTGAGGGAGCTGTCAGGCTTGCCGCGGCGGGAGAATAGCCCCAGCTATGGGGTTGGGGAGCCCGTCCAAAGTAGAAAGGAAACAAGCCCGGGGAGAGGTGGTAGTAGACTAGCATGTGGATGGGAGGAGAGGGAGCAGGCTTCCCCCCAAGGCCCCTTCCCCTTCCCCCGAGCCTGCCATGCCCTCTCTCCTCATCCCCAGAGCTGCCTGATCATGTGAAACAGCTGATTACGGCTGGCGGGAGGCAGGGCAGGAGGTGCTGGGGTCTGGAAGCTGATGGGGTGGTGCTGACACATTACTATGGTTCTTTGGCAATGTACATTAGTAAATTCTGGCTTCTTCTCAGGCTCAGGTTGGCCACCCCTGCTCTAGGTCATGCCTTTAAATACCTGAGCTGCTCGTCACCCGCCACAGAGTCCACCAATTCCCAGGCACCCCTCAGCTAGCACACAGTTGTGCAGAAAATTCAGCCTGAATGGTTTTGGAGGCTGGGGTACCAGGAGGTTCCCATCGCTGAGCAGCAGCTCTGCAACAATCTCACATGGCCCCCTGTGCTGTGGGGCCAGGACCCTGTGAAGACAATGGAGTTCCCCTGTGTATAACCAGTAATGGCCAAAGCCTGTGGAAGTGAAGGGGAGTCTTTTCATTGTCTTGAATGGGCTGCGTATAGAAGCAAAGGTCCCATTTTAGACTCTAGGAGCAAAGAGCATTCTATGCTGCACTGGTTTGCTATTGTAACAGGAAGGTCTCACAATACCCAATGAATAAGCAACACCTCCTACCACACCTAACTTTTTCTGAGAGGCCTCCTGCACAATTACTAACTGTAAACCTGCTTTGCTTACCAGGGCTGAAAATATCAGGTAGTATGGTCACAAAAGCAAGGCACTTCTGAATTCAGTAGGAATTTGGGATGTGCCCAGAACACAGGACTGGTTCTCACAGTGTTACAGAACTGCAGTCAAGTGGAACAACATTCAGCTTGTGTGATTGGAGGATATCTGCTCCATATTATACAACTCTCCTCCATAAATGAGGAAACGTTGAGGTGCTTTGTAATTCTTTTGTTCCACTCTTCGTTTCTATGGGGAATTTGCCAGTGCAACATCATGGTCTTCTTTTTAAACAAATGTCACATTACTGAAATAATCTGGGATCATATAGATCATTGGTGCAACCAAAGTTCTGCAGGGGCACCAAACCTTATGTAAAGGGGGTCATATAAAGTGTCTACGACCAAGTTATGGATTGCTGATTAGGACCATGCCATTGGTATGTGTGTATCATTTTTGTAGTTGAAGTTATGAATATTGGCTCTGCACTGTCTGTCTTTCCAAATATCGTGCTATGCTGGTGAGGACATTCCAGAACACTGGGCATCAGCTTTGCTTAAGCTGCTTGATGGCCCATTAAGGACTATCAGCGACGCAATGGACTCTGGGAGCTTGGAATGCTCCAATCCACATGAGAAGTCTACCAGAGAACGTGCAAGATAGATGGTGGATAATGGCCGCCATTCGTGAATCCTGAGTCATGGTGCATGGTCATGTGATTTGCCCAAATTACTCAAACTCCATTTTGCTGTAAATTTCCACAGCAAAGGACAAAGAAAATTCCTGCACCTGGAAAGGATAAAAGGGTGGTACCCCACCTCCAGTTTTGGGGCCCACACTACAAGAAGGATGTGGAAAAATTGGAAAGAGTCCAGAGAAGGGCAACAAAAATGATTAGGGGGATTAGGAGCTCATGACTTATGAGGAGAGGCTGAGAGAACTGGGATTGTTTAGTCTACAGAAGAGAGGACTGAGGGGAGATTTGATAGCTGCTTTCAACTACCTGAAAGGGGGTTCTAAAGAGGATGGATCTATACTGTTCTGTGGTAGCAGATGACAGAACAAGGAGTAATGGTCTCACGTTGCAATTGGGAAGGTTTAGATTGGATATTAGGAAAAACTTTTTCACTAGGAGGGTGGTGAAGCACTGGAATGGGTTCCCTAGGGAGGTGGTAGAATCACCTTCCTTAGAGGTTTTTAAGGTCAGGCTTGACAAAGCCCTGGCTGGGATGATTTAGTTGGGGATTGGTCCTGCTTTGAGCAGGGGGGGGGGGGGGTTGGACTAGATGACCTCCAGAGGTCACTTCCAACCCTAATATTCTATGAATCTATGATTCTATAATTGTGTCTTCAGTCTCCAGTCTGGCTCCTACCTCTGGATGGGACGTTGCTACACATGGAAGCTCTGGCCAAAGGATTTATGACCCATCCCTGGAGGGGATGCATCCCAGAGACTTTGATTTCAACCTGCAGTTTATTCTACCACTGATGCAAGCCTGAATCAAGAGATTTGCCATTACTGCATGCAACTGATTTCCTTTAACCATTCCTAACCCTCACCTATATCTTTTTCCTTGTATAATAAACCTTTAGATTTTAGATTCTAGAGGATTGGCAACATCGTGATTTGTGGGTAACATCTGATTTTTATATTGATCTGGGTCTGGGGCCTGATTCTTTGGAACTGGGGAGAACCGTTTTCTCTATTTGAGGTATTGGTTTTCATAACCATTGGTCCCCAGGACAGGTGGCTGCTGGTGGTGATACTGGGAAGCTGGAGTGTCTAAGGGGATTGCTTGTGTGACTTGTGGCTAGCCAGTGGGGCGAAACCAAAGTCTTTTCTGTTTGGTTGGTTTGGTGCCTTAGAGGTGGAGAAACCCCAGCTTTGGGCTCTAGTTGCCCTTTTGGGAACAATTTGTCCTGATTTGGCACTCACAGTTGGTCCCACCAGGAACAGCACCATCACAACAAACAAAACTAAAAACAATGGCAATGGCTGTTGAAAATAGCAATCCCAGTCCTAGTCAGCACCAGGGAGACCCCAGCATTTGTTGCTCAGTTTTATCCTACATTTTCTACAGCAAGTTACAGCGGATCGGCAGATTTGATTTGGGAGAAATGAAGTAACATCAGCTTCAACTGAGCTTGAGCCGCCTGCATTCTGAGGTGTTCAAATCTGGAAGGCAGGCGCTAGATTCCCTTTCTGAATAGCAGATAAATCTGGGAAAAGTCAGTTTCTGCTTCCATGGCTCAGAAGTGGAACTCCTCCAACGTGCCTGGTACTGCGCCTAACGCTGCCCAGGTCCTCTAGTAGAGCCTCCCCTCCCGTATCATTTTAACTTCTCCTGGTGGGTCCACATACCTTCCTTGCGAGGCTTCAGACAGAGAGGTGCACTGTCCATTCAGTCCCCCCACTTCCTTGTTTGGGGGCTGCCAGGCGAGGTCACACCAGTGTCCCTCATCCAGCCTGGGGAAGCCGTCGGAGGGTGATATCTGGGCCAAAGCCTCCTACTCCTCGGGCAGACTTGTTCCCCATTCACAGGGTCATCCCATGTGAGATCAGCCAGCTCTCCATCCACAGCAAACTGCAGCATGGGGTCTCAGCTTTCCCACTCCCACCCCCTCTCTCTCCTGTGGATAGCTGCCAAGGGAATGCTGGGAAATGTAGTTCCTTCCCTGCTCCAGGGACGGCTCTGTAGGCAGGGAGTTGGCCAAGGAACTACAGCTCCCAGGGGGCTCTTGGCTCCCAGGCTGGATCCCTGATGCTCACGGAGGAAGGGATTGTTATGGGCCCTTCTGAGCTTGGGCCTGGCGCTATGGAGCCATTGACACCATGGTAAATCCGGGACTGCTTGAAGTACTCAGCCTCTGGCCCAGGGCCTCACGCGAGAGTCCCCCATCCACCCAGTCCCCATAGTTCCACTCCCAGACTGAGCGCCCCTCCAGCTCTTTTATAAGGACCAGCTGATCAATAAGGTATCAGCTGACCCCCTTTTCCCTGCCTCCCTCAGGGTGGGAAGCAGCCTTAAAGGGACCCATTACCCTGTGACAATGGACATTCCATTTTCTATCGGATTAGGGCTACTCCAATTCATGCTGGGGGCTGAACCAACTTCATTGGGGGGGGGGGGTATAAGGTGGTGGAAAGCTATTTTACCCTCGCCCACAACACTTGATTCAGCGCTGAGCACTGCCTGGCTGGACCAGAGAATCTGGTGGCCACAGGCCTCCTTAGTCACAGGGCCAGTCTTCCTCCCACCCTGCTCTGGGCAGCATGTCTCAACCGCCCGTTTTCCCTGCGGTGTAGGGAACATGCCCCCAGCACTGTGTGGATTCAGCAACTTGCCTCCTTGGGCAGCAGAGAGGTGTCCCCTTAAAGGAATCACTTACCTAGGTAGGGCTTGTCTACACTTACATTTTATAGCACTCTAGCTTGCTGGCTCAGGGGGGTGAAAAATCACCCCTGTGAGCGCAGCAAGTCTGAGCGCTTTAAAGCGCTAGTGTGGACAGGCTCCGAGCGCTTGTGGAGGTGGATTACCAGGAGAAGTAATAATCTCCCAGTGCTCGCACACGATTACACGCGCACTTCAAAGCACTGCTGCGGGAGCATTCCTGTGGCAGCACTTTGAAGTTTCCAGGGCAGACATACTCAGCCTGGGGCCATGGGCTACCCTCCCACTCTGCAACTGCTGTGGGATTTAGCAAGGGCAGATTGGCCCCATGCCTGTAACTTCTGCAGGGTAGAGTCAGATGTCCAGGTACAGGTTTCTAGGGCGACCAGATGTCCCGATTTTATAGGGATAGTCCTGACTTGGTTTTTTTTCTTATATAGGCATCTATTACACCCCACCCCGTCCAAATTTTTTACACTTGCTATTTGGTCACCCTAAGGGTTTAATGACAATCCGTTGACAGTGCTATGGCTCCAGGCATCTTTTCTATCTGATGCCCACCCCACTCAATGCAGAGCGAGAATAAAGGAGGACAGCAGGTTCCCTGGTCAGCTCTGTCTGTCACTCAGAGAGGGCAGATGCAGATGCAGATGCAGATGCAGGGCAGAGCTAGCTGAACTCTGGGAGACTGAAAGACACACAAACCAGAGTCAGCTCTCCCCTTTAAAAAATCCTTCCTCATAGGTCAGGTTTTCTAAACCTTTTATCCTTTATGTTGCTTTCCTCTGGACTCTCCAAATTTGTCCACAACTTTCCTAAAGTGTGGGGCCCAGAACTGGCCACAATACTCCAGCTGAGGCCTCTCCATGTCTTATGTTCAATCTTCCTGTTAATATACCCCTGAAAATGATATTAGCCTTTTTCACAACTGCGCCACATTGCTGACTCATTCAATTTGTGATCCATCGTACCCCCACAAATCTTTTTCAGCAATGCTACCCCTAGCTAGTTATTCCCCATTTTGTAGCTGTGCATTTGATTTTTCCTTCCTAGGTTAAGTACTTTGCACTTGTCTTTACTGAATTTCAGATTGCTGAATTCAGACCAATTCTCCAACTTGCCGAGGTCATTTTGAATTCTAATCCTCTCCTCCAAAGTGCCTGTAACCCCTCCAGCTTTGTGAAGATGGAAGCAAAATAGGCATTAAACATCTCAGCCTTTTTTGTCTGGTGTTAGCTTTCCATCCCAACTAAGCAGTGGATCTACACGTTCCTTAATCTTTCTCTTACTCTGAATGAATTTACAGAACCTCTTTGTGTTGCCTCCTGTGTCCCTTGCTAGGTGTAACTCATGTTGTACCTTTCTGATTTTGTCCCTGCATGCATGTGCTATTCTTTTCTATTCATCCTTCGCAGTTACTGGGGGAAGGGGCACTGGGGGTCTGACAGCACACGGGCATGTCATGCCCCTGCCAGGTAAGATAAGGAGAATGCTTTCCTGGTACCTGGTTGGCAGCCACTTCATATCCATCTGGGTTCATGGAGGGCAGGATGTGGATGCGCGTGTCCCAGATGAGCCGTGTGATCCGTTCGTTCCGCCGGCGATACTCCTCACACAGGAACTCCGAGAGCTGCAGCAGCAGCTCCCTGCCCAGAACTTCATTCCCATGCATATTCCCAACATACTTGAACTCTGGCTCCACTGAGAAAAACAAGAGACCCAGTCACACAATAAACAGGGAGGCTGGGGGCTGAGATATGGTGCGGAGCCAGCTACTCTCCATGAACAGGGAACCAACATTCAATGGGTCTAAATGTGATGGGTGTTGTCTGCAAAGCAGAGAAAGCACCTGGGACCCTAAGACCACCTCAGTGTCAACTGGCATAGGGCTCACTGTTCTGCAACAGCAGTTCCTACCAGGCCCGACAAGCCATTACACCCAACGTGCTGCTTTCGTAGTATTGACCCAAAATGGGTCCTGTTAGGTATCTAATAAAAGCTTACATCATGCTGACCCTCAGAACCAGGCCAGGTTGTGTGGATGGGTGCTATTTAAGGAGTTATATATATTTAGTAAACACGTTTTAAACTCCAAATCAAGGCAGGGATAACAAACAGGTTTTGAGACAAAGGAAGCTGATTCACCTGTCTCGCTGTCAGCTACGTAAATTAAGCATTGTAAGCCAATTCAATGAAAGCCCATTTTTGCATATGGAGTCAACAGGAGAACACAAAGACCAAGTGGAACCAGCAGCTCAGGAAAGAGTTATTGGGAGTCATCCTGACTCGGGGGACAAAAACAATGGACTTTGGGGGTATAATAGAAAGGCAAAGAGACATTTTTCATCCTTCACCAAGGAATCAAAAAAGGGCAATCCTACTGCAATCATGAAAGTTGGACCCTAGCCATATTGGTTAGTAATGGCGGGAGATTGCTTAGGTGAAAAACTGCTTTAGACAAAGATTTTAGTCTATTAAAGCCAAGTTGAAACTCTGAGAATCAGGTAATACTTCTGTTTTTTTATGTAACCAATTCTTCTTGTTAGCCTGACTCACCATTTCTTAACTCTTCAATGGTAATCTGATGGTTGTTTTCACTATACATATATCTCAGTGCTGTGATGTTATAATGACCTGACCATGAAATGTTGTAGCTGGTTTGGTTTCCCTGGCTGCTCCCCCCAACAGTCCCTCTGCTCAGCATTGGTGAGTCACAGGGAGGGAGATGGGAGAGAGCTCAGCACCACTTCACAGCCCTCTGTATGGCATGGCTGGTCAGACTCAGTGCAGGACGTCAGCTCCCCACCATGACCTGTCCCTGCCCTCCCATCACAGGCAACGCATGCCCAGCCAGTGCCCTGTGGTGGGGTTCGACCAGTCCATCCCATCACAGACTCTGCCAGCCAGCATGGTGGTGAGGGAAACCTTGTCTTTCCTCCTTCCTATCACAGATCACCTCTGCCTAGCACAGGGCCCTGGATGGGTCAGGGTGGGGTGAAAAACTGCCCATTACTAAGTGGGGCAGTGAAACAGAGGGGTCCAATGGGAATTCCAGCTGCATCTTCCTCATTAAATTCACTTGCATTTAAAACTCAGAGTCCCATTTAATGTGCCTGACTAGGCTAAGGGTCCTCCCCATGCGCACTAGGCCAGGTGCAGAGGTAACCTCTAGCTGTCTCCATGGCCATAGGCTTTTGGGTCCCTGTCAACCCCCATACCTGCTGCACCCTGTTTCCCTGGTTATGGGGCCTATTAACTCACTTGCTGAAGTGGGCGTTGCGACCCTACAATTACAGTATGGGCCATCTGGACCGCGCTAAACATGGAGGCTACTGGGCATAGCACAGTCTAGGGCTGTCAGGAAAGCACCAGATCCCCACCTGACAGTGATGTCCCTGGTGTTACCAGGGAGCAGTCTGGCCCCATAATCTGTACAATCTCCGATGATCTGTGGCATGGCACAGACCGCAGCCTACATAGGCACAGAGCCCCCCCCAGGAACCTCCTCTCATTCGGTACTTACAGGGTTCATGGATTCCAGGGCTGTCACTGAATTCCAGGACGTAGAGATGTCTCCCCTGGACACTACGGCCAATAGTGTAAATCCTGGTGATATCGGGACACTCGTTGTGCACATTGAACAGGGCCTGCACCAGTTGCTCATAGCGGTGGTGGAAAAAGTTCACAGAGGCTGCCACTTCGATCAAAAGCAGGAATCTCACAAGAGGCCAGAGCAACTGAGACATCCTTAAGCGCTGGGATTAACCCAGAGCTCAGAGCTCCCTTAGTGACAGGAACTAAAGTGCAAACTCAAACCAGCTCTCTCCAGTTTCACAGCCAAGTGCCAGCCCACTGCACCTGCAGGACGGTGGGGGCTGGGGCCAGGGAAAGTCTCTGGAGTTGGGCTGCGAATGCCCCCGCACAGCTTTCCAGCTCTGAGCTTTAGCGTCAGGGCTCCCATCCACCCCAGAGTCCAGATCACTACAGAGCCAGCTCTGTGTTTGGAAAGTTTCACTGATGCCTGTTCATTTATTAACTGGGTGGTAAACAGGGCCCTGAAGCCACTGACTGTCCCTTCCACAGGGCTAGACAGCTGGCTGCTGTGGGGTTCAGGAGACACAGAGGCTCCACAGCTGCTATGTTTGCTGGCTCGCAAAGCAAGAGAGAGAACAGAAGAGGGACATCCCGTGCAAGAGGAGCCCTGTTCAGAGACCAGAGGAACAGGACATCTGGAGGATCAGCGCCTTGGCCTTCACAGCACTTGCTGGCAATAACACCCAGCTCTTCTCAGCTCTGGGGCCCAAGGACAGGCTGGCATCCTTACAAGGCTTTACAGAGGACAGGCGGGCATCCTTATCCCCTATTTCACAGGAGGGAAACACTGCCCAGCAAGCGAGGGCTGGAGCTGAGCACAGAGCCAGTGTTCCCAAAGCTCCAGTCACAGCCTGTGCCACCTCCTTAGTACCAAAGCAACCAGAGCACAGGGTCAGACAAACCAACCAACCAAAGCCAAAGTATCTGAGGTCAAGACGAATTTACCAGCCAGAAGGTGGCTTCATGCCCCTCCGTCCCCATCCCCATGTGAGATGCTGTGCCCCCATCACTCCCATGGGAGAAGCCTGCTCCCCCAGCCCCTGCTCACCATTCAGAGTGGAACAGTCAGAGCTAAGCACTGTTTCAGTACCAGGGTTAGAACTTCTGCCTCTGAGGTGCTGCTGACCCAGTAGCTCCTCCATGGGCCCTCCCTGCTCCCCGTGTCCCAGAGCGAAATGCCTGTCTTGGTCAGGAGCAGGCAGCACAAGGAATCTTCAGCACCATCGGAGCCACTCCAGACCCCTCCACTCTATAAACCATCTGACCCTCACAGCACCCATTCCCCACACCCTGGAGCAGCAGGTCCAGGCAGCACCCTTCTTGGCTCCATCATTCTGCAAGGATTTTCCAGGTCAGGGCAATGTGATTCTGGGGAATGGCTGTTTATTGATCCTAAAGCAAGAATTGGGGGCTGGTAGGCAAATCAGGGACAGACAGGTCTATCTGCAGCCCCATGAGAGGTGGGAGTATCCTCCTACCCGCAGCCACCATTAGAAACTCGTTTGGCTGGGTCAGTCCAGCCACATCCTCTGCTCACTGGATCCCTCCACTCAAAATAAACTTCCTGACCCTGCTGAGCACAGTTCTATACCAGCCTCTAGATCTTGTTCCAAATCACACCCTCCCCTCACTGCATCAGGCCATCTGCTCCTGTCTTGGTGCCTTCTCCCATAGAATATCAAGGTTGAAAGGGACCTCAGGAGATCATCTAGTCCATTGGTTCTCAAAGTGACAGGGTGAGTGTGCTGCTGCTGGGGGTGCCGGAAAGGGGGGGCCCCTCCCACAGAGCTTGCTGCTGCCAGCAGGGAAAGGGCTGTGGGGTGTCCTCCTTTCTGGCCCCAGAGCAGCCTGCCTGCACCCAAACTCATCTCTAGCCCTGTGCCACCCCAGAGCCCACACCCCCAGCCAGAGCTTCCCACCCACCTCACCCTCTACTCAAGCCCTGAGCCCCTCCAACACCCTGAACCCCTCATCTCCACCCCTAGCCAGAGCCCTCCCCCCCCGCACCTCAACCCTCTCCATTACATTTTTCAATAGTTATTTTAAAAGTTTATAATAGGCAATGCTCTGGGAAAAGGGGAGGGGGGGATGCAAGGTAAAATTTTTGCCTAGGGTGCAAAATATCTTTGCACCCTCCCCCCCCGCCGCTCTTCCCCTTCCTTCTCTCCCTTCCCCCCTCCCCCCGCTTGCCCAATGTGTCCTGATATTTCAGTCTTGCGATCTGGTTACCCTACCCGAGCCCCGGCGGGCTGCTGGCGGCGCCCCGAGCCTTGGACCCGGGCCTTGCCCCGGCAGACTGCTGGCGGTGCTCTGGGCCCCTGATGCGGCGGGCCGCCGGTGGCACCCCAAACCCCAGACCTGGCCCATGGTGCAGCGGGCTGCCGGCAGTGACCCGAACCCCAGGCCCTGCTGCGGCGGGCTGCCAGGGGCACCCCGTGCCCTGTCCCCTGGGGTTGCTGGCACCCTCCCCTACCCCAGGGGGCTGGCACTCCTACACCCCCCTCAGCTATACTCCCCCCCCCCGCAGGGGGGGGTGTCGCACTTAGAGGCCTGGTGTCCGAAAGGGGTCGCCCATAGAAAAAGTTTGAGAACCACTGATCTAGTCCAACTCCCTGCTCAAAGCAGGACTAATCCCCAATTAAATCATGCAACAGATTTTTGCCCTGTATTCCTAAATTGCCCCCTGAAGGACTGAACTCACAACCCTGAGTTTAGTAGGCCAATGCTCAAATCACTGAGCTATCCCTCCCTCCCACCGACAGATTCCTACCCCACTCCTCATTTAGGGCCCCATTTTACAGAGAGAGCAAATCCTTAAAACTCACAATGACTCATGTTGAGTAGGCCCAGACATGCAAGGAAAAGGAACAAACATACATTTAATAATTTATTAACCCTCTTCTTCCACCCCCAATTTAACTCCTTGCCTCCGTGATTCCTCTTCTGTCTCAGGAGGTGATGCACTCTCAGGAGCAGGAATTGTCTGGAGATGTGCTTTGTACAGATGCTAAATACATCAGATAATAAAAGGTGCAGAAGGGATCAGCCTCTGTTAATGCTCGCAGGAAAAAAGAAAAAGTCATAATACTTGGAAAGGGCTTTCAGGGCTTCTGTAAGCGCAGATAGTAGGTGCCCCAGGGCTGAAGAGAGTGAAAGGAGGAAACGGGCACGACCTCTGAGCAATAGTGGACTGCCCTGGCTTTTGGCAGGGAAGGTGCACTTTGGGGAGGGTGGGGAGGGATTTCTGGTGTAGGATGGTGTTAGAGTCACGCTGGAACACCCTACTGGGGGGCTTAATGGGATACTCCACCACACCCTCCTAGCTCTGCTATTCACCAGTGGCTTATGACGGATGCTGTAACAGGAAGGAACCTAGGCCCCTGATGGTGGAAAACAGCCAAGATTGCTCTGGCACTGGTGATTTGATAAATCTCCCTTGTGGCCCTAAGGAAATAATGGGACACAAAGAACTCACAGTAAGTTTACAGGGGAAAGGAACCATGAGCAGTAAATTGGGGGAAGGTGAGTAGCAGGAGGCCCTGGTCTCTGTAACACTTGTGAGTAGGGCAAACAAGGTAATGACATTTACAGCAGATTCCAAATGAGTTGCAAACACCAGTGAAGATAGTGAAACAATACGAAGAGCTCTAGGTGTTAGAAACAGAGACAGGAAAGAAAATGAGACTTGCATTTTTTCCAAAGCAGCTACTAGAGCTGACAACATTTATCCAAACCCTAGAAATTCAGAGAGGGAGAAACCAGGAGGCAATGATAGTGACAAGTGAGGGTAGGGGCTTGTCTTCACTACAGCGGGGAGGGATCGATCTTTTGGCCATTGATTTATCGCGTTTCATCAAGATGCAATAAATTGATCGCAGCGGCTCCCCCATCGAATCCGGAACTCCAGCTCGACAAAAGGTGCAAGCTGCCTGGAGTCGACGGGGGAGCGTGCTGCTGCCTGCCGCCGCCGTGAGGACGACAGGTAACTCGGCTGTAGATACGCCAACTTCAGCTATGTTATTAAGGTAGCTGAATTTGTGTATCTACAGCCAATCTCCCACAATCTGCAATATGAGAGGGCAGCAAGAGAAACAAAAAAGCCAACATGATCCCAGGTTTCACAAGCAAAGGCCTCAGGTCACAAGACAGGAAGAGGATATCCCTCTATACACAGCCCTGGAAGACTCCAGCTGGAAGATTATTTGCAATTTGGGGTATTTTGTTAGCAGAAAGGTATTGTCAAAACTGGAGGAATTTTCAGGGAAGAACCACAAAAATAAGCAGGGGCTGAAGGGAAAAATTCAGCAGAGAAAGATTAAAAGAGAGTCAGAATCTGGCATCCTGCACTGCTCCCACCACCATGTCGTCTGCCCCACACAAGAGACTCCAGCAAACTCAGCCTGTTCTACTAGGTTTAACAACAGGCCAAGGGAAGCATTTGCAGCCGGTGGTTGCCTGGGGAGGTTGTTGGGCTTGGGAGTGAGGAGCAAGTGGGGTTGTTTTAAGTCAGTAGCTAGAGAACAGGATGGTGCTGGAGGGATGGACACCTACCCAGCCTTTAGCCCCGCATGAGTCTCAGCCCTATTCCTGTGAGGTTTCAAACTTGACCTTTGTGTGAAGGGGAGAAGGTGAACAACTGGTGGAATTTATCAGGCCTGGAGGGAGCAGAGTCTGATTGCGTTGCAGCCCCTGCTGCAGCCTGGAACGTTATAAAGTCCAACTCAGGAAGCCTGCCTGGAAAGGGGCTGCTCAGAATTGGAACCAGGAGTCAGAGCTGGGGAAGAATCAGAGAGGTAGCCGTGTTAGTCTGGAATTGCAGTCGTTGCATGCATCCAACGAAGTGGGTATTAGCCCACGAAAGCTTAAGCTTCAATACTTTAGTTAGTCTTTAAGGTGCCACAGGACTCTTTGTCAGAGCTGGGGAGGCCTTGCACACACTGGGCTAAATTCAGCCCAAGTTCTCTGCTGCCTCCTACGTAAGAGCTGGGGAAACGCCCTACAGCAGGGGTGGGAAAACTACAACCCACGGGCCACATGTGGCCCGCCGGCTGTTTTCATCTGGCCCGCATGCTCAGGCCGGGGACACGGGGCCAGAGGCCCTGCCCCAAGAGCCGGGCCAGTGTGCCGCAGGTCCCCAGCCGGGCGTGCTCTGCGCCCCCTGGCCAGGGGCTGGGCCGGGAAAAGTCAGCTTGCCGCAGGTTCCCGCGCCCCCAGCCGGGCCCACCCTGTGCACCCGGGTCAGGGCCAGGTTGAGCGCGGGGAGCCACTGGGCCCCACTCTCCCGGCCCAAGGGCCCGGCCAGTGTGCCTTGGGTCCCCGGCCAGGGGCCGGGCCAGGCCTGCATGCCGCGGGTCCCCACGCTCCCAGCCGGGCCCGCCCTGTACGCCCGGCCGAGGGCCGGGTGGAGCACGGGGAGCCGCTGGGCCCCTCCCTCCTGGCCCAAGGGCCCAGCCAGCGTGCTGCAGGTCCCTGGTGGGGCCTGCCCTGCGCTCCCTGGCCGGGGGCCGGGCCGGGCCAGGCCGGTGTGCTGCGGGTCCCCACGGCCTTGGCTGGGCCCGCCCTGTGCTCTCGGCCAGGGGCCAGGTCCAGCGCGGCGAGCCGCTGGGCCCCGCGCTCCCTGGCTGGGGGCTGGGTGGAGCGCGGGGGCCAGGTCGAGGAGCACCTGGCTGAGTAAGGTAAGGGGGCGGGGGAATTAGGTGGTGGGGGTAGATCTTGGGAAGGGGCAGTCGGGGAACAAAGCAAGGGGGCTTAGATGGGGGGTAGGTTCCCGGGGGTGGTGTTTAGGGTGGTGGGGATCTCGGGAGGGGGCAGTCAGGGAACAAAGACCAGGGGGGGGCTTAGGGGGTGGGTTTCTGGCGCAGCAGTTAGAGTGGGGGGGTGTGTCTCCGGAGGGGCGATTAGGGGACAAGGAATGTGGAGGGGTTGGATGGCTTGCGGGTTCTGAGGGGGGCAGTCAGGGCGGGAAGTGGGTGGGGGTTGGATAAGGGGTGGGGTCAGGCTGTTTGGGGAGGCACCGCTTTACCTACCCGGCCCTCCGCACAATTTATAACCGCAATGTGGCCCTTGGGCGAAAAAGTTTGCCCACCCCTCCCCTACAGCGAGAGAGACTTGAGGAGCTCAGTCTGTTTCATTTATCCAAAAGACGACAAGAGTCAAGAGGTGATGTGATTACAGCGTAGAAGTAACAGAGTCCTGTGACACTTTATAGACTATCAGATGTATTAGAGCAGATTCACCCATGAAAGCCTATGCTCTAATACATCTGTTAGTCTCTAAGGTGCCACAGGACTCTGTTCCTTTTGCAGATCCAGACTAACTCTGCTACCCCTCTGATACCGAACACCAGTGTAGAAGTAATTGCACAAGGAGAAAATACTGGGGACGAACAAGCTCTTTCACCTCGAGGAGCGAGGCAGAACAAGAACCAATGTCTGGATGCTGAAGCCTGTCAGAAACGAGGCACCGGTTTTTAAAAGGATGATTAACCGTTGGAACAAACTATACAGGGGGAGGGTTCATCTTTAGGAATCTTCAGATCCAGACTGGAGGCCTTTCCATAAGATACACTTTAAACAGGCTCCAATGCCTGAGCTCGCTGCAGGGCTAACTAGTGAACCTCTTATGGGAAGTCTTGCCTTACAGCCTAGGACCCTGTGGTTTTGGGCAGCTTTCCCTAAACAGAAAGCCCTTGAGGATCAGAGCAGGGGGAAAGGGCCAGTACAGAGAGCACCTCAGGCCAGCTCCAGCCCACGGCATAGACAGTGCTGGCCTGGAAGGAAGGAGGCTGGTGGGATGTATAGATTCAGCACATTCTCTATACAGCCTTGGCCTGAAGGGCTCCCATAGGGATGCCAGATGAAAATTACCCTTCGCAGTAGTGACCACCTCCAGTCCTCAAATATCCTCGATCTGGCTCCCATGAATCATGAGATGATCTTAACAAATCAGAAGATAAACCCCGCACACATATTTAGGGATTTTTTTCCCTTCGCCTTCTGTACCTTTAGGGTTCATTCAGGCAACATTTTCAAGTTTCCCCACAACCATCAGGGCTAGAAACTTGCTTTTTTGAAACAAAAAATAAATCTGAGATTCTCACAATTCCAGGAGTTGGGTTTTAAGAAAAATACCAAATAGCTTTAGACTCGCAAATAAATCATGAAAACTGGCAACACTGCTTCTCCGACGGAGACCCCAAGACACCTGTCCAATCTCCCTTGGCATGATTCCTTACTAGGACAGAAGGGGCCAGTCTGGGATGGGGCATTCATTTACCTCTCTCCCCACACCAGCTTCAATTAATCTGGCTCATAAACTCAGAATTTTCTGACATTTGGCAACTTCAAGTCCTCAGCCCTAGGGCAAAACTCAGTTACAGCCACCACTTACCAGAAGGGAGGGTGGCCCACTCAGAGGTGAAGCGGGACTGCTGACCTGAGAAGAGGGAGAGGGCTAGACTGCAGGCTGGGGCAGACTCCACAACCCATTCTGACATCAAGAAGGGGACATGAGAATAGTGACTCTGACACATCCCATTGCCTTCCACCCACTCTGCATTGTCTAGGCCCCAGGGAACCTCCTTCTGCAAAGAGAGGTAACCGTGTTAAACTGGAATTGCAGAAGTGACAGAGTCCTGTGGCACCTTAAAGACTAACTAAAGTATTGAAGCATAAGCTTTCGTGGGCCACTTCGTCAGATGTATCATACTGTATTTGCAGATGACAGAAAAATAGATAAGAGTGGTAAATAATGAAGATGCCAGGTCAGTTATACTGACCAACTGGATCGGCTGGTGAGCAAGGCCTTTTGATCTGGCCAGAGGCAAGGTTATACCTAGACGTAAAGGGCACGGGGAGAGAGTTGCAGAGCCCGGTCTCCAGCCTGAGTTAGAGCAGCCACATGGCTATTCTTAGCCCCACGGCACAAGTCACTTGACCTGGGCTCTGAAACTCACTGCTGCAGAGGATTTTTTGCTGTGTAAACATACCCTTTGTGATCATGGTAAATAGCTGTAGCATCAGGTTGGGTTTAAGAGGTGAACATAATCCTTGGATTTATAAAGCGGGTAATATCAAGCAGGAGTAGGGGTGAGGTCTTGCCTCTGTATACAGCATGTCAATGCTAAAAAAAAAAGGATGTTCAGATATCGGAACATATTCAGTAAAGAGCTACAAAAACACCTCGAGGTCTAGAAAAACTGCCTTATGAGAGTCTAGAGTAGCTCTATTTAGTTTATCGAAGAGGAGGTTCAGAGGTTACTTTATGATGGTCTACAACAGCGGTTCTCAACTTTTGAGAACTGCGACCCATTTTTCGTTCTTCTGTTGCTGCGGTGGCCCCTTGTATGTCCGCCGAAAAGCCGCTGAATGCGGAAGTAATTCATTCGGCAGCTTTTAAGCGGCGCCAGGAGCTCGCCCAGGGGGGTCGTGACCCCCGGTTTGAGAAACCCTACAAGTATCTACAAGGGGGAAGAGATTTCTGACAGTAAATGAGATAATAAGATCAGTGTATGGAAGCTGAAGCTAGAAAAATTTGGACTAGAAATAAGGTGCAGATTTTGCAGTGAGGGTAACTGACCATTAGCACAACGTACCTACAGCTGGGGTGGGTTCTCCATCACCTAACTTCTAAAAACGTATGTTCTAGCTCAAACAGAAGTTATGGGTGTGATGCTGAAATTACGGGGTGAGGTTCTCAGGCCTGTGTTATGCAGGAGGCAAGACAAGATGATCTTATTGGACCATTCCGGCCTTAAACTCTATACATCTTTGCTGAAAGGAGGTTGTGCTGATCAGGATAAAGCTTCCCCTATCTGATCCCCCTCCACAGCTCTGCGTGGGGACTAAGAGACCTTGATTTGCCAACCCTTTGCCCCACAACGCTGGCTTTGGGGATCTCCTTTCATTTCTGCCTCCACAGCAGGGGGATCACTATCATGGGAGGAGACTTGCAGCTGGCTCCTTTGATGTATGAAGAGCCTCGCAGTGTTTTCTGCTTGTTATTGAAGTTGAGTCCCAGCTTCTACTCCAGTTCTTTAGCAAAAAGTGGAAACTGTGACATCACAGGAGGCTGAATTCCACACGAAAGGCTAGAACGGACTGGTGTGTGTACATTTGGGTGGGGCCGCGGGGGCGGGGCTGGAGGATGAGATGTCAAGTCTAAGCAGGGAGAAAGGAAAGAATTTTCAGATTGTGGACTAATTTTCATGCACGTCATAAACACAAAACATGAATCAATTCATCAATATTTGTATGTTTCAGTTTACACGGGTGTCAGTTGCTTTTAATGGAACATAATCCACTAAACACCCTTCCCTGGGGCCTAGGTTTCCTTGTAATTATCACTGCCAGTGGGATGGTCCCGCTGCAAACGTTGAAATCTTATAGGTGTTCTGCAGGGTCCAGTATCCAAGGAACCCTGCTTGCAGGTACAATGTAATTCCCAGCTGTTTGCAAATGATTCTTGCCCAATGTGGGATATTCCTCAGCAGTGTTTGGCTAAGAGTGTGTGTGACCAGATAGACAAGTCCCTTACATCAGACTCAGGACAGGGGCCGGCTATGGGCCAGTGATAAGTTCTGGAAAGCGGTGAGTGAAGAGGTTTCCTTTCATATAGACAGCAATCTTCTGTGGAAGGTACATTTTTGCCTCCTAGCATCTCAGATCCATTGCCAGAGCTCAGCCAAGGCTGCTGGCCTCCTCTAGACCCAACATCTTCTGTTCCTTTCCTTCCTCACATCTGCTTGTCCCATAGTGGTGTCCGGCTGTGTGGCCAGCCAAGCAGTGGGCAGCTGGAATCCAGAAGGCTTTACATGATGGGCAGCGCTGGGACACAGCATTCTCTTGAGGAGCTGAAGGTGGCCAAGGGCAGCAAGCTCGGTTTGTGCTGGTGCGGATGCCCTACTCAGACAGGCTCTGAGCAGCTGTGGGGACTGTCTCCCAAGGAAAGGAAATAGATCTCTGCACAGTGCAATGGCTTCCTATGTAACCCTAAAATCAGCCCCACAGCCAGCTTGGTGCTTCCACGTTACAGCAATTCCCACAGGGATTACTACTGCCTCTGTCTAAGCAAGACCAAAAAGAACAAGCAGAAAAAGGAGCCAAAAAGCTACTGCTTGATGTGACCCATTCACGAAGGGACCCCAGCGAGATACATCTCCACAGAGAAGAGGAGCCTGTGGTACCCGTCAGTGCAGGCATGAGCCAGAAGAGAAGACTGAACGCCCTTGTACAGGCAGTAGCTTCAGTGAAAGGCAGGAGGGGCTCTGCTGAATAAGGCTGGCTCGGCAGGTGACCTCAGAACGCTGTGTGTGGCAGGGGCCCATGACAGCCCCCCTGAGAGATCTGCTTCTCCCTAAATGAGTCCCTTCTGCAGGCACTTGGGTTTGTGGAAGGTCAGCCAGACAAGCAGGAGCACAGCCACCAACACGAGAGAGCAGAACACCATGAGCCCCACATAACTGGCATGGGAGAGAGGACGTGTTGGAGGCTGCTCTGCAGGGATCATGTTTGTCAGGTTCAGCATGTAGCCCAGAGTCCAACCTGCGTCACTGCTGCCAATCTGGAATAGAGGACAAGACCCAAATTACCTACCAGGACTAAAGGAATGTACAGGGAGTGGGTTGGGATGGACAAGAGGAGCTCAGAGGGTCAGGTCTCTTCTAGGGGCAGTGGTATGGGGTAAGGCGTCTGTGGGAGGGGAGGAGGAGATGGTGTCAAATGTTATAGTCCCACAGAGAGGAGGTGGTATATAGGGTGTGAGTGTCAGTCATAGCCCACCCCATCTAGAAACTCTCTGCACATGATGGAGGGTAGGGATAGAGTCCAGAGTGACCTAGACAAATTAGAGGATTGGGCCAAAACAAATCTGATGGGGTTCAACAAGGAGAAGTGCGGAGTCCTGCACTTAGGACAGAAGAATCCCATGCACTGCTGCAGACTAGGGACCAAATGGCTAGGCAGCAGTTCTGCAGAAAAGGACCTAGGAGTTACAGTGGACGAGAAGCTGCATACGAGTCAACAGTGTGACCTTGTTGCCAAGAAGACCAATGGCATATTGGGCTATATTAGTAGGAACATTGCCAGCAGATCAAGGGACGCGATTATTCCCCTCTACTCGACACTGGTGAGAACACACCTGGAGTACTGCGACCAGTTTTGGTCCCCCCACTACAGAAGGGATGTGGACAGAGAGTCCAGTGGAGGGCAACGAAAATGATAAGGAGACTTATGAGGAGAGGTTGAAAGAACTGGGGTTATTTAGTCTGCATAAGAGAAGAGTGAGGGGGGATTTGATAGAAACCTTCAACTACCTGAAGGATAGAGCTAGGCTGTTTTCAGTGGTGGCAGATGACAGAACAAGAAGCAATGGTCTCACATTGCAGTGAGGGAGGTTTGGGTTGGATATCAGGAAACACAATTTCACTGGGAGGATGGTGAAGCACTGGAATGGGTTACCTAGGGGAGGTGGTGGAATCTCCTTCCTTAGAGGTTTTTAAGGTCAGGCTTGACAAAGCCCTGGCTGGGATGATTTAGTTGGGGTTGGTCCTGCTTTGAGCAGGGGTTGGACTAGATACCTCCTGAGGTCCCTACCAACCCTGAGATTCTATGATTCTATGTGAAGTTACCTTTCCAAGGAACTGGATGCTTTGCCATTTCTCCTTCGTGAATCCATAGCCATTCTCTAGGAGGGAGAGAATGTAGGTCCCAGAGAAACAATATTCACTCAGGTACTTCTCTTTTATCTTGGGAAATTCTGCCTTTACCTGGAGCAGGACAAAGACTTCACTTGCTTGCTGCTCCACATGGTTACCACAAGCTTGGCTTGCGCCAGAGACCTCTCCCCAGGTGCTGGCTGTATCTGTCCACTCCATCATCAGCATTAATCTAGATTCTAGCCACACCAGATGTTCCAGAAGTTCTCCCCTAGCACTGAATGGATGGTGGGAAGTATTTACGGGCCCCTCCTAACAGCCTCTCACCAGTAGAGATGTCACTTAGACAAAAGCAGAGCTAGAAAGGACTCCTACAGACACTACAGCAAGCAGCACCGGAGTGCAGGAGAAGGTACGTGTGTTGTAAATCAGCATAGGTAAGATTCCGCTCAATGGCAAATCTAGAGGTTCCCTTGAAACTGGGTTTGTGAGGGGGAAGTACACTGGCTGCCTGGCTCTCCCCCCTTCTCCCCATCACCACCAGGGCTCATCCCTGACTCCTGGGTGGCACTGCAGAGGAAGAGCCTCATGCTGCTGTAGCCGGTCACTCTCTTACCTCCTGCCAAGATCTGGAGCAGAACCTTTCCATGGTGCTTGTCACTTTGTCCACAGGGACTGGGCTCTTCTCTGTCGTCAGGTTTAAAAAGTTCATCACAAAGTAGAAAGCAGAAAATGCCTGGAAGGGGAGAAAATTTTAAACCTGTTTAGCCTTAGTGTGAAACGCCAGAGCACAGGGCTCCCTCTGTGAATCCAAAGACTGTGGGTAAACAGAAATCCCAGCATGTGGGTGCATTCCAGCTTGCATAGGGCTCCATGAACATGCTCACAGTCTGCAATCTGGGTGTCTGGGGAGAGGCTTTGGCAGCTGGCTGCGTCAGGATTGTAGGCGTCAAGTATTGACACTCTCATGAGGTGGAGCAAAGGAGAGCGACTATTGTTACGTTTGCATGACACTTCCATTATAAGAGCCTCTTTTCAGTTACTTATAACTTTGCCAAACTTGAAAGTTCCCACACTGGGTGTCTACCTCAAGCTAGTGTGTTGCGGGGGGGGGGGGTGTTTGGGTTTTTTTATTTTATTTTTTAAGTTTCAGGCAAAATGGTTCAGCTCTAGGAAAGCAGTTTGGGAAAAATACAGTGTTTTTCTGATGTTTTTTAAAAAAATTCTGGTCAGTCTTTCCTTGAGAACCCATGTTTTCAAACAGGGACTTGAAATCTGTTAGGGGAGTTGTCTTGGTGTCAGCAATGTACCGTTTGTTCCCAAGAAAAGCTGCCCAAATTTAGCCAAGTTATAAGCCTTTGAAAAAATCTCTTTGAACACATTCAGGAAAGACTTCCTAAAAAAGTTTAGCAGCTAAAACTTCCAAAGATTCTGTGCACATTGAGCATGTTTCTTCCCATCACAGCTCCTCCACGTGTCAGGCTGCGCACGCATCATCCCCACAAAACAACGGAATATGTTCGAATCAGGGCTGAAGCCAGACTTTTCCTGCAATTACAGCTCCTGGTTGCTGCAGGCAAGCCCAAGGCGGGCACTGGAACGGAGAGCAAGGAGCCGGTCTCTCCTCAGCTCTCAATTACTCTCCTAATGGTGCCCAGGCAGCTTGGAGGAGGAAACCACTTAATTCAAAAGCAAAGACAAGAGCCAGACTTGTGGGAGGGAAAAGGCACAGATTGTGACAAGGATCCTGGGGAGCTGGGGCTGGAGAGTGGAAGAGAGAGGAACTGGGGAGAGAGAGCAGGACTGGGAACTGGGGGAGGGAGGGAGACTAGGACAGAGAGCAGGGGACTGGACAATGTCACTGCCTGGGCAAGGAAACTGGTCGTGAGAACTGTGCAGGAGGGTGTGGAGGTAGGGACTGGCTGGGCAAGGCAACTAAGACCAGGAGACTGCGTGGGGTGGTGTGAAAGATAGATTGGACAAGAAGCTGGAGTGTGGGGACTGGGATTGGCTGGGCAAAGAGACAGAGACTGATGGTGGAGGGGGAGACTGGACTTTGGAGGGCAAGAACAGTGGGACGGGGATGAGCCATCTGAGGAGTGGAGACTGGACTGAGTAGTTAGGAGAACGGGATGAAGAGCTGAGGGTGGGAAAAAGAGAACTGGGGCAGGTTAGAAGGGGCATGGCAGAAGGGTTCTATGTGCCACGCACCACACAGCTCACATTGGTTAGTGATCATGGCAGCAAAGAGTGCATTGGCCCTAGCAGAGGTCCAGGCTGGCCTCCTGTCACCAGGTCTTGTGGTATTATTTTGCTGTGTAGATCATCTCAGAGTTCACTGTCCCGCAAGCTACCAGTGCCACTCTGGGTATCTGACCTCTGGGACTGTCTCTCTCCAGAATGCACTGACACAAACACAGGCAGAGGTGGGGAGACACAAACTTGTGTGACATATGGCTGTGATGTACAAATGTCTGCTGTGTGGACACAACTGAAATCAGATGTGTTATAACTGGGTCAGATGAGTTCTCTGGTGGCATTTACAGGCTCAGTCCACATGTTAAAAAGAGCGCCCCACCGCTCCCCCCACCAAGTGCCTGGCAGTCTTCCCTCCAACCCCCCGGAACATACCCTAAGCAGACCCTTCGTGTCTGCTCTGGGTTAGAGCACACTGCCAGGCATCCAGACTCACCCCAAACTCCCCTTGTAACGGAGGCAGGAAAATCCCATTGAAGGAGCAGCTGGAGTAAGGGCAATGGCTAGTGTTGAAGATCTGCCGGATGGTCATTCTGCACCTTTGGAAGTCCCCGTTGCCCTGGAGGTGAAGTTGTGTGAATGGAAGCTGCTGCTCACCATTAGCTATACAGGGGTTTGTGTAGAAGTCACTTATATTGATAATCCTCATGTATCCTGGGTGAAAACAGGGATCCAGGAGGTTGTCATTCTGTGTGCTCTGCAGATGAAACAACCCAGGCCATTGGCACGCCATTCCAGAGCGTGGGACCACGAAAACAGCAAGAGCATGGACTGGCCTAAGAAAGCTGCCCTGGGACTGGGGCCGACAGAACATGCCAGGGTTCTCATACCAAGCACAAACTCATCCTCTGTGTGCAGGAGTCCTGCTTTCTCTGTCGAGCTCAGTCGCAGGCTTCCTGCGTGGCTACAGGCATTTGCAGCCACATTTCCAAAGCCAGGCACTCAAAATGAGCGGGAGTTTCAGACACTTTGGGCCTGTTTTCCAGCAGTACTGAGCACACACAGCCCCTGCTGCCTTTAGTCAGAGCTGTGGGTGCTCAACACTCCCAAAACCAGACCCCTGATATCTTCAAGCTGGGTAGAACCATAGAATATCCATGTTGGAAGGGACCTCAGGAGGTATCTAGTCCAACCCCCTGCTCAAAGCAGGATCAATCCCAATTAAATCATCCCAGCCAGGGCTTTGTCAAGCCAGATCTTAAAAACCTCTAAGGAAGGAGATTCCACCCCCGCCCTAGAGAACCCATTCCAGTGCTTCACCATCCTCCTAGGGAAAAAGCTTTTCCTAATATCCAACCTAAATCTCCCCCACTGCAACTTGAGACCATTACTCCTTGTTCTGTCATCTGCCACCACTTAGAACAGTCTAGATCCATCCTCTTTGGAACCCCCTTTCAGGTAGTTGAAAGCAGCTATCAAATCCCCCCTCAGTCTTCTCTTCTGTAGACTAAACAATCCCAGTTCTCTCAGCCTCTCCTCATAAATCATGTGCTCTGGCCCCCTAATCATTTTCATTGCCCTCCGCTGGACTCTTTCCAATTTATCCACATCCTTCTTGTAGGAGAAGGATATGGATAAAGAACTGAGGCACCCCAAATTGATGGCCACATTTGAAACCTCTGGCCTTTGTTCCTGGCCGTATGTCAGGGATAATGAGACTTCCCTTCTGAAATCCATGGTTGTGAGGCTCAAATTCCAGTCACTGGGCTGCACTACAGTGGTGTGTGCAAAAAGCAACATGCCAAAGGTGGGGTGGGTCCAGAAACTCTCAGCCCCATGGGAACCAGCCCCGGAGCTCTCACACTTGCCTGTAGGTCACTGGCCAGCTTCAGGCGCAGCGCCTGGTCCTTCCCATAGCACAGGAAGCTGTGCGTATACACGTTGTAGTTCTTGCCATAGAGACGAAAGTGCTGAGAGTTCTCTTGAGATTCAATCGGCTTTTGGTCTGGTACAAAGGTGATCTGGGTGGAGGCTCCACCAAGGTCCAGGGCCCCTGATGTCCCCTTGCTGGATCTCAGGGGAGGCAGAAAGTTCAGCCAGCCAGGCTTAAAAGAAAACAGGAACAATGAGACAAGGCTACCGGCCTGTGAGAAACAGGATTAAGGGGAAAGGTTGGGAGAGGGAGAGGAAAGATAGCACAGGGCAGAAGGGAGGCCTGGGAACCTGGTGCAGGGCACAGGGTGTGGGGAGAATAGGGTAAAGGGGCAAAATGAGGGTTCGGAAGAGAGAGGAGATGGTGTACAGCAGGTGTCCATGGGAGGATTAGAACATGCAATCTGTACCTGAACAATCCCTATGAGAGAGAGTCGGAAAAAAAAAAAAAGACACCTCTCTCTAGTGCTATGCCACAGAACCCCAAGCACTTTACCAACACCACAGAGGAATCATTCCACCAGGCACTGAAATGCGGCCACTCTGGTGTGGAACACAATAAGTGTTTAAAACACAGCAATGATTTAGGACAGGAAATTGAGGAGGATACCTTGTGTAGCTGAAACTGCAGGAGGAATTCTAGAAGCTTTCTGTTCCAATGCACTGACAAATTGTGCTTGTACCAATGGTGTGGAGTCCATCATGACACCACCTCGCATGTGAGAGTTGATACATTTCGTTTCCTAACAAGCCCTTGGAAGCTGGATTGCTGAAGAATTGTGTGTGGTCACTTTCTGACCCCTGGTAAAAGGGGTTGTAAGAAAAGCCAGTGCTGGCGGAAGCCCTCTTGCCAAGTATGGTTTACAAGGTCCCACCTGCCCACGTTTCTGGAGTACTACAGCTGCCCCAGCGACTGGGCACGTTACCTGCTTGAAGTTGCCCAACAGATAATTAATGGTGATCCAGCCATAGGCTCCTTCTTCCTGACCACTGATGACTCTGGCACCCTGGAAGTTGAAGGGGGAAGAGCGTAGCGTCTTCTCCACTGCAGAGAGGACTCTGTCAGCTAGACTTCTGTTCTGCAAGCTGGAAGCAGAGAGGAAAGGACTGATCTCTCGGCAGCCTGCTGGTTTCCCTCTACCCCCCAGGACACACTGTGTACTTTTGGTAAGACAGGAGTGCAACCTGGATCTAACACACTAGATGTTCTTTATGACATCATTCCTTACAGTCTCACCATCCCAGCTTGTCGACGCTGTTTCTGATGCTCACTCAGTTGCCACTGACGACAGCAGTCACTTCCTGGAGCCGGGAAGGAAACCTCATAGGCACACAGCACTCAGAACACCCATTAGAGCACTGGTTCTCAAACTTTTGAGAACCGCAACCCTTTTTCCTCTTTCTCGGCGGCGCGGCGGACCCTTGTATGTCCACCGAAAAGCCGCCGAATTGAATACTTCCGCATTCGGTGCCTATTTTCGGCGGACATGCTGAGCGCTTCCAAGAGCACTCAATATGTCCACCGAAAAGCTGCTGAATGTGGAAGTATTCAATTTTGTGGCTTTTTGGTGGCGGCAGGAGCTCACAACCCCCCTGGGAGTGCTCAGCGACCCCCTGGGGGGTCCCGACCCCCAGTTTGAGAAACTCTTCTGGGCCTCACTGCTCCAGTGGGCCTCTGTTGGGGCAACGAGGCAGTGGGGGTGGGGAGTACTCCAGTGCTGGGGATTGACTGCCCCCCGGTCACTGCTCTCTGGATGGCTTCCAGGCACCCTGAGTCACTGCTCCAGCTGTCCTGGGACCACTGCTGCTCAGACGCCAGAGCCAGCCACACCAGCCATTGTCCTGGCGGTCCTCAGAGCCACCTGCCTGGGGCTTCCTGAGCAGTGGCCGGTGCGGCTGGCCCTGCTGCAGCCCCTGGCACCAGCCGCTGTTTGCGGGGTCAGAGCCAGCTGCCCGGAGCCTTCCAAACAGTGGTTGATGCGGCTGGCCCCTGGTACTGCTGGAGCAGCTGGTGTAGAACTGATAAATGAAATTGTTTGTAAATTGTTCATGTTAAACTTCATAAGTAAAGTTTTATGAATGAAACTTCATTCATTCACAAAACCGAGTACTCCAATAACTGACTAATTGACAATTAAGATGTTTGTTAAGAACCACAGCTGTTCAGGTGGCTGCCCTTCTAAATTTCACTTTCAATCCAATTGCTACTTAAAGTATTTAAACTTGCACTGTTTCAACATTGTAACTTCACTGCCATTTCTTACACTTGTCCATATTGTAACTCAAACTCCATTGTAACTTGTCTTAAACTCCATTTTAAAATGCTCACTCCATTTTGTAAACCTTGCTGTAAAAGTCGTTCTGCAAAACCCTGATGTAATCTGATTAGTTTAGATGTGTGAACGAGGTATGCATGGATGATGGAATCAACCTCCAGCCTGTCCTGATGAAAAAGTGTGAACACCAAGGGCTGAAGATGCAGCCAATAGCCCTAACAAAGTAAGAGGAAGCGAGGGAGACTTTGTAGCACCTTAGAGACTAACTAGTTTATTTCAGCATAAGCTTTCGTGAGCTTATGCTGAAATAAACTAGTTAGTCTCTAAGGTGCTACAAAGTCTCCCTCGCTTTCTTTACGGATACAGACTAACACGGCTGCTATTCTTGAAAGTAAGAGGAGTCCACCCTAAAGAAAAAAGAACAAAGGTCCAATTGAAGGAACATCAAAGCCAGGTCCCAGGCTGAAAGTCTGCAATTGACGGGTAATCAATCCACAGATCCCAGAGGCAGCATGACACAGCAAGACCGCGGAGGTGGTTTACCAGTAGCGCTATAAGCTCGGACTTATAGCGCAATATGTGCCTTGCCAGTGTGTTCGGGTACAGAGTTATAGCGCTCCTGGAGGCTATATAGCGCTATAAAGTTCCAGTGTAACCAAGGCCCTAGAGATGCTGGATTCAAACTAAAAGCCTATAAAAAGGATGGGTGAGATAGAAGACTTTGGGTAACGTTGTGCTGCCAAAACCAAGGGGTATCGGTGCGTGCCCGACAGAGACCCAACCCCTCCTTGTGCCCGGCTCTCTTGGCCAGTTAGCCGCCACAAGCTACGATCCCAAACTGCGAACCCAAGCCACGGACTCAAGCTACGTTCAGGACAGGTAACTATACAGCAGCTGCAGAACATCTGGGGTGTGTGTGTGTGTGTGTGTGTTGTGTATACATAGGTATTAGATATTAGCTATTGGTTATAAATCAAATTGTGTTATAATAAACGTAACATTCTTGTCTTGTCCCCTGAAAAGATCCTCTGTAGTTTTATCTGTATAACACTGGCCCTGGGTTGCTCCAGCAGTGGCCAGTGAGGCTGGCCATGGGGTGCCCGAGCAGCTGGCCCTGGAGTCAGCCACACCCACCGCTGCGCAAGTCACAGAATCTGTGACTTCCACAACCTCCATGAAATAATCAGTCTTAGACATTGCACCCTGGGATTCCCCTCACACGCCATTGTATCACTGCTACAAAAGAAACAGCATGCCACAGTCTACCTTCATGGAGTAGGCAATACTCATCTGGGAGTAACCTGGCCAGTCAAGGTGCTGGGAGTAGGGACGGGGATATGTCTACGTTTCCCTAGGATACAAGAGATGTCCAGGGATCCCTTCATATGGGCCAGTTTGGGATGATATTACCACATCTGAGCATCCCTGTCATGGGACCAATTCAGATTGTGTGAGGCGGAGATAGCAAGGGCTGATGGAGGAATCCTGGAGATTCCTTGGTGTCTCAGAAACACGAACACTCATTCCCAGTGATTCCCTGGTCAGATGATATTAAACTGCTCAAGATAGTTAAGACCAAAGCAGAATGCGAAGAACTTCAAAAGGATTTCACAAAACTAAGTGATTGGGCAACTAAATGGCAAATAAAATTTAATGTGGATAAATGTAAAGTAATGCGCATTGGGAAAAATAACCCCAACTATACGTATAATGTGATGGGGGCTAATTTAACTACAACTAATCAAGAAAAAGATCTTGGAGTCATCGTGGATAATTCTCTAAAGACGTCCATGCAGTGTGCAGCGGCAGTCAAAAAAGCAAACAGGATATTAGGAATCATTAAAAAAGGGATAGAGAATAATACGGAGAGTATCTTATTGCCTTCATATGAATCCATGGTGCGCCCACATCCTGAATACTGCATACAGATATGGTCTTCTCGTCTCAAAATAGGATATACTGGCATTAGAAAAGGTTCAGAGAAGGGCAACTCACATGATTAGGGGTCTGGAACAGGTCTCATATGAGGAGAGATTAAAGAGGATAGGACTTTTCAGCTTGGAAAAGAGGAGACTAAGGGGGGATATGATTGAGGCACATAAAATTGTGGGTGGTGTGGAGAAAGTGAATAAGGAAAAGTTATTTACTTGTTCCCATAATATAAGAACTAGGGGCCACTAAAACAAATAAAAGGAAGTTCTTCTTCACACAGCGCACAGTCAACCTGTGGAACTCCTTGCCAGAGGAGGTTGTGAAGGCTAGGAGTACAACAGAGTTTAAAAGAGAACTGGATAAATTCATGGAGGATAAGTCCACACCATTATTAGCCAGGATGTGTAAAGAATGGTGTCCCTAGCCTCTGTTTTTCAGAGGGGGGTGATGGATGGCAGGAGAGAGATCACTGGATCATTACCCGTTTGGTTCACTCCCTCTAGGACACCTGGCATTGGCCACTGTCAGTAGACAGGATACTGGGCTGGATGGGCCTTTGGTCTGACCCAGTACAGACGTTCTTATGTTCTTACGTTCTTAGAAGTTTCGGTTCTACACACAGGATGGGCTCACACGTGTCTGAGCCATTCCCAAGGATGGGAAGAAGAGGGACAGAACAGGAAACAAGCTGTGTAGTGTTGGGCCAGCGCAGTCCCATGCCAGTCTATTGAGGGGCACCAGTTATGAAATCAGCCCTTGGTATTTCCTGTCCCTGAGGGCATGGCTACACTTGAAACATATGTCACCTGCTGTGAAACTGAGAAGACAGCCAACAGTCGGAGTGTGTACACAGACAGTGTGTTGCCCTAACAACACCGAGGTAAGCCATATGCCTCTCATGGAGGTGGAGTCATTCTGTTCTTGTAGTAGGGCACTTACATTGGCAGGAGCAAGGCTGTAGTGTGTGCACACTGACATTACACCAACTGCGTAGTGTGCACCAGGCCTGAGAGAAGGTGAAGGCAGGGCCAGCTTTAAGTTTTTTGACGCCCCAAGCAAAAACAACCAACCAAACAAAAAAACAAGTGCCGCCCCACCGAAACAACCCCCCGCTGAGCGCCACCCCACCGAAAACCCCCCTCCCATGGAAACACCCCCTCTCCCCTGCCGAGCGCCGCTCTGTCAACCCCCCGCCACAGAAACACCCCCTCCTGCCAAGTGCCACCCCACCGCAACACCCCCCCATCAAGCACCGCAACACCCCCCATTCACGGAAACACCCCCTCCCCCACCGACCACCGCCCCACCGAAACACCCCCTCCCCCGCCGAGCACCACCCCGCGAAAACAAAAAAAGATCCTGAGCACCGCCCCAAGATTGGCCGCCCATTAGAAGGTGCCGCCCCAAGCTCGTGCCTGGTTGGCTGGTGCCTGGAGCTGGCCCTGGGTGAAGGTGAGAGGTCTGCGGTACCTGAGCAGCCGCATTCCCGCTGTAGCCCCGAGGTAGACCGGGGTCTCTCTGTGCTGCTGTTCTGGAACCACTTCCTGAGCTCTCTTCATGCAGTGCTGGAGGGAGAGGCCAGCTTTCTCTGTGTCCTGGGAGTAACCAGAGATCCCCACGCCTGGGAAGAAGGGGAGGAATAAGACATTCCATTTCATGCTCTCTTAACCGAGCCCTATAGCCCATAGTGAACCCTGCACATTACCCCTAACCTCTACGGCAGACATACAGTAAACCCTCGATTTAACGGACCTCGATTTAACGGACTTCGGATGCAACGGACAAAATTTCTAAGCAAGTCTGATGCATCCGAAATCCATTTGTCACGGGCTGGCTGCCGGCTCCCGGCTGCCGCCCGGGTCCCATCAGCCGGGACCCGGGCAGGCTGGCTGACGGGTCCCGGCTGCCACCCGGGTCCCGGCAGCGGGCGGGCTGCGGAGCTGCCGCCCCGACCCTGTGGCGGTCGGGCTGCTGCTCCGACAGCTCGGGTTTTTTTATTATTATTAAATAACGGACTTTTTCATTTAACGGACACCCCCTCGCCCGAATTAGTCCGTTAAATGGAGGTTTTACTGTATTCACAAAGTTTAACAAATGGGGGGGGAGGGGGGAGAAGAAGGGAGGGGAAAGACGCTCCTTCCCTGGAGCACATTCGGTCTAGGGCCAGCCCTGCCAAGAGCCTCCTGGATCACACAAAGGCCCATTTACATAATGACTTTAAGAAAGTATTGCCAACCAGAATGTGATCTGGGTGTCCTGGTCTATGTGGTTATTTAATAGCTCGTTTGGCCATTCTTCTGTTTAGTAGTCAAGAACTACAGACTACAGATATACCACCTCCCCCGATGAACAGGAGTTATGTTTATATGCAGATAATGTGGTGCTTCTCTTATAGACTGTTCAACTGTATGGAGAATAGGGTAGATGTGATCAGAAATGCACTGTGTATTGACCAGCCCTGGATGTACTTGACACAGCAGTTCCGGTCAGTACAGCCTGCTGGAAAGTCTAGTGGAATCCTCAGAAGTCACTTCTGCAGCAGAGATTTTTTTCCTACGGCATTGTGATTCGATTGAGGATATTTGATCTGTTTTGCAGCTCTGGCTAGTAGGTGTCGAACAGGATGGTGGTTGCACTTCCACATTAACAGGTTCTGACTCCGCTGCAAAAGTAAGCTGAATTCTGCTCACTCACTGCAGCAGAAGGAATCATCCCCACCAGACTACGAGGGAAATGGAAGTGGATCTCTGGTAGACAAGATCTGGAGCAGGGATGGAGCAATCCTGAGGGCAGAATCTAGGAGCAGCCCACGCTGAGGAGACGGTGAGAGCTGAGCTGTGTCATTTTACTGTTGATTTCTGTATTAACAAAACCAAGCAGGAGAGGCAGGTTGGCCTCTATGCAGGCGAGGAGTGATTTAGGGCAGGTTGGAAGCGGTACCAGTTGACAAGCGTTATATTATTTTCACCATCCCCTCCTCCTCCTGCACTATCTGTTCATCACCCCATCACCCCTCCTATTCCCCCCTTCCTTCTCCCTCGTGGCTTACCTTCTACTTTACACACTTCCACCTGGTGCACTACCCCAGTGTCATTCTCCTTCTCCGCTGGCCACTCATACACATACAAGTTAGTGTGAGACGAACCAGCATCCAGCACAATCCCGTACTGTGGAGAAAACAAACCCGTTATCTCTGGACCAATGCACGGGGCCAGACAGTGGGACAAGAGCACTCTTCACTTGCTGAGGGCACTAATAGCTACAGAAGTAGTAGCTACAGAAGAGGTGGTTCTAGCCGATTGGGGCCCCAAGCAGCAATATTCCCCCCCCCCCATCCTAAAACAGGCAAATTCTTATATAAAAAATGACTAGCTCCCCCACCCCCTCCCCCCGAGCTGCTCAAGGCCCTAAGCAATTGCTAAGTCTGCTTATACCTTGCACCAGGGTTGTCAGTCAGCTGTGTGTGTGCTTTACAGAGTGCTGTCCAGCTCCGCACAGACAGCTGGTTAACAGACCTTGAGTACAGCCCAGACTTTCGTGTTACTCGTAAAGAGAGACCACAGGCACGGTTCAGTGACACAGGCACTTGGCCAGGGTTATTGCCGAGACACAGTTCTAGTGTCAAAGAGTCCTGTGGCACCTTAAAGACTAACTATAAAGTATTGAAGCATAAGCTTTCGTGGGCTAATACCCACTTCCACTGCTTGCATCCGACGAAGTGGGTATTAGCCCACGAAAGCTTATGCTTCAATACTTTATAGTTAGTCTTTAAGGTGCCACAGGACTCTTTGTTACCTCTGCTATTCCAGACTAACACGGCTACCTCTCTGATTCTTGAGTTCTAGTGTCCTGTCTCAGTGGTTACCAGTACATTACCATGAGCACCCTATGGCAAGGAACCGTTCAGTCAGCAGCAAGAATTTCTGCTGTTCCCTTGGCCGAACAAAGAATTAAGGCAAAGTACCCCAACACTTATAGGCTATGACAAACAAGAATATACCACCTTAAGTGTTTCATGATATGTGTTTGTTACCTCCCCTTGTTCCTGATATCTTGGACAAAACCTCCCTATTCATTATTCTGAAAACCATCTTATCTTGTAGTAGATGGGGCTGGATCTGCACTAGCTGGAATATATTTATGTCAAATATCTAGTGCCTTGTACACTAGTAACAACATTTCCAAGGTCACGTACTGGGCAGTGAACTCGCAGGTATCTGCTTTAATTCATGTCCTGACTTTGGTTCACAGCCTCTGGTTCAGGCCTCAGATCTTGCCCCAGTGCTCCAGGCTCTCTCTACGACAGCCGGCTCTGAGTTGCATGCACAGAGCATCAGTAGAGACACTGCTGGTGTTGGGTGCCCCCAGGATCGGGGCAGATCACTGGTCTTCCTGGAGCACCCATGGAAAAAAGTTAGTGGGTGCTCAGTACTCACCAGCAGCCAGCTCCCCACCGGAGCCTCCCCTCCATCTGTGGCCTCACCAATCAACTCCTCCCCCTCCCTTCCAGCTCCTCCTGCCTTCTCCGATCAGCTGTTCCGCGGCATGCAGGAGGTGCTGGGAGGGAGGGGGAGAAGCTGGGTGGGAAGAGGTAGGGCGGGAGGTTGAGCACCCGGGGGGCCTGGTGGAAGCTGGCACCTATGAAAAAAGAGTACGATCTTGGAAGCTATAGTGTGTGGCAAATTACTCCCACGATATTGATGGGTCCTGCGCTTTCTCTTCTCGTGGGGGAATTCAGGGAGCCTTTTTCTTGCCTCTGAACAGGGTATTAACTGTCCCACTAGTATCCTAGAGGGGAGAAGGGGAGAGGGAGGGACCCAGGCCCGCCCTCTACTCCGGGTCCCAGCCCAGGGGCCCTGAGGATAGCGGTAAACCACTGGGATTAGCCACTCCTTCCCCTGGACTACTTCCCTCTCCTATTCTTCAGCTTGTGGGGGGCTTCCTGCCCTCTCTCTACACAAGCCAGGTGTTCCTTTACTTAGGGTCTGGGTCTTTCTTAGCTCACCGCAGCACTTCTCCAAACTCTCTCTGCTCCAACGCCTCCAAACTGTTCTCTGCTCCAACGCCTCCAAACTGCTCTCTGCTCCAATGCCTCCAAACTCCTTCCAAACACCCACACCTGTCTGCCTGAAGCAGGGGTTTTTATTAAGGCCTTAATTGACAGCAGGTGCTCCTAATTAACCTGCTGCCTGCTTCTCTAGTCTACAGGGAGTCACGCCCTAATGAACCTAGAGTTAATATATCTCCCCTCAAGCACTCTGCCACAGCTCCCTGACCCTCCTCTATCACAAGTGTTACAAATGGAAGTGACCAGTGGATTAGTGCAGATTCACCTATGAAGACCACCAGAAATGGGCTTGTTTTTACAGGGAAATTGGGAAGAGAAAATACTTGAGGTTGAAGGAGAGGACAGAGGGAATTAGCAAGATGTGGTGGATGAAACATGAAAATTCAGGGGGTGACTTGGAGCTACCCCTGCCCCACCCAGTTCTGCTGTTTCTCTTATAATGACCCCTTCACAATACCTTAATATTCTTTGGGAGTGGCTTGTTCTGACTCACTGCAATAGCGACTAAGGCAATCACAGCCAAAGCAAAGAGGAACCCGAGGATGAGCAGGGCCTTTCTCGGCCAGGAGGTCCTGGGTTTGGTACCTGTGACTGGCAAAGAAGAGCAGATGTTAGGGACCGTGCCAAGCACTCGGAGCAGTGGTCATAGCTACTGCAGGTGATGGGAGAGTCAGCACTGCTCCTTCTTTCTGCCACAGCTCAGGAGGTCTGACTGGCCTGCCCAGGGAGCAGCCATGGCAGGATCCAGCATGTACAGCTGAGAACGTGACTGCAAGGCCACATCAACCAAATGTGGATTAGAACAAAATGTAGGGGCAGCAGCAGGCCCAGGCAGCATCTTCAAACCTATTCTTAACAAACAAATTACGTGCACGGTTGTGTTAATGTAACACTACACACCAAGACAGGCAATACAGAAAGTTGTGTGTCCCATGGCAACCACTACTTGGGCTCACGGTGAGCTGTATATGCAGCCTTCAGGCCGCTGTACAGAGTGGGGTCTCAACATCCCCCCACCCCCCAGTGCAGCCTCTTCTGATGGGTCAAATCATTTGTGGGGGAAGGCGACTGGAACTGGGATGGGAGGTGGGCAGGGGAGGTGACTGGAGCGTTACCCCCCCAGCCCATGCCAACTCCAGTCACTTCCCACCCCCATCATCACCTTCCCCCCCTCATCCGGCCCCAGGTCACCTTCCATCGTCACCTCCCCCCCTCGCCCTCCTGACTTCAGTCACCCTCCCCTCTACCCCATCCCACCTCCAGTCACCTTCCCCTTCACTCCATTTCCCAGACTGGATCCAGTCGTTCCCTCCCCAGACTCCATCCTGATTCCAATCATCCCCCCTACTCCCCCCCGCTGTCCCATTCCCATGGCTGTGTCCAGCCACCTCCCATTTCTCCTTCCATCCCACCTTGTCTCCTTTGTAGGCAGACACCGAACAACATTAAATCAAACGAGCTCCTTTCTGCAGCCCCACCTGGCCCTGTCTCCTCCTGCCCCAACCCGCCCCTCATCCCCTCCCAGCCCTTTCTTCCCCTTGGAGTACTTCACTGGCTCTACCACCAGACCCCAGTCAAGTTGGTCCTGCTGGTGGCTGGTGATGCTATAGGTTCCTAGCAGCCCTCCTCCGAGATGCAGCAGCCCCTGTGGAGGTAGAAGCTGCTGGGTTCGCCCTCAATAGCTGCTTCTCCAGTGGTGGGAAACAGTTCCTTGCCACAGCTAGAAACAGCTGTACAGGAGAAGCCAAGGTGCTCATGTGTGCAGCCAGTGCTCTGCTGACCCAGTCTGAGCTGCCCTGGGGCACCCTATGCACTTAAATTCTTGAATACTGTGTGTCACCCTGCAAACACCACTCAGCCCTGTAGTAGTTTGGGGCAGTACTGCACCCGCCACTGCCCATGTGACTGAGGAACTGGGGCTTTCCCCAGAGCGTACAGCCGATTTGGGAGCCCTAAGGATACAGACTGTGTAAACTCAAGACCCATGTCCACTCAGCAGCCCCACACTGCCGGAGACCTGCGCCTTCACCCTGCACTGCCAGCATAAGTGAAACAGCGTCATACATGATGACAGCCAGTATATCATAGCTCCCTCCCAGACAATGCTGGAATCCCCCCATCTGGACAGGCATCAAGCACGCCACCCCAGAGATTGGAGCCCAGCCCAGATGTGCAGGCATCCCTGCTTTGCTTCTAATTTTGGTCTCTGTTTTTGCAGGGGCTCCTGCTGGCCCAGTTCAGATGTTGGGTCAGGTCCCAGAACAAAACAGAATACAATGGCTTTTCTGGTTCCAAGTTAGTTATCAGTGAGAATGATGCTGGTAAGGCTGATGAGTGATTCAGCCACAAGGACCTCCCTGCACTCAGAGAAATGAACCAGGACAGAGACGTCACTGACACAGGAACTAGTCAGGCAAAGCAGGACGGTTCCCCTCAGCTTATAGGCTAAGAACTCAGGGAAGATAAGAGAGCAAGATAAGGTTCAAACATGAATACCTGAGTTCCCTGATCAGCAGGGGATCTTGCTCCAGGTGCAAGGTCCCCTGCCCAGCTCACAGCTACTTTCCCACTAAATACTAAAGAGAAACAGGTCATGTCTGAGGGCTTGGTTACACTGGCACTTTATAGCGCTATAAAGCCTCCAGGAGCGCTATAACTCTGCCCCCGAACACACTGGCAAGGCACAGTACGGGCTTATCGCGCTACTGGTAAACCACCTTTTCCAGGAGAATAAGGGCTTTTGTGCTACCGCTGTAGCGCAATGGTGCGAATGTGAACACCCATTGCGCGTTAATGAGCCTCCAGCCTCCTCCAGCCTGGCCCATAATTCCCGTTCGAGCCACTCTGGCCATCAGTTTCAAACTCTTCTGTCGCGTCCTCAGGTGACCACACGTCAGACCCGCCCTTTAAATTCCCAGGGAAATTTGCAAATCCCCTTCCTGTTTGCTCCAGCCAGGCGTGGAGTGCTCCTCAGGTAACCATTTTGCTTGGCCATGACTCCATGTGCCATGACTCCTCACAATAAGCGATCTCCAGCGTGGTCCGATCATGAGTTGCTGGACCTCATCAGTTGTTGGGGGGAAGCGGCTGTCCAGTCTCAGCTGCGGTCTAGCCAGCGGAACTACGATACGTATGGCCTGATATCACGGGCCATGAAGGACAGATGGCAAGATCGGGACACTCTACAGTGCCGGGCAAAAGTAAAGGAGCTTAGGATTGCATATCGCAAAGCCCGCGACGCAAACAGCCGCTCTGGGGCAGCCCCTGTGTTTTGCAAGTTCTACAAGGATCTGGATGCGATCCTTGGTGGTGATCCAACGTGCACTCCATCGACCACCCAGGACACTTCTTCCGAGCCCACCACTGAAGGGGGGGTCGGAAAGGAGGCTGGAGAGGAGCAGGATGGCGAGGAGCAGCAGGACGTAGAGGAGCAGGAGGCGGCCGCATCCGCGGCAGCGAGCCAGGGCACAGAGGAGTCACTGGAGACATGCAGCCAGGAACTCTTCTCAAGCCCAGAGTGCAGCCAGAGTGAGCCACAGCGTCCGGCGGTTGCAGGGGCCAGGGCTGCAGCACCGGTTTGCGCAGGTACAGATACTTTTCTATTGGGAAGGCAGGCAGCTTGGGAGAGGGTGGAAAGGGATGCTTGCCTACATGTGGAATAGTGCATTTATGTACTCTATCACCTCGCGGTAATCCTCATCAGTGATTTCTGCAAAGGTATCAATAAGAGATCTTGCAATGTGCCTGGGGAGGTTTCGTGGGAGCCCCAGCGTGTTCGCTGTCCCGGCCACGGTCACCAGTCCACAACACTCTTCTAAGAGCGGTGGGGGCAGCATCGCCGCACAGATGCAAGCCGTGTATGGCCCTGGGCAGAAGCCACATCTCCTTAAAATCCCTGCCCTTTCTTGCTCCGTCACCCGCAGTAGCGAGATATCTTCCAGCACGAAAACCTACACAGAATGTTGGGAGAATGCTTATCAGACTGCAGTTCCCACTAATGCCCTCCGCTCCTGCAAAACAATAGTATAGAAAGGCAGGGAAACAGTGTTTGCCCCCGCGACTCACCATGCCCAGGGATCCGTGGGTACCTCTGTGTGTGATATGGCTTATTCGGACAGGGAAACTGCACAGAGATTCAAGGAATGCGTGGGACTCCCTAATGCTGTCTGTTGCAAACAATGGGATCTTGTGTTTTAACTGTGAACTTGTAACTTTCCCTAGCTTTGTCCTTGACATTGTCACCAGTCTTATCTGTGGCTCAAAAACTAAGTAGAATTCGAAACAGACCGAGGAAGAGCAAAGAAGAGCTTCTGAAGCAAGTTCTGGAACAGGCATCAATGGACAACCGAGCTGACAGCGACCGGAGGGAGGAGGAGAGGAAGCGTAGGGAACAGCGGAGAGAGGAACAGATGCAGCTGAGGGAGATAGCTCGCGAACAGCGTGCTGATAAGCGCGCTGACAAGCTGCTTAGAATATTAGAGCTGCAAGTAGAGACTCTGCAGCGGATTGCTGCCGTTCAGGAGCAGCAGCCCCCTGCTTGCCACCCCCATTGTCACTTGCCCCCTAACCCTTCCCCTTCCGGCCCTCTGTCCCCTTCAGGCCACTATCAACAGCTGCCTGGTTATTACCACCCACAGCTGCCTCCAACCCCCCTCTCTTCACCCACCAACCCACAGACCCAGCACCCTTATCCACTGCACTCAACCCCTACTAACAAGCATAATCGCCCTCCGCAAATGGGGTTGGGGGAATACAGCAATTCGGAGGGCATTGGAGGTTATGAGTCCAGGACATACACCAATCCCTGACTGACCCCTTCCCACCTCAATTGCACACCCCCTCCTCCTTCACACATTTTACTGTTCTTCAACTTTTATTTCAAATTATGAGAAAGCTGTTCAATAAATGAATTCTTTTTAATTAATGGGTTTCTGTATTTGGTGCACAAATGTATGTAATAGGTACAGAAAAGCAAATGCCTTATCCTATTAACAGACTGGTCCCTCCATCCCTCTGCAATTCCCATTAGAACTCGCTTTCAGCCTCAAAATGCTCCTTCAAGGCTTCCCTGATCCTCGTACCCTCCTGCTGGGCCCCTCTAATAGCCCTGCTCTCTGGTTGTGCATATGTGGCCTCCAGCTATTGAACCTCTGAGGTCCATGCCATAGTGAAGCCTTCGCCCTTCCACTCACAGAGATTATGTAGGGCACAGCACGCAGAAATAACCGTGGATATACTTCCCTCTGCCAAGTCTAGCTTGCCATAAAGGCATCTCCAGCGGCCTTTAAGATGCCCAACGGCACACTCCACAGTCATTCGACAGCGGCTCAGCCTGTAGTTGAACCTTTCCTGGCTGGTGTCCAGGCCCCCCGTGTAGGGTTTCATGAGCCAGGGCATTAGAGGGTAAGCGGGGTTGCCAAGAATCACAATGGGCATTTCCACTTCCCCCACGGGGATCCTCTGGTCTGGGAAAAAAGTGCCTTCTTGCAGCTTCCTGAACAGGCCGGTGTTGCGGAAGATGCGTGCGTCATGCACCTTTCCCAACCAGCCTGCATTAATGTCAGTGAAATGCCCACGGTGATCCACAAGCGCCTGAAGAACCATGGAGAAGTACCCCTTTCGGTTAATGTACTCTTCTGCTAGGCGGTCGGGCACCAGAATAGGTATATGGGTCCCATCAATCGCCCCTCCACAGTTAGGGAACCCCATCTGCTCAAAGCCAGCCACGATGTCACGCACGTCACCAAGAGTCACGATTTTTCGTAGCAGGAGGCGATTAATGGCCTTGAATACGTCCATCAACACGACTCCAACAGTCGACTTCCCCACCCCAAAGTGGTTGGCCACCGATCAGTAGTTGTCTGGGGTGGCCAGCTTCCAGATTGCTATAGCCACCCGCTTCTCCACCGGGATGGCAGCTCTCAGTCTGGTGTCCTGGCGCTGCAGGATGGGGGCGAGTTCAGCACACAGTCCCATGAAAGTGGCTTTTCTCATTCGAAAGTTTTGCAGCCACTGCTCATCGTCCCACACTTGCAAGACGATGCGATCCCACCAGTCAGTGGTCGTTTCCCATGCCCAGAAGCGGCGTTCCACGGTTGTGAGCATGTCCGTTAAAGCGATGAGCAGTTTAGTGTCCAATTTGTTCCTCGGCTCGATCTCCTCTTCTTCTCCAGACTCATCACTATTGTCACGTTCCCTTTCAAGAATGAACTCCGCTGCGCAGAGAATTGTGCTGGCGACACTTGCCAGCATACTCCTCAGCAATTCGCGATCCATTAGGGCACAGGAAAATGGACGACGGAGCGCACGTGCCTTGCTGAAACCGTTGAGAGATGGCACCTGAGGTGGCCGGAAACACAGGGATTGCTGGGATATGACACAAAGCATCACGGGGAGTTGGAACCGGATGCAGAATGGCCGCAAGTGACGCCCCCCTTCCCACAAGGCATTGTGCCAGATTGGGAAGAGGTGCTCTGTGGGATACCTGCCCTATTGTGCTACTCTCAGTGCCACCAGAAGCGCCGCAAATGTGGCCATGCTTTAGCGCTGCCAGGTCTGAGTGTGCACACGCTCTAGCGCAATACCTATTGCGCTATATGGGATGCGTTATAACCAAACGCACTATAATCCTGTAGTGTAACCTAAACCTGAAGCAAACCAGAAATCCAGCTGTGAACGAAGGCATCTTGCATATGATACAGAAACAGTACGCTAGTGGCTCGGGAACAGTGTTCCCGTACTTTTGAGCGCTACTGTCCTCACAAAAACAATAAAGAGTCCTTGGGGCACCTTAGAGACAAATTTATTTGGGCATAAGAACATATAAGAACATAAGAACGGCCATACTGGGTCAGACCAAAGGTCCATCTAGCCCAGCATCCTGTCTACCGACAGTGGCCAATGCCAGGTGCCCCGGAGTGAGTGAACCTAACAGGTATGATCGAGCGATCTCTCTCCTGCCATCCATCACCCGCCTCTGACAGACAGAGGCTAGGGACACCATTCATTACCCATCCCGGCTAATAGCCATTTATGGACTTAGCCTCCATGAATTTATCCAGCTCTCTTTTAAACCCTGTTATAGTCCTAGCCTTCACAGCCTCCTCAGGTAAGGAGTTCCACAGGTTGACTGTGCGCTGTGTGAAGAAGAACTTCCTTTTATTTGTTTTAAACCTGCTGCACGCCAATTTCATTGAGTGGCCCCTACTTCTTCTATTTTGGGAACAAGTAAATAACTTTTCCTTATTTACTTCCTCCACACCACTCATAATTTTATATGCCTCTATCATATCCCCCCTTAGTCTCCTCTTTTCCAAGCTAAAAAGTCCTAGCCTCTTTAATCTCTCTTCATATGGGACCCGTTCCAAACCCCTAATCATTTTAGTTGCCCTTCTCTGAACCTTTTCTAGTGCCAGTATATCCTTTTTGAGATGAGGAGACCACATTTGTACGCAGTATTCAAGATGTGGGCGCACCATGGATTTGTATAAGGGCAATAAGATATTCTCCGACTTATTCTCTATCCCTTTTTTAATGATTCCTAACATCCTGTTTGCTTTTTTGACTGCCGCTGCACACTGCGTGGATGCCTTCAGAGAACTATCCACAATGACTCCCAGGTCTTTTTCCTGATTGGTTGTAGCTAAATTAGCCCCCATCATATTGTATGTATAGTTGGGGTTATTTTTTCCAATGTGCATTACTTTACATTTATCCACATTAAATTTCATTTGCCATTTTGTTGCCCAATCACTTAGTTTAGTGAGATCTTTTTGAAGTTCTTCACAGTCTGCTTTGGTCCTTACTACTTTGAGCAGTTTAGTATCATCTGCAAACTTTGTCACATCACTGTTTACCCCTTCCTCCAAATCATTTATAAATAAGTTGAATAGGATCGGTCCCAGGACTGACCCTTGGAGAACACCACTAGTTACCCCTCTCCATTCTGAAAAAGTTCCATTTATTCCTACCCATGAGTTTTCGTGGGCTAAAACTCACTTCATCAGGTGTATGGAGTGAAAAATACTGTAAGCAGTGTGTATATTTCGCAATATCACAGCACATGAAAAGATGGGAGTTGCCTTACCAAGTAGGGAGGCCAATGCAATCAAGGTAGATATCACCCATTTCCAACCCTTGACAAGAAGGTACGAATATCAAGAGAGGGAAAATTACTTTTTGTAGTGACCCATCCACTCTCAGTCTTTATTCAGGCCTAATTTGATGGTGTCCAGTTTGCAAATTAATTCCAGTTCTGCATTTTCTCATTGAAGTCTGTTTTTCAAGTTTTTTTGTTGAAGAATTGCCACTTTTAAGTCTGTTATTGAGCATACAAAGGACTCTGAAGTGCTCTTCTACTGATTTTTCAATGGTGCAATTCTTGATGCTGATTTGTGTCCATTTATTCTTTTGCGTAGAAACTGTTTGGTTTGGCCAATGTACATGGCAGAGGGACATTGTTAGCACATAATGGCATATATCACATTGGTAGATGTGCAGGTGAGCGAGCCCCTGATGGCGTGGCTGATATGATTAAGTCCTATGACGGTGTCCCTTGAACAGATATGCTGGCAGAGTTGGTAATGGGGTACGTTGCAGGGATTGGTTCCTGGGTTAATGTTTTTCTTGTGTGGTTGCTGGTGATTATTTGCTTCGGGGCTGGGGGGCAGCTGTCTGTAAGTGAGAACTGGTCTGCCTCCCAAGGTCTGTGAGAGTGAGGGACCATCCTTCAGGATAGGTTGTAGATCCTTGATGATCCGCTGAAGAGCTTTTAGTTGGGGACCGTAGGTGACGGCTAGTTGCGTTCTGTTATTTTCTTGGTTGGGCCTGTCCTGTAGTAGATGACTTCTGGGTACTCTTCAAGCTCTGTCAATCTGTTTCTTCACTTCAGCAGGTGAGTACTGTAGTTTTAAGAATGCTTGATAGAGTTCCTGTAGGTGTTTGTCTCTGCCTGACGATTGGAGCAAATGCAGTTGTATCTTAGCTTGGCTGCAGACAACGGATTGTGTGGTGTGTCCTGGATGGAAGCTGGAGGCATGTAGCTAAGTATAGCGGTCAGGAGATTCTGGTGTAGGGTGCTGTTTATGTGACCATCACTTATTAGCACTGTAGTGTCCAGGAAGTGGACCTTGTGTGGATTGGTCCAGGCTGAGGTTGATGGTGGGATGAAAATTGTTGAAATCTTGGTGGAATTCCTCAAGGGCCTCTTTCCCATGATCCGAGTGGCTGTTCTAAGTCCCAAACTCAGCTACTATGTAAAGGGGGAGCTCTGCCAGTACTGAAAGAGACTTCACCTGAGTAGGTGTTAAGTACCTGAAATCAACCTCTGCTTCTGCAATTTAGCACAACCCCTCCCCCCCCAATAACCTGATAGGAGATTGGGTGGAGGTATAGCATGAACCTCTCTCCACTCACCACAAATTACAGGGACTTTGTGCAGAATACAACAAACACAAAACTCTGATTAACATGTAATGCTTTCCTTCATGAGTCCACATTTAAGAGCTGATTTTTGCTCTTAGACCTGAATGCCAGTAGCCAAGGCACAAGGGAGTAGACCCTAGCTCATGCTATGGCCCCGTGTGCTGCTGTGGTGATGAAAAGAGTCTGTAAAACTGGTGTAACCAGCCAAATGATGAGTCTCTGGTGTGTGGGAAACCTGAGAGGGTGAAGAGCAGGTGTAACTAGGGACAGGTCTACATTTAAACGCTACAGCGGCATAGCACTTCAGCGAAGTTAGTGCTACACTGACAGGGGAGCTTCTCTTATTGATGTCGTTAATTCATCTCCATGAGAGGCAGTAGCTATGTCAATGGGTGAAGCCCTCCCGTTGCTGTAGTGCTGTCGACATCTGGAGTTAGGTCAGTATAACAGTGTCAATTCAGCGGGTAAGATTTCACACCCCGGAGCAGCAGAGTCAAACTGATCTAACTTTGTAGTGTAGACATGGCCTCGCTCTATGCCAAGCTTCCTTGAAACCTCCAACATGGAGAAGGAGGGTGTAGGCTGGAAGAGATGGAATTGCCCAAAGGGCTAAGGCAGTTGGACTCGTAGACTGGCTGTTAGCAGTGGGCTCGAATTAGGCTGATGCCCTGCTTAAAGTGAGGCTATTCTAACCTGTGGGGGTGCTAAAACAAGCCCTAGTCCCAGGATCGAAGTGATGTAAGAGAGGTGCACAGCCATGTACATGCCCTCATGTTCTGGGTCACGTATTGCTCAGCCAGGCCCAAGGACTGGGCCAAAGACCCGTGTTTCAGTTCTGATGCCCTCCACTGGGAAATTGTTACACTAACAATTACCAGCACAATTCAGAATGAATATATCTGCTTTGGTATGGCAGAAGAGATGCCTCCTCTTTCTTTGATTGCTCAAGGGAGTAACTGTACAACTAGGAATAATTAGTTCCATTTCATTAAGAAAAACAGCACACCTAATTGTCAAAACAGGAAACCCCTGGCAATCACACAGTCTGGAGCCAGGAGTCTTGGGGTAATGCTAGGAAATGAGGAAGGCGTTCCTGTGACCCCTGCCTAGCGACCGAGAGTTCATGAAACTTCTCACTTGCATATACAAGAGGAGCTGCTTATTGATGGCCCAGTGGACCCCTTGCTGTCTACTGGGCGTCAACAGAAGAGCTGGGAGCTTATCAAGTGGCTTCCTTCTAGAGGGTGAGAAATACTTCTGGCTGCCTGTAAAGTTACTGTGGCCTGCAGGATGTCATATTCTACTGAATTCCTAATGCCTATCTGGTTAGATGAGAAATAGCTAAAGGCCGAGAACCCATTGGCTGTGACCTGCCCAGAAAGGCAGCCAAGCAGACACAGAATCTAGAATATCAGGTTTGGAAGGGACCACAGGAGGTTCTCGTCCAATCCCCACGAAGCCTAGCAGCCTAGGAATGCTCCAGATTGCAAATGGTTAGCTTTCATTACATTTCCAAAGCAATGGGTAGGGATTTACCTGCTCTGCTGCCATACTCATTGGTGAGAACACAGGAGTCAGTCTACAGAATTCCTGGAATTCCTCAGCAAGGAGTCATTGTAAAAGCACATAGGCTGCAGGAACTACATGGACTATCCTCTGGCACAGCTAAGGCTGACCAAATGGATGGACACATCAAAAGGAGACAGTATGGCCCTTCCCAACTTCACACACTAGTGTTAAAGCCAGTGTGAGCGCAGAGAAACTGGGACAGCAAGGAGGGAGGAAAGGCCTTGGGGAGAAAGGTGATTGTAAATGTTTTCTGGATTAAGACTGGAAATTGGTTTTCAGATGAAGTCAGTATTCGGCCAGGACCTCACTTGTTTGTTAAACAGAATAAAAAATAAACTCTGAAGGAGTCCATCGCTAACACCTGCCTGCCCATGTTGGAATCAACCAGGATGGTCTAAGGACCCCTGGGTTTAGCCTGTTTGTAAATATCTTAGATCAAATACTTATAAATGTTTTGTTACTGTTTGGAGGTAGTATACTGCTTATTAGTTAAGCCTTTTAGGCATGTTTAGAGCAATTGAATTAATACCATTTGACCTTTTTAATTTAATAAAGGAATTTCTTGTTTAATGTTTGATTATTAATATCGATATGGGAAATTATTTCAAATATTCATCCAACAAACGTGGAACAGATAATCAGCTAAGCAGTTGCTTACCTAAAATTGGTTTATACTCAAGCTTTCTTACAATGTTTGGGAAATACTTTATTCACAACTATAGTTTATTTTAAAATATTTTGTAAGTTCCAATTCTGGAGCATGATTCTGTAACAGGTTTTATGGCTGTGAAATAGAATAGTATATGGGGCTCTGCCCTAAAATTTAATCTCACTGGTGCAGGGACTGTGCTTATAAATGTGACACAAATGGGTTAACACAGCCAAATGTAGTACATCTAGGAACTAAGACTGCAGGTTATTCCTACAGCGGAGGTTCTCAAACTGTGGTCCGTGGACCACCAGTGATCCATGAGCTCCATTCAGGTGGTCTGTGGATAGTTCCCTCTAAGGTGCATGCCTGGACAGCTGCACGTGAAAGAATGAAGGGCCACCCACCTAATTAGTGGAGCCATGCAGGCGTGGCTCCACTAATTAGATGCCTGGACCATGGAGAAGATGTACATATAAGGTGAGGTGAGGGCCTGAGAGTGTGGGGGACTAGAAGGTAGGTGGGAGGGGCATTGGGGTGAGAGGAATTTGTGACATGCAGCGCTGCAGTGGGCAGAGAAAGAGGTGACTTTCCCTAACTTGGGAGCTGCTGTGGTGGGGGAGGGAGGCACATCCATCGCATTAGGAAGGTAAGACTACTGATATTAAAATATGAGCGGTGTGCTTTTATTTGTAGAACAAAAAGTGTTAATTATTATTAAGTTTTTTCTATACAGCACTTTTATCCAAAGAGCTTTACAACAGTTAGCTAACAGTACAAACAACATTTGGAAAGGTCAGTAAGTTGTCTGCCGAGGCCCTCAGCAATTTTCAAGTGGTCCACGGGGAAAAAAAAAAAGTTTGAGAACCACTGTACAGGATGGGAGCCTGTGTCTTGGAAAGCAGTGACACAGAGAAGGCCATCGCAGAGAGACAATCACCTCCACACAGCTCTCATTGCAGTGGTAGAAAGAGCTAATGTTACAAGATGTATAAAAAAGTGTCTATCAAGTAGAAGTAGGAAGTGATCTTACCTCCATACACAGCATTTGTAAGACGACCACAAAACACTGTGTCCAGTTCTGGGAACTAGTCTTCAAGAAGAATGTGGAAATGCTAGAGGGTTTAGAGGAGAGCCATAAAAGTGAGCCAGGGGCTGGAAAATAAGCCTCCCAACGGGAAGCTAAAAGAACTAAATTTACTCAGTTTATTGAAGATATGGTTGAAAGGTGACTTGACCACAGGAAAGAGGTACTTCCACATGGAAGAGAGATCTGATAGCAAGGGGTTTTTCAAACATGCTGTCAAAGGCATAACAAGATCCAATGATCGGAAGTTGAAGTTAGGCTAATTCTTAAACGCAAAAAAGAAGCTTACAAGAAGTGGAAGATTGGGCAAATGACCAGGGAGGAATGTAAAAATATTGTTCAGGCATGCAGGAGTGAAATCAGGAAGGCTAAATCACACTTGGAATTGCAGCTAGCAAGGGATGTTAAGTGTAACAAGAAGGGTTTCTTCAGGTATGTTAGCAGCAAGAAGAAAGTCAAGGAAAGCGTGGGTCCCTTACTGAATGAGGGAGGCAACCTAGTGACAGAGGATGTGGAAAAAAACAATTTACTCAATGCTTTTTTTACCTGTCTTCATGAACAAGGTCAGCTCCCAGACTACTGCACTGGGCAGCACAGCATGGGCAGGAGGTGACCAGCCCACAGTGGAGAAAGAAGTGGTTCAGGAATATTTAGAAAAGCTGGACGAGCACAAGTCAATGGGGCCGGATGCGCTGCAACCAAGGGTGCTGGAGGAGTTGGCGGATGTGATTGCAGAGCCATTGGCCATTATCTTTGAAAACTCATGGCGATCGGGAGAGGTCCCAGATGCAAGCCTGTTTCTCAGTGACAGTGACACACCTGTGGCTCAGGAGGCTGCAGACCCACAGTGGCGCTAAGTCCGGCAGATGGAGTGCAGCAATTCACCATATGCTCACCTTCATTCAGTGTTCCATACCCCTGCTCTTGCCGTCCTGTGACTGTTACAACAACTTTGGTGAGCACATGCACGCAGCACTGCGTTGGGCACCAGAGCGGCCCTTGTTCCATGGACCCTTCAGTTACACTCAGAGCTGTGATTGGGGCTGGGGCCTGGGATGGAGATTTATTTTAGATTGCCTTTTTCTCTTCTCTTTTTTGTAAGTGGAACAGGATCCCACGTGTCCCAAGGCAGAATTAACAGCATGAACAGTGAGCTACTGCTGCTTGCCTAGCCAGATGCTGGCTCTATGATTGTTATTAACTACTGTGGATATTAGGGTACAAGGCCCCCATGGTGTCTGTGCACATCATCGGAGACCCTGCGCAGAGAGCCTGCGGCGATCCTGCAAGCCCAAGGATGCTTGTAACCGCAAAAGCCGAGTCTCCCCAGTTCCTGAAATGAAGGAACAATCAGGTCCTCCCTCCCCACCCCCATAGCAGAGTGCACAGCCTGGAAGTGGGAATACTGGGGCTTTGTGCTCTGTGCGGAATCCCAAGTTATGTGTGTGCTGGCAGCGAGGAGACGGTTTGTTTCCGATGAAGTGAGGTCATGGAGGTTACAGACAGGACTTCCCTGTGACCCAGCCAGGCCATTCTGACAATCTCCCCATTCACTGCATCAGCATCAAGCACATTCCTTCCATCTGGAGACATTCCCACTAAATCAGTCTCTGCTCCAGCAGCACAGACCATTAGATAGCAGCCCCAGCTGCACTTCCCAGCTTGTTTACATGGAGCAAAGGGGACCTCAGATAACCTGACCTTCTTCCCAGCCCCATGCAAACCATGAGTAATTGGACTTTGCACAAGAAATCTAAGAGATGCCAAGGGAAAAGGAACTATCTCCACCATTCATCACTGAGCAGCAGCACACTTGTTCTGCTACCATAGGCACGGACTCTGTGGGTGTACCAGGGCTGGAACATCCCCGAGAAAAATTAGTGCTTGCTCTGCACCCACCAGCAATCAAACTCCACACACACACACACACACCCAAGCACACCACATCCTACCTCCCAGCACTTCTCCCCAGCCGCCACCAAACAGATGTTTGGCAGCGCTTAGGACTTTCTAGGAGGGAGGGGCGAGGAGCGGGGATGTGACGTGGTCAGGGGAGGTGGTGGGAAGTGGGCAGGGACTTTGGGGAAGGGGTGAGATGGGGGCTGGGCTAGGGTGCTGCAGGAGCAGGGCCTGGGTTGAGCACCCACCGGGAACAGTGGAAGTTGGTGCCTATGACTGCTACTACAGGCCATGAAACCCTTTTGCATTGCCTACATGGAGAGCTAAGGGCTGTGCACCCCCTCACCAGTCACTAAAAAACTTTCCTATGTAGCCTCCCCTCCACTACCCAGGCTGCCCTACAGAGAAAGCACAATGATCCTGCTGGTTAGAGCTACCACGCCTGAGGAACGAGGGGAGCATTGCCCTTAAAGCTGCTGTTTCATTCTGACTCAACCTCCCACCGTTCACATTGGATCACAAGATATTCCAAAGCAGACTGCAAAGAGTTATAAAGGAATCTCACAAAACTGGCTGACTGAATTTCATTTGCCATTTTGTTTCCCAATGTTGATAAATGCAAAGTAATACACATTGGAAAACAATCTCAACTATGCATCTAAAATGGTGGGGTTTAAATTAGCTGTTACAACTCGAGAGAGATCCTGGAGTCATTGTGGATAGTTCTCTGAAAACACCTGCTCAATGTGCAGCAGCAGTCAAAAAGGTTAACAGAATGTTGGGAATCATTAGGAAAGCGATAGATAAGAGAGCATATCATATTCATATTTTCTCTCTCTCTCATATTTATATATATGCAGGTGTTTTCAGAGAACTATCCAAAATGACTCCAGGATATCTTGTGATCCAATGTGAACGGTGGGAGGTTGAGTCAGAATGAAACAGCAGCTTTAAGGGCAATGCTCCCCTCATTCCTCAGGTGTGGTAGCTCTAACCAACAGGATCATTGTGCTTTCTCTGTAGGGCAGCCTGGGTAGTGGAGGGGAGGCTACACAGGGAAGTTTTTAGTGACTGGTGAGGGGGTGCACAGCCCTTAGCTCTCCAAGTAGGCAATGCAAAAGGGCTTCATGGCCTGTGTGTGTGTATATATATATATACAGTAAACCCTCGATTTAACGGACTTCGGATGCAACGGACAAAATTTCCGATGCATCCGAAATCCGTTATTGGGGGCTGCCGGCTCCCGCCCCGGAGAGCCGGGCAGGAGCTGTCACTCCCCGCTGACAGCTCCTTCCCGGCTCCCCGCTGCGGGGAGCCGGGCAGCCGGGTTGACAGCTCCCGCCCGGCTCCCCGCAGCGGGAAGCCCGGCGGGAGCTGTCAACACCCCCCCCCCCCGGCTCCCCGCAGCGGGGAGCCGGGCGCGGGGAGGTTGACAGTTGCGGGCGGGTTGACAGTTCCCGCCCGGCTCTCCGCTGCGGGGAGCCGGGCGGGGGGGTTGACAGCTCCCGCCGGGCTCCCCGCTGCGGGGAGCCGGGCGGGCGAGTTGACAGCTCCCGCCCGGGTCCCAGCAGCCGGGGTCCTGGGCGGGCGGGCTGCTGGCTGGCGCTGGGCGGGCTGCTCCCGGCTCCCGGCTGTGATAAAAGTAAAACCTGTAAAAGTGAAACCTCGATATAACGGACTAATTCGGGCGAGGGGGTGTCCATTGTCAGCCGAAAGTCCGTTATTTAATAATTTAAAAAAATTATTAAATAACGGACTTTCGGCTTTAACGGACACCCCCTCGTCCGAATTAGTCCGTTATATCGAGGTTTCACTGTATATATACTAGCATAAGTGCCCGGGGCTGCTCGGGTCAGTCGGAGGTGGGGAGGGGGAAGACAGCTGATACCCCCTGAGCAACCGCAACACCCACCCCTTACCCCTCTCCCACCCCCCCAGACCAAACCCGACACCCCCGGCTCACTTACCCCCCGACCGAACTCGACACCCCCACCTCACCCCCCCACCAACCGCAAAACCCCCTGACCAACCCCAACACCCACACCTCACCCACCCCGACAACTTCCCACCCCCCCAGACCAAACCCGACACCCCCCCGGCTCACGGTGCACTGTGTAGCACACAGATTATTAAATACACTGTTCGGTGGGGGGGCGAGGTGGGGGTGTCGGGTTTGCTCAGGGGGTGAGGTGGGGGTGTCGGGTCCGGTCGGGGGGTGAGGTGGGGGTGTTGGGTTTGCTTGGGGGGGTCAGGTGGGGTTGTCGGGTTCAGTCGGGGGGTAAGTGAGCCGGGGGGTTGTCGGGTTTGGTCTGGGGGTGTTGCGATTGGTGGGGGGGTGAGGTGGGGGTGTTAGGTTCGGTCGGGGGGTAAGTGAGCTGGGGGGGGTTCGGGTTTGGTCTGGGGGGGTGGGTGAGGGGTGAGGTGTGGGTGTTGGGGTTGGTCAGGGGGTGTTGCGGTTGGTGGAGGGGTGAGGTGGCGGTGTCGGGTTTGGTCGGGGGGTAAGTCAGCCGGGGGGGTGTCGGGTTTGGTCTGGGCACCCACCCCGACACCTTCCCCCCCCCAGACCAAACCCAACACCCACCCCTCACCCCCCCCGACACCTTCCCACCCCCCCAGACCAACCCCGACACCCCCCGGCTCACTTACCCCCCGACCAAACCCGACACCCCCACCTGACCCCCCCAAGCAAACCCAACACCCCCACCTCACCCCCCCCGACCGAACCCGACACCCCCACCTCACTTACCGTCCCACCAAACCCAACTCGGATCCGTCGCAGGGGGGGGGGAGCCCAGAGCCGAGGGATTCCGGGGACCTTCGCAGGTGGGGGGGGGGCACAGAGCTGATGGATTCCGGGGTTCCGTTGGGAGGAGGGAGGGGCAGAGAACTGAGGGATCTCCGGGGTTCCGTTGGAGGAGGGAGGGGTGAGCTGAGCGAGTGCGGTGTCTGTTGGAGGGGGTATTATGACATCATCACCACCTAACCGCCCAGCCGATGTGATTGGCCCTGAAAGACTTTCACCCCTGGGGGGCGTCAGAGGTGAGATCCAAAAAATTTTCGACCCTACCGACCATCTAGACCCCAAGTCCCCTAACTGTACCAAATTTCAAGTCTCTGGCTCAAACGGTGCAGGAGGAGTTCGCTGTCATACATACATACATACATACATACATACATACACCACTTGACTTTTATATATATAGATAGATATAGGAATGGATGACAGGGGATGGATCACTTGATGATTACTTGTTCTGTTCATCTCCTCTGTGGCATCTGGCATTGGCCACTGTCAGAAGCCAGGATACTGGGTTACATGGACCTTTGAGCTAACCCAGTGTGTCTGTTCTTATTTCACTTTTCAATTAAACGTTGGTAGACACTGCTGAAGCGGATGGTCCCATCAGGAAACGCTGGCACAAGGTACTGCCAAAGACCAGCTCAATCCAAACACTACTCCAATCCCAGCAACACATCCAACTGTAGCACTCCCTGGCCATATGCAATTGCTGTGCAGTGATTAGACACCTCACTTCCTTCACCCACTCTCCCACCACTAAACCACCTCTCCTCGCTTAAAAAGATCCTGGTGTCACAAGCCAGCTGCCAAACATAGCAATGCAGACTCTCCCCAAGGCCAGGCTTTCCGGTACATGCCATGCAAACATGCTAAATAATGGGGCTCCCCACTCTCCCTCTTCCCATGATGAGTCTTTGCTTATTAAGACATTCTCAGCTTCCCAACATGCCTCAGGCAACAAAATACGAAGAGCAGAAGCCTGTGCCGATGAGCACAGAGAAGGAGTTGCACAAGGAGAGCCCTAGAGAGATTTCTTCATGCACAGTTTTCCGCTCTTAAGTTTCACTTCCCATCAGAACAGGAAACTGCAGCAAACCTGGCTGCAGAACTACAAACAGGATGGGTGGTTGTCATATGGGAAAAGTCACTTTATGTTCTGGCCACTGTGTGGAGATGGGTGGGGGCGCATATTCTCTGGGCATAACTATATCTGACTGTGCATGTGAAGAGGAGGATACATACCCTGGGCACAGACATTGGGCTCATCTGTGCAGGGGGAAGGCATCAAGCCTGTGGTTTTCAGTTACAGTTCTGCTTTTCTTTGTTTTCATGGTTTGTGTGTCAGGCCCTTAGAAAGCCATGTGAGTTGCTCTCCTTCAAAATGGATGGTAGAGACTAATTTTGGAGAAAACTCTAGAAACAGCTGAGCTGCCACTAGTTCTAGCAAATACCCACTTGTAGTTGGTATAGAATAGCACCCTCACTTCCACATGGCCTCCATTTCTGTACGTTCTGGGACAAAAGGTTAAGGATATAAAAGAAGGAACAGAAAGAAAATTTTGGTTGCATTAACAGAGGCTAGGACTTTTTAGCTTGGAAAAGAGGAGACTAAGGGGGGATATGATAGAGGTATATAAAATTATGAGTGGTGTGGAGGAAGTAAATAAGGAAAAGTTATTTACTTGTTCCCAAAATAGAAGAACTAGGGGCCACTCAATGAAATTGGCGTGCAGCAGGTTTAAAACAAATAAAAGGAAGTTCTTCTTCACACAGCGCACAGTCAACCTGTGGAACTCCTTACCTGAGGAGGCTGTGAAGGCTAGGACTATAACAGGGTTTAAAAGAGAGCTGGATACATTCATGGAGGCTAAGTCCATAAATGGCTATTAGCCGGGATGGGTAATGAATGGTGTCCCTAGCCTCTGTCTGTCAGAGGGGGGTGATGGATGGCAGGAGAGAGATCGCTCGATCATACCTGTTAGGTTCACTCACTCTGGGGCACCTGGCATTGACCACTGTCGGTAGACAGGATGCTGGGCTAGATGGACCTTTGGTCTGACCCAGTATGGCCGTTCTTATGCAAGTTACAGGAGGCAATAGTACTGCTCCACTTGGTGCTGGTTAGGCCTCAGCTTTTACTGTGTCCAATTTTGGTTATCAATGTATAGAAATGATGTAGAGAAACTGGAAAGGAATAAAGGATCCAGAGGCAAGTGACAAAGATGATCAAAGGGATGGAATGCAAGCGAGATGAGCAAAGGCTGAAGGAACTGGGTATGTTTGGGGAAAGAGGGGAGACATGATAGCGGTCTTCAAATACTTGAGAGAACAACATTTTCTCCATCTTTGTGGCAAGAAAGGCTGTCATAAGAGAGAGCAGGACTAGAAGCAATAATTTCAAACTACAGCACAGCAGATTTATATTAAATCTCAGGAACACAAGAAGGGCCATATAAAAAGTCCATCTATCCCAGTATCCTGTCTTCCAACAGTGGCCAATGTCAGGTGCCCCAGAAGGAATGAACAGAACAAGTAATCATCAAGTGATCCATCCCCTGTCACCCAATTCCATCTTCTGGCAAACAGAGACTAGGGACACCATCCCTGTCCATCCTGGCTAATAGCCATTAATGGACCTATCATTAGGGGGGGAAAAATCTTCCTAACCCTAAGAACACTAGGACAACGGAACACAGGCACCAAGTTTTTGAATTGCTGGAAGGTGCTAGACCTTGTCCTTGAAAAACACCATATAGGGCAGCTCCGAGATAAGTGCTCTAATCACCACCAGGAATTACACCTTCCAGGAGAGCAGAAGAAGAGAACATGAAACCAAGGGCTTTAAGGGAGCTCTCGTGAGTTGCGTCAGCACTAGATTCAGGTTCCACGGAGGGACGGGATCTTGGACATGGGGACAGAGAGTTGCTTCAGACCTCTCACTAATCGGACCGTCAGGTCATAAGCAAAGACCGACCTGCCCTGGAATGGGGGTTGGGTGATCCACTTGGCTGCTGTACCCTAATTGATGAAAGGGACATGCCCTGGAGCTTGAGATGCAGAACATAATCAAGGATCAACTGCAGGAAGACCTGCTCAGGCCTACCTTGGGCCAAGGCACAGCACGTGAACAGTTTCTATTTGGCCAGGTGCGTTGCTCTGGTGGAGGACTTCTACTCCCAAGTAGGACCTGCTGGACTCAGGCCGAGCACTCCTGTTCTTTGGCATACAACCATGCAACAGCCAAGCTGTCAGGTGCAACCCGATGTGGTTATGGGATAGGAGATCCGGCCAGAAAGGCAGCTGTAGCAGGACCGTCACTGACAGATCCAGCAGCATGCCAAACCAATGTTGGCGAGGCCATGCTGAGGCTATCAGGATCACTTTGCCCCTGTGCTGCTTGATCTTCATGAGGACTCTGCGGATCAATGGCACCGGCAGAAAAGTGCACCTCAGAGCTCCTGACCATGAGAGGAAGAAGGTGTCTGACAAGGAGCCTCTGTCGATCCCCTAAATGGAGCAGAACAATTGCCATTTCCTGTTCTGGTGAGTCATGAACAAGTCCACTTGCGGAGAATTGACTTACAGAGGGAGTCCCATAAGTTAACGTTATATCTCCCCAATAGAGCCTGGTGGTTCATGACCCTGAACTAAAGACCGGCCGTAGAAGAAATTTTCCTTACGAAAACATCCCATCTCTTGGCCTCCTTATTTTTGAGGGTGGAACTGGATTGTCCTTGTCTGTCTCTCATTGACCACAGAAACTACCAATGACCCTGGAGGCGGATGGGTGTACAAGTATTCAAACCCCTTGGCAGGGACAAAGTACCTTTTTGCCTTCTTGGAGTTGGGCGGGATTGAGGACAGGGTTTGCCAGAGAGCTTTGGGAATATTTAGGACCCGTTCGTGCACTGGAAGTGGGACACGTGCACTGCTGCCAGGATGGCGTGGCAGAGGTGGACGCAGCCTCAGGAGCCCAGTCACGATAGTACTTTCTCTGCAAGGGGCTGAACTCCCTCTTTGTGCCAGAGGAATCCTCCTCCGGGAGGCTCTCACGGCTGCCTTGCTCTCACAGGGAGCCTATGCTGGGTTCATCGCAGCATGTGGTGTCTGTTGCAATGGGAGAGTCCTTTGTTCTCTGGGCACTGGGACCAGCTGGGAAGGCACTGTCTCCACCATGAGTCTGGGTCCCATACCACTCCCTGAAGTCAGTGGCAGATCTGTTGGGGGAGGTGGGGAGGAGGCGGTGAGGAGGTCCTCTAGGGGCGTATTCCCGTGTAGCTCCAGGACTGGAGGGCGGCCCGAACAGGGTCCTTTACCGGATGCTCCTTGTCCTTCTTGCTCGGTGCCACGTCACACTTTTACAACTTCTTCTTGGGTACCAGTGAAGAGGATCAGTGCTGGTAGAGCCTGGTTTTGGGGATGCACTAAGCACAGAGGACAAAGTACTGGAACTAGAGTCCAGCCGAGACTGCTCCAAGGCTGGGCAGAGAGCAGCCCCTATGTGGAGTGCCCTCAAATGGACGTCACACTCTTTTTGTGATCTGTGATGAAAGTTTTACAGACGATACTTCTCTTTAACATGCGACTCCCCCAAGCACTTCACACTGCTGTCATGGGGGGGGGGGGTCGGGTCGTCAATAACAGGCCTAACACTCAGCCCAGGGTTTAAACCCAGAAACCGGGACATGCCTCACCTAGGCCAAAGTCCCTGCCCCAAGTTTACTAACTACAGTGCTTAACTACTTCACTAGCTAACTACTGTAAACAAACTATTTACAGCTCCAATCCCTGAAGTGAAGAAGGAAACCATGACCACTTGCTAGGCAAGGGAGAGAGGCTTTCAGACCAACCACCATGGGTGATAAGAAAGGTATAGGGCTGGCAGCGCCTGATATACCCGACGCCCGACTGTGGCACTTCAGAGGGTGCCACAGCCGACCCTACGGATACTGCTAAGGCAAAAATCTCTGACAACTGTGCACGTGGGCACGCACATACCTAGAATAGAATCGACATGAGCAAGCACTTGAAGAGCCACCACTGGCTTAGACACCAGAAATCCTGCCTCATGGCAAGGGGGTTAAACTAGAGGATCCGTGCAGTCCCTTCCAATCTTAGGATTCTAGCTCCCTATCACAGAATAGAGCTGCTTTCTGCCTCCCTCTGAGGGATGCATCTGTGTTCATTTCTCTTTAAAGCCTAAACTTGACCTCTCAGAGATCAGCTTCACAGGCAGGAGTTCGTAGAATTGCGGAGAAGAGTTCAGCTCATGGCACTCAGCATGAATACCATGCTCTGTTCCTTGTGCTGGTTCTATTTCCACTACAAACAACAGGAAACAAGCTATGTTTGGTATTTTTAATAAGAACCAGTGGGAAGAGCCAGGGACAAAAGCCCATTGTAGGGCCATGGAACCGGGGAAATACAGAATCATAGAAGATTAGGTTTAGAAGAGACCTCAGGAGGTATCTAGTCTGACCCCCTGCTCAAAGCAGGACCAACCCCAACTAAATCATCCCAGCCAGGGCTTTGTCAAACCGGCCCTTAAAAACCTCTAAGGATGAAGATTCTATCACCTGTCTACGTAACCCATTCCAGTGAAATAGTTTTTCCTAATATCCAACCTAGACCTCCCCCATAGCAACTTGGGACCATTACTCCTTGTTCTGTCATCTGCCACCATTGAGAACAGTCTAGATCCATCCTCTTTGGAACCCCCTTACAGGTAGTTGAAAGCAGCTATCAAATCCGTGCCCCCCCCCCATTCTTCTGCGGACTAAACAATCCCAGTTCTCAGCCTCTCCTCATAAGTCATGCGCTCCAGCCCCCTAATCATTTTTGTTGCCCTTCTCTGGACTCTTTCCAATTTTTCCACATCCTTCTTGTAGTGTGGGGCTCAAAACTGGACACAGTATTCCAGATGAGACCTCACCAATGTCGAATAGAGAGGAACAATCACATCCCTCGATCTGCTGGTAATGCCCCTACTTATACAGCCCAAAATGCCGCTAGCCTTCTTGGCAACAAGGGCACATTGTTGACTCATATCCAGCTTCTCATCCACTGTAACCCCCAGGTTCTTTTCTGCAGAACTGCTGCCTAGCCATTCAGTCCTAATCTGTAGCTGTGCATGGGATTCTTCCGTCCTAAGTGCAGGACTCTGCAGTTGTCCTTGTTGAACCTCTTATTACGTGGAACCACTTAACTCCTACTTCTTATACTCAATAAAATCACTTTTTGCTTATTAATTAACCCAAAGTAGTGAATACCTGGAGGAGAAAACAGCTGTGCATCTCTCTCTATCAGTGTTATAGAGGGCAGACAATTTATGAGTTTCTAAGCTTTATACAGAGTAAAACAGATTTATTTAGGGTTTGGATCCCATTGGGAGCTGGGTGTCTGGGTGCGAGACAGGAGCACTTGTTAAGCCATTTTCAATTAAGTCTGCGTGTAGTGGGGTGACTGCCCCACTCCAGGAAAAAGCCCTAGAACAGCCCTGCAAAAGGCTCCCATGCTGCTCCCATGCTGATTGGGCTGACCAGCCACAGCTGTGGCTGGTTCAATTAGGGCCCAGCTGGCCGTGATATAAGGGCCCAGAGTTTGGTGCTCAGAACAAAGAGTCTCCTCTGTATGCAGAGGTAGACGGGCCTGGTTGCTGCTGGGAGCCTGAGCAAGGTACCTAGAGTGGTGCAGGGCTGGGGCAAGGCAGGAGGACCTGAGGAAGCTGTAGCCTAGAAACCCCCAGGCTGCAGGGCCTAGGGGAAGGCCTAACAAAGGGGTACTAGGGTTGCAGGGGGCAGCCCATAGCTACCGAGATAGAAGTGTTGGGGGGGAAATCAAAGACCGTGTCACCCCCTTACCTGAAACTCCGGGTAGGACGGAGTTAGAAGGTAAAAAGCTCAAAAGCTGTCAGAGACCAATGAAGAGTTAAACAGCTATTGATCAAGGCGGACCATTCATGCTTCCTCGTCTCGGAGGAAGGAGAAGGCTCAAGTTTATTTTAAGACATCATGAGAGATTTATAGAATACAGACAGAAGAGGAGTGGTTTACAGAAGAGGCATGGTCTAAGTTAATACATTTGCCAGGGGCATGCGTACTATCAACAATTACATAAACCAGGGGTCCCTGACCTGGGTCACCATCTGGTCTCGAGTCTCTAAATCAAAGTATCAAGTATAACCTTGAGGAAAAGCAAAAACAGGCCACAACAACAGTTCTTACAAGACCTCATTGTTCTAATCAATAGTCTAATGTAGGTCAGAATAAGAGATAGTGACACAGGCACTTTTATCTATCAAGCACATAACAGAGAAACTTTTTGCTTAGCAATCATAAACAAAGCTGTGAATAAGTTTAACCCTTAACAGAAGCAGCAGGCCAACGCCCCTTGCCTGTGATGAGTGGCAATTATACTGCAGTCTGCCCCAGTGAACGGGGGCAAGTGGTGACTGGCAGTTGCCTAGACTGAGGCAAGGTGGGGATAGAGGGTGGGGGTTCCCCAGGGAGGGGAGACCCTAAGAGCTGTGGGGGTACTGCAGGGGTGCAGCACCCTTGGTAAGAGGGCAGTGGGGTCCGGAGAGGGACTCTGGGCCAGAGCAGCAAGCGGGACATTGGCCTGCAGAGGGCGCTCCGGACACTGGCGAGCTAATTCCCTGGACAAACCAGCAGGACGCGCTGCAGGGATGAGTTGCCGCCCCGCTACACTGCAGCTTTGGGGTGCGTGATTCAGACCCTGGGTCTGTGTTGAAACAGACTGGTGTGTCTGGTTTGACAAGGTAGGGTTCTGGAGGCCTAAACTGGCAGAGAAATCAGGCTCAGAGGTAGTCTCAACACATCAGGTAACAGTCCCAAGGGGGTTTCTGTGACCGAACCTATCACAACCAGCTACCAACTAAACAATGGAGCCATTGATCACTACCTGTTGAGTTTGACAATCTAGCCAGCTTTCGATCCCCCTTACAGTCCATTCACCTAATCCATACTTCTTTAACTTGCGGGCAAGGATACTGTGGGAGACCGTATCAAAAGTTTTGCTAAAGTCAAGATATATCAAATTCACTGCTTTCCCCATATCTCATCATAGAAGGCAATCAGGTTGGTCAGGCATAACTTGTCCTTGAATCCATGTTGATGGTTCCTGATCACCTTCCTCTCCTCCAAGTGCTTCAAAATGGATTTCTTGAGGATCTGCTCCATGATTTTGCCGGGGACTGAAGTGAGGCTGACCAGTCTAGTTCCATGGGTTCTCTTTCTTCCCTTTTTAAAATACAGGCACTATATTTGCCTTTTTCCAATTGTCCGGGAACTCCCCCAATCGTCATGAGTTTTCAAAGATAATGGCCAATGGCTCTGCAATCACATCAACCAACTCCCTCAGCACCCTCAGATGCACTAGATATGAACCTATGGACTTGTGCACATCCAGCTTTTCTAAACAGTCCTTAACTTGTTCTTTCACCACTGAGGGCTGCTCACCTCCTCCCCATGCTGTGCTACCCAGGGCAGTAGTCTGGGAGCTGACCTTGCCAGTGATGACTGTGGCAAAAAAAGCATTGAGTACTTCAGCTTTTTCCACATCCTCTGTCACTAGGTTGCCTCCCCCATTCAGTAAGGGGCCCACATATTCCCTGACTTTGTTCTTGTTGCTAACATACCTGTAGAAACCATTCTTATTCCTCTTCGCAGCTCTTGTTAGCCACAACTACAATTGTACCTTGGCCTTCCTGATCACACCCCTGCATGCTCTAGCAATATTTTTACATTCCTCATCAATGTCCTGAATAATCATATCCTAGTGGTATCTCTGCATTCACTCCTTGTCACCTGAAGCAATCAGCCGGACCTCCCAGCCTAGACACCTTTGGAATCAACATCCATTTGGTGACAGGCCAGAAAGTAAAGGTGGGACTGAGCTGACAATCATAAGAAAATAAGAGCAGCCATACTGGGCCAGACCAATGGTCCATCTAGGCCATTATCATGTCTTCGGACAGCGGCCAGTGCCAGGTGCTTCAGAGGGAATGAACAGATCAAGGCAATTAGCCACTGATGGACTCATCCTTCATGAACTTATCAAATTCATTTTTGACCTTTTACTTTTGATCTTCACACGACCCCTGACAAGGAGTTCCACAGGTTGACTGAGAGTTATGTAAAGGAATACTTCCTTTTTTGTTTTACCCCAACTGCCTATTAATCATTTTTGTTGCTCTTCTAATATATCAGTTTTGAGATGTGATGACCAGAACTGAATGCTGTATTCACAGTGAGGGTGTACTGTGGATTTGTATAATGGCAGTCTGATATTTTCTGTGTCTTATCTAACCATTTCTCAATGATGCCTAACATCCTGCTAGTACCAAAAAGCAAACACCAAGTTCAGGCTTTTCTAGGCCTATTGGGTTACTACCGGCACTTTATACCTCATTTCATGATGTTCAAGTTCTCTACCATAGAGTGAATGCTTGGCCATACAATGAGCAGTATTGGCCCTGTGTTACCATCTTCTAGGAGTTTCACGTTTCATTCAAGCTAGTCCCAGACCACATGTTCTTAAAAGGGTTAAAAAGAGAGCAACCCTGCATTACATGGTGGCGGCCAGCATTACAGCCCCATGCTTTTACAATGACACTATTTGGGATACCATCAGGGGAACACAGACTTTCCTCCCTCAACTAGGATGGGACATTGCTTTCTGACAAGACTGACACCCCAATTCCTCCCTGCAGGGTGGTGGTGATACATGATGGGGTGTACCAGGTCTGCACAGCCCCCAGCTGGAGGTCCTGCTACTCTATTACACCTGCCCAGGAAACAGCTTTCTGAGAGGAATAGAGCAGTGTGTATTAGACCTCTGGGCTTGCCTAGAGAAGCCTCCTGGGGAGCAGCCATTTTGAGAACCATTGAGAGCTGGTCTTCCACTAACTAGAAGGGCAGGAGTGACAAAGAGTCCTGTGGCACCTTAAAGACTAACAAAGGTATTGAAGCATAACCTTTTGTGGGCTAATACCCACTTTGTCGGAGGCATGCCAAGTGAGTATTAGCCCACGAAAGCTTATGCTTCAATACTTTAGTTAGTCTTTAAGGTGCCACTGGACTCTGTCACTTCTGCTATTCCAGACTAACATGGCTACCTCTCTGATGCATAGAAGGGCAGGAAATCAGCAACAGCCAATCAAAGCCCAGCAGGCTGAAATAATTTGAGCTACCTGCTGCTAGCAAGGCTGTTCTTGGCTGGTGCCCAGGGAATGAGGAGACACACTCCCTAGACCAGTAGTCTTTAAAGTGGGATGCGCAAGACCCCCCCCCGGGGGGTGCACGATCCTGCCTGGGAGACCGCCAAATAGACTGGCAGTCTATTTTTGTCCCGCGGAAGTGCTGCCGCAGAAAGCGGAAGCTTTCAATTCGGCGGCATTTTGGCAGTGTTGCAAATTACACTTACAAGTCACGCACAGCCCGAGGGCTGTTACGAATTACACCTACAGGTTACACACACGGTTCAAGAGAACCGCTATGAATTACACCTTTGGGTTACGTACAGTTTGAAAACTGCTGTGAATTATGCCTATAGGCCACGCAGCTCAAAAAACTGTTACGAATTACACCCCCTAGTCACGCAGAGTTCGAGTCTAGGCTGAGGCACAGGAATTATTTTAATAAAATGCAGAAAAACAAAAACCCAGTTTATTACACGGCTGTGTGGTGCTCCCTGTGGCCAGGAAGGACCCTGAATACAAACAAAGCATGGATTATATACTTTTTAGCAGTGCATGTACACCTCGTGCAGCAGGCCTTACAGCCTATAGTAAGGCAATTTTTTATCTCCCACCTATCCCCTTTTGCATTGCACTGATGATCACAAGCCGATGTTCACGTGAAGCTCTTATCTTGTCCTAGCGGTTTCGAGGCTGCCCCTTCCTTTGTCTAGAGGGTATTTAAAACCGCTGGTGACTAAAGGCCCCCCTTTCTCTGGTATGCGCTGTGTTGGCTTTCTTAATAAGGGCCGAGAGGAACTTCAAAATGGAGTTACATAAGCTAACTTTCTCTAACAGCAGACATACTCTAGGAGGCCGTGATTAAATGCCGGACTGCGGAAGGGGGCCGTGGCCGGAAATCTTTGAAGAACGCTGCCCTAGACCACAGCCAAAGGAACCAGGTCAGGACTTACTGCTGGCCATAGTCAGTGGCAGGAGTTCAGGAGGAACCTGATGATTTAACTCCATAGAGGAAGTTAAGCCACAGAAGGATAAGAAACCGTTTTATTTAAAATTGACCCTGAAGGACAAGGAACGTCTTCTGTTGTCTGTACCCCAGGAGGGATTTGAACTCCGTGCCCTGGCCAGAGGGCTGAGCCATGGATGATCTTCAGAGGTAAGCTGGGAGCCTGCAGTGGGCACTGGAAGCTGAAGAAAGTGGCAGCATCACACCTTGACACCAGGAGAACAGTGCACCGGAAGTGGTGAGTGCCACCCACCACCAACTACAACAGAAGTGTCCAGTGTGTGTGTGCTCAGCCCAAAATGAAGCCAGGCTTGAGAGCAATGGTCACGGGTTCTGATCTAGAAAATGCCCTCCTGCCAGGTAGGGTGACCAGATGTCCCAATTTTTAGGGACAGTCCCAATTTTTGGGACTTTTTCTTATATAGGCACCTATTACCTCCCACTCCCATCCTGATTTTTCACTTGTAGTGTCTGTCTGTGCTCTGCCTTGGAACAAGTCCTGACTGTGTCCTGGCAGTAGGGTAACCAGACAGCACCAGAGTAAGACTCTGGATTAACTACTTCCTCCTCAAATAACACCACCATTGATTTCTCTGGTGCAGAGCAAAGAGTATAATGAAATCTGACCAGAGAACAATGCAGCCTGTCCCTGGGTGTTACTACCAGCCTCCAAAGCAGGGATGTAAAACAACTTCCCCAACATGAGCTCAGATTAACAATACGGAATCTGGAGCTGCTGCAAGTCATGGTGACCAGATCCCTGGGATGGGACAGAGAGACCAGGGTCACTAAAAAGCAAACCACACCTGTTCCAGAGCCCCAGGAATGATTACCAGTTTTGAAAACATGTCTTATAGAGAAACTCAAATGAGCTCAAACTATTAAGCTTAGCAAAGAGAAGGCTTAGGGGTTACTTGATTAGTCTATCAGTACCTAACAGGGAGCAAATATTTAATAAAGGGTTCTTTAATCGAGAAAGGTCTACTATCACCCAATGGCTGGAAGATGAAGCTAGACAAGTTAGGACTGGAAATAAGGAGTAAGTTTTTAAATGGTGAGTAATTAACCATTGGAACAATTTTCCAGGGGCTGTGAGGGTTTCTCAATCACTAATCAATTAAAATTGGATGTTTTTTTCTAAACTATGGGAACTATTCTGGGGCCTCTCTCTGGCCTGTGCTCTACAGGAGGTCAGAGTGAATGATTACAATGGTCCTTTCTGGCCTTGGAATCGATGACTGTTCCTGCAGCCATCCTGACAGCAAAGCCAGCGCACAGCAACGATATTCCCCACACAAACTGTTACCGAGACTGGAGCAGCTGTGAGCGCATCCCAACACAAGCACCCTTCACCATTCACTGCCAGTCCCGCTAACAGGGTCTGGGACTCGGATGTCCGGGAGCTCTCTGTGACGCTACATCCCATATTCATAGAAATATGGTTATGATCTGAATATGGACCAAGATATATTTTATGCAAGATGGGTCTTGTAAGATATCATTGGAAAGGTTTACTGAATGTGATTATCCAATTTCTATGCATATATAATTTATGTATTGTGGCAGGGTGCTGGCCAGGAGTGCCTGAGCCAGCCCTGCGGGCCCTTTAAGAAGGAACACCAGCCTGCAAACCTCCCTTGCAGAAAAGGCTAATTAGCCACCTGGGCTGCAGAGGGCTCAGGCTTGATGAGTGGCACCTGGCAGCCTCCTCAGGGGGATAAAAGGCCTGCCAGGAAGCAAGTCCAGTGTGGTGGGGATGGTATAGAGTGTGGGGGTGGTTGGAGCTATTCAGAGCTGTGTGTTAAGAGCGGTTTAGAACTGTGTGTTTAGAGCTGGACTATATAGAGTCTGTAGAGCTGCAAGCTGTAGAGCTGAACTACATAGAGTTGTATGCTGTAAACTGTAGAGTTGTAATTGGAAAGAAGGACTGTACAAAGCTGTATATATTGGTGGTGGGGCCTGCACTGTGAATAAAAGAGCACTGTTTGGAGCAAAGAAGGGTTCCCTGCCTGTTCCTGAAGAGGGGTGAGAGAGCGGTCTGTCACAGTATCTAAAGGTAGGAATATTGACTATACAACAATTACAGCTGTCTGTGTATTTGGGAGACACCCACTAGATAATCCATCAATTTAAATGAAAAATCTCATACAGATACAGACATCTTCCTTTCCAAATGTAAACAGAAGGACATCATACCAAATGGACTAAAGGTAAAAAATCCATTACAATCTACATACCGCACAGACTATGCTGAGTGATTGTGCCACACACTCTCAAAGAAACTGCAGAACCACTGATCAACATCCCATATTCACACCTTCTTGAAGTGACAAAGAGTCCTGTGGCACCTTAAAGACTAACTAAAGTATTGAAGCATAAGCTCTCGTGGGCTAATACCCACTTCGTCGAATGCAAGCAGTGGAAGTGTCCAAGAGCCAGACGTGTACCCAGAATCCTTCTGCTGAAAGACAAGCCCAAGAAAGAAAACAACAGAATACCACTGGCCATCACCTACAGTCCTCAGTTAAAACCTCTCCAACGCATCATCAGTGATCTACAACCCATCCTGGACAATAATCCCTCACTTTCACAGGCCTTGGGAGGCAGGCCAGTCCTGGCCCACAGACAACCTGCCAACCTTAAGCAGATTCTCACCAGCAACATCACACTGTGCCATAATAACTCCAACTCAGGAACCAATCCATGCAACAAACCTCGATGCCAACTCTGCCCACATATCTACACCAGCAACACCATCACAGGACCCAACCAGATCAGCCACACCATCACTGGTTCATTCACCTGCACATCTACCAATGTCATATATGCCATTATATGCCACCAATGTCCCTCTGCTATGTACATCGGCCAAACTGGACAGTCCCTACGAAAAAGGATAAATGCACACAAATCAGATATCAGGAATGGCAATATACAAAAACCTGTAGAAGAACACTTCAATCTCCCTGCACACACAATTACAAATTTAAAGGTCAGTATCTTGCAGCAAAAAAACTTCAAGACCAGACTGCAAAGAGAAATTGCAGAGCTGCAATTCATTTGCAAATTTGATACCATCAGTCTGGGATTGAACAAAGATTTTGAATGGCTCGCTAATTACAGGGGCAGCTTCTCCTCTCTGAGTTTACACCTCCAGTTCAGTTGCTAGAGGAATACCCCACCCTCCCGGATTAGAGAGAACAAGCTGGTTCAGCCTGATTGGACTAACCTTGTTATCTCCAAGCTGGTTCTTGCCTACTTATTTATACCTGCTCCTGGACACTTCCACTGCTTGCATCTGACAAAGTGGGTATTAGCCCACGAACGCGTCTGCTTCAATACTTTAGTTAGTCTTTAAGGTGCCACAGGACTCTGTCACTTCTGCTATTCCAGACTAACACGGCTACCTCTCTGATTCTTCACACCTTATTGTCAACTGTTTGAAATGGGCCATCCTGATTATCATCAGAAAAAGTTCTTTTCTCCTGCTAACAGTTCACCTTTATTAATTAGCCACTTAGAATTGGTATGTCAACCCCACATCTTTTAATGTTCTCTGTATTTTTATATATATAAAATATATATTTAATGTTCTCTGTGTTTTTATATAGATAATCTTCCTACTGTATGTTCCACTCTGTACATCTGATGAAATGGGTTTTAGCCCAAGAAAGCTTACATTTGTTAGTCTCTAAGGTGCCACAAGTACTCTTCATTCTTTTTGCAGATACAGACTAACACAGCTACCACTCTGAAACCCAAGATTTTAAAGTCTAATCCATTGGTTCTCAAACTGGGGGGTCACGACCCCTCAGGGGGTCACGGCCCGCTTTTGTGGGGGTTGCGAGCCCCAATCCCCACGGCAGGCTGCTGGCTCCAGCTCTGACCCCCGCGGCGGGTGACCCGGCCCCTGCAGCGGGCTGCCGCTCCAGCCCCGATCCCCGGGGCAGAGTGGCAGAGCGGCGAGCTCCGACCCTGGGGAGGAGCGGTGGGCCTGTGAGCCCTGACCCTGGGGCAGAGCAGTGGGGCTGCAAGCCCTGAGCCCCAAACCCAGGGCGGAATGGCAAGGCGGCAAGCCCCAAGGCCCGACCTCACCGTGGCGGAGGGGCTGCGAGCTGCAAGCCCCGAGCCCAGGGTGGAGCGGCAAGCCCCGATCCCAGCGTGGCGGAGGGGCTGCAAGCTCCGACCCAGAGTGGAGGGGCTGTGAGCCCCTAGCCCTGATCCCCGCATGGTGGAGCGGCGGAGCTGTGAGTCCCAACCCCACAGCAGAGCTGCGGGGCTGCGAGCCAGGAGCCCCAACCCTCGACTCCGGTGCTGGCAGGTGGCTGTGAGCTGAGCCCCAAGCTGAGCCCTGACCCCAAACCCTGTGCTGGGCTGTGAGCCCCAACTCCGATCCCTGCACCAGGCTATGAACCCTGACCCTGGATTGCTTCAGGTCATTAATTACTGTCAAGTATTAAAATAAAAAATAAGTTTTCCACTTATATTTAATTTGATAAATATGTTTCAGTCAATTTAAAAGCAGTGACAAAATTCTTTTAAAGCAATCAGGTTTAAATTTACTATTTAACATAGTGTTAAATATCAAAAATGTGTTTTTAATTTCTAATGGGGGGGGGTCGCACTCAGAGGCTTGGTGTTCAAAAGGGGTCACCAATACAAAAAGTTTAAGAACCACTGGTCTAATCTCTCTCCTTCCTGAGAGGCATCCTGGAATGTAGTAGTGACACTACTAGGTCAGGTGGTCCTGTCACCTGGTACTAAATACTATCTTGGACTTCTTCATTTTAGTGGAAAATTACTAGAGGAGGTCAAGACTAGGAAACAAAAGATTCCCACCTCATGTTAATCGTATTTAAGGCTGGGGAGTAAGTTAACAGAACTCTCCTCCATTGCCTACGCAAGAAAGACTGCTGAAAGTACTTGGAGAGACAAAGGAACTAAACTGAGGGAAAAGGTAAGGGTGAGTCCAGACTGAGATGGGGTCCAGTGTATAAGAAGAAATCACTGGAACTCTAAGTTACAGAAACTCTGTTATTTTAGGCAAGTTACATTTAGGGGGGAAAATTACTTCTTGAAACCAGTCTAAGATCTTAAGCTTAGTATGCATATTTTGTTTTATTTGTTTAGTAATCTGCTTTGTTCTAAAATCAGAGAGGTAGCCATGTTAGTCTGGGTTGCAGAAGCGACAAAGTCCTGTGGCACCTTAAAGACTAACAAAAGCATTGAAGCATAAGCTTTCATGGGCTAGTACCCACTTCATTGGATGCATCCTGCGTTCTGCTTTGTTCTGTTTGCTATCCCTTGTAATCACTTAAAATCTGCCTATAACAAGTTGCTGGCCAAGAAGCTCTGAGCCAACCCCATTACCTCAGCTCCTACTAGCTCATCTCCCAGCCAGGGGAGTTAATTGGAACTGGCAGGGTGTGGCCCTTAGAAAGAAGGTCTTAAGGCAAAATCACCTGTGAGCCTTCCAGGCCAGAAGAATAAAGCTGGCAGGCAGGAAGGAAGTGCCGGGGGGGGGACAGGAAAAGGAGGAGCAAGTTGCTGTTGTTCTTGGCTAGCTGCTGAAGCTAGCTGTCCCCCAAGCAGCTAAGTGAGTGTACATAACTGCATATAGGTAGTGGTGGGGACTTGCACAAGAAAATAAAAGGGCACTGGTGTTGGCAATAGTGTGGTCTCTGGCCCATTTGTGCAACAAGCAGTGAAGGGCTCATCTACACTGCCTTTAATAGTTTATTATTAAATCCAGGCTGTGCAATTTCTAACGGGGGAGGCAAGAAGTTGTGCATCTCTCTCTTCACATTGAGGGAGAGGGCAAATTTTTATGAGCTTGTGCTGATCTTTCTCTACAGCATAAGACAATATTATGCCGGGTTTACTCTGCACAATGGGTGTGCACGCAAGTGCTGCCAGAATCCTCTCACACGCATCTGACTGAAGTCTTTGTCATGTGGTCTTGCCTGGGTGTGTGCTGGAAAGGGGCTTGAAAGCTTGGCACACCAACCCAGTGCAAGGGAAAGCCAGGCTGGCAGGTCCAGAGGGCTGAATGGGACCTCAGCACATCAGAGATGGGGGGGGGGGGGGTGTCCAACCCTTCATACTCCCAACAGCCAGAATTCCTGCACTGTAGCTAGAGACAAAGGGAGCAGCTGGGCTGAAGCAATAACATTCCTTAGCCTGTCTATAGCACTTTTTAATGGTAGTCTCTGAGTGTTGTCAGCCCATAGCTGCTATAGTGACTGGCATTACAGACATACAGGAGACAATGAAGCTTCACAAGATCCTGGTTAGGCTAGTTTCCTGCCACCATTTGTATCAATGGATAATCTGCAACCCAGAGCAGGGAAGAGCCCAAACACCACAGTGAGAAGGTGCTTTATGAATATAGGGACTAAATCAGGGGTCTCAAACTCAAATGACCACGAGGGCCACATGAGGACTAGTGCGTTAACCTGAGGGCCGCATCACTGATACTGACCCTGGCCCCGCCCCTACTCCACCCCTTCCATGAGGCCCTGCGCCCCTGCCTCGCCTCTTCCCATGCCTTCCCTGCCCCATTCCAACCCCTTCCCAGAAGTCCCCACCCCAACGCTGCCCCCTCCCTGCCCCCAGGGGGTGCAGAAAGGATGCAGGATGCAGCAGGGGCTCAGGGCAGGGAGTTGAGGTGCAGGTGTGCAGGGTGTGGAAGGGGGCTCAGGGCAGAGATTTGGTGTGTGGGGTGTAAGAGGTGAGGGATGTGGCAGGGGGATGGGTGCAGCAGGTGGGTCGGGGCAGGGGGCTCAGGGCAGGGAGTTGGGGTGCAGGAGGGGTTCTGGGTACAAGCTCCAGCCTGGTGCCACTTACCTAGAGCGGCTCCGGCCCCATACAGCTCCACTCCAGGAAGCTGCTGCAACCAGTCTCTGCAGCCTGGGGGAGAGAGGGAGTCACCCGGAGGGATCCCCTGCATGTGCTGCTCTTGCTTCCTCCAGACAACTCCCACGAAGCTCCCATTGGCCGCAGTTCCCTGTTCCAAGCCAATGGGAGCTGTGGGGGTGCAATACTTGGAGGGGGGCAAATAGGAGCCCTCTGTCTCCTCCCCCTTCCTTCCCCTGGGAAGGGACAGTGCTGGCAGCCGCTTCAGAAAACGGCGCTGCATTTGCAATGCACGAGGTGAGCGGGGGGGGGGGACGACTTCGCGGGCCACAGGGAAGGGCTTGGCGGGCCACATGTGGCCCACGGGCCGCATGTTTGAGACCCCTGGACTAAATGAAAGAGATTATGTAGAGAAGAAAGACTCACCAGCACAGTGCCTCCTGCTGGTCATCTTGGGAATTTGCTCTCCAGCATACAGAGCACCATCTGCAGATCAGTGTCCTGCCTGCTGCTGACCCCATCTCCCTCCTGGACCCTGGTGCTCTTTAGCTTGGGATGCTGCCCCTGCAATACCCCCTTACTCTGGAATCAGAGAGGTAGCCGTGTTAGTCTGGAATAGCAGAGGTAACAGAGTCCTGTGGCACCTTAAAGACTAACTATAAAGTTTTGAAGCATAAGCTTTCGTGGGCTAATACCCACTTCGTCGGATGCAAGCAGTGGAAGTCCACTGCTTGCATCCGACGAAGTGGGTATTAGTCCACGAAAGCTTATGCTTCAAAACTTTATAGTTAGTCTTTAAGGTGCCACAGGACTCTGTTACCCTTACTCTGGGTTTCCCCTCCCAGGGGAACCCCCAACCCTCTCACCCACCTTGCCTCAGTGGCTACTGCCAGTCACCATCTAGCTCCCGCTCACTGGGGCAGATTGCAGTGTAATGGCCACTCATCATTGGCAAGAGATTACAACCTGCTGCCTTTGTCTATTCCCAGCCTACACCTCTGTAGCCCCAGTACCTCTTTGGGCCTTCACCAAGGCCTGCAGCCTGAGGGTTTACCAAGCAGGAGCTCCCCAGCTCCCTTTGCCATTCCCCAGCTCCCTTTGCCATTCCTCTGCTCTGCTCTGCTCTGCTTCAGGGACCTTCCTCTCAGGCAGCTAGCCCTTCTCCCTCTGGGACTAGAGAGAGGAACTGCTCCAGCTTCTGGGCCATACCCTCTTATTAGGGCCAGCTGGGCCCTGATTCAGCTGGTCACAGCTGTGGCTGCTTCCCCAATCAGTCTAGCTTGGCAGCTTTTAACCCCTGCTTTACTGGAGTGGGGAAACTGCCCCACTACAGCTTATTAGGGATTGGTGTGGCTGCCCAGACTGCTGGGGAGCCACAGACTGTGGCCATCACCTAAGAGCGAGTGGGTGGATGCTTGGGGCACCGTGACTACCTGTGTGCATATGGAATACCAGACCGAGGCATCTCCAGGGTGAAGCCTGAGGATGCTGTACTGGGGGAATGGAAAGGCATGAACCTGACCAAATTAAGAAAAAGCTGCATGGAGTTTTCCCAGTGAGCAGGAGCTCAATCCTGCTAAGTGCTGAATGCTCTCAGCTCCTACTGATGTCATCACAAGTTGAGATTGCTCAGCTTCTCACAAGGGTGCCAACTGCCTTGCAGGTTGAGTCCTCTGTGCATAGCTGACTGAGCAGGTGGCAGGTGTAAGACACCAATGAGTTGGTGTCTCCTTAAAGCCACTAGTTTGGTTCTGGATAAGTGATTGGAACAGTTTACTGTCCAAACATTTATCCTGATAGCAGCAAGAGTGTCTTTCTCCTGACAAGTCATGAGACAACAGACTGTGAAGTTACCTTCTTTAATGCCAATCTGCGTACAGGTTTTGATGGACAGGTCTAGGTTCTCATGGATGCCGCCACTCACTCAGCAGGGTGTATCTTTATTTTTTCTATGAATTTATTTGATGGTGCCTCCACCCCCCTCATTCCTTCCTGGCAGGGCCGCCAGGGCAGTTTGAGAGGAAAATTCTAACTACAGGGTAATCCCCACTTACTGATCAGATTGTGTTATTTCTTGGAAGTCTCCAACTCATACAATATAGTTAACACAATAATTATATTAAATAGGAGACAAATACACCAACACAACAGGGTAAAACACTATTTTAGGGTCACCGGTGCCCATGCTGACAATACCTGTGACCTTCCCCAGTCACATGACTTGATGTAGCAAATGTAAGATTGGTGTCCCATTCATACGTGTACTTTGCTGAGGCCCTTGATAATCTATAACCACAAAGTTTTTCTCTACAGTGGTGTAGCAGTGTGGCTGACTGGGTTCAGTGGAGCCCGAAGGACTCCCAAGGGGGAGTAGGTGGTAAATCCCTCCACAGGTGTCATATGCAGCAGGTTATAAAATCCCCAAACCCTCACTCCCTGGCTTGAGGACACAGTACAGGGAATAGGGAGTCCCCAAAACAAAATGACCTGACTAACTAACTGAACAATGGGGCACTCACAAGCTCCATGAATGATCCTCAGGTTCGGAGATGGCTCTGGACTCCTCAGTCACGGCCGAGGAGCTGATCTCTGCTGGCAGGACCCTCCTCAGGCAGGAATCAGGCTGCGTCGGTCCCAGGATTTCCCCTCACCACAAAGTGGTGCAGGGCTCAAGGTGTAGGTTACACAACTACACTGACCTCCAAACTGAGGCCTCCTAGCCCCATGTCCAGACGCACACTCAGCAGGCAGCTGCCCTGGACCAGCAGCCAGAGCAGAGCTGACCCTGTGGGGACTGATCTCACCTAGGGAGCTGGGGGGTGAACTCAGCCTGGCTGGGGAAGTTTCCCAGCAAACCCTACAAACTGGGAATCATCAGTGGAGAGGAAATGGCCCAGCTGAGGGATCTGTTGTCAGGTCCCTGCAGGCCAGTTCTCAGAGGGAGCCCGGCATGCAGGCCTGGGACCCCCCAGCTTCCCACACAGCCAGTCCTGCCCTTGCCATGGCTGACTCCAGACTCCCTCCAAAATGGCTTCTCCCCTTTCCTCAGTTCTCTCTCACTCCCTAGTGGTTGCTGGGCAGACTCTACGTCTGCCTTGGCTCCCCGTCCCTATCAGGGACAGTGCACCTCCCCCTGAGCTGCCAGCAGACAGAACCTCAGGAATCTAGGTCATCTCCTTGAGGGTTACACAAGAAATTCACAATCTAGGGTTTGTGCCTGAAACCCTTTCTAGCTCACAGGGCTTCTTCCCCTCACCTTTTCCTCATGCTTCTGCTGTCTGTCCCTCCCCGTTCCATTCTCTGTCTCCTGGGATTTGCACTTCCCCTCTGGCAATGGCAGGGGCCAGGTTAAATCAGTCCCACTCCAGAGAGTGTTTGTCTTCCCACTGGTATACTCTTCTCAGTCCTTTCAGTAGGCCTCAGGGCAGGCCTAAGGAGGGTTGCTCCAGCAAACAAAAAAATAAATAAACCAACTCACCAAACAAAAGGGGTTACCTTTCCCCACCCCCTTTGCTGGGGTGCTGTTGTCCTGCTGTCAGTCCTTCCCCTAAATGGGCACGCTGCTTTGGGGGTTTCCCCATGGAGGGAGGTGAGAAACTTGTCTTCCTGTGGCCACTAGCCCTGCATCAGCTTGTCTCTCTCCTCCCCCTCTAACCCGTAATTGGACTCAGATGTCCCTAACTGACCTGAGGTAACCCCTTTTCAGCTTATAGGAAAAGGGCCTTTACCATTCTAGGGCTAACAGTGCAAGGGCAGCAGTGCTACCCCATCATGCTCTGGTGGGGTCAGAATTACAAGTGTTACCCAGAATTACCCCCCCACACACACACACACACCCATTCCCATTGGACAATGGAGACTCTCCCACCTCATCGTTAGAGCAATGGGAGCTGCAGGGTGTTGTGGTCAGGAGTGGTGAGGGGCTTTCTCCCTACTGCACACCTCAAGAGTTCCAGAAAGGATCTGTCAGAGCCAGGTCCCCATGTTTCTCTCTTTCCTACTCAGCCTCTCTGCACCTCAGTGGCATGCTTGTAGACTTGTCTCTCGCTGCCCTCAGCTAATCACACCCCCTTCCAGAATCTTCTCATTCCCATAGGCAGCCTTATGAGCCTTCTCCTGACCACATGTGGCCCAGGGGAGGGTCTCTGCCACCCCTCTCACAATCCCCTGATATTCCCAGAGTGCCCTCTCTTGTCATGTGGCTTGTAAATTTGACACCAACACTCTCCCGAGCCATCATTTCCCCGAAAAGCAGGGCAGTGCCTAATGGGCAAGTAAAGCTGGAACTGGTCATTACACCTAGTGTTCAGAGCCCTGGTGCAGCTACTAAACCTTAGTCTTTCCCCAGGAATAATACCAAGCTCCTGTAGAGCATTTTTCATCCAGCAATCAAAGCTCTTTTCAAAGGTCAGTACCATTATCTCCATTGTACACTTGTGGAACTGGAGGTCCAGAGAGGTGAAGGACCTTGCTCACAGTCACTCAGCAAACCACTGTCATAGTGAGGAATAGAACCCCAGGTCACCTGACTCCCAGTCCAGTGCACTACCCATCACAGCACAGTACCTCCCTGAGTTTTTCACAGCCAGTACTCCTGCCCTGCTCCCTACAGAGCCCCGCTGGGACAGGCTGTCACTGGAGTAGTCAGGAACTCTGACACAGTTAGTGCTCCTTCCCCTATTCCTTCCATGTGGACTGTCAATCTCAACAACAAGCTCTGCTTTCCCCAAATATAAAACCTTGGGTTGCAGTGACTGTGCTGTCATTTCCAGCATTGTCAGAGCAGCCTCTTCAGACTTTCCTCCCTTCTCGAGTCTGCTCCCTGCAGCCTTCCCTAATATACTATTTGCTTCTCCCCAGAATACTTCCTTCTCATCATCTGTCTGCAGAGGCTCTGAATTCTCAACCTGCTCCTCCTCACCTTGTCCTCTCCCCCCCCCCCCAATTGGTGTGTTACTAAGCTGTTGCTGAAGCCTTCCAAGGGGAGTTTACATTGCACTCCTTTCCACAAGGTCACTCTTAACTCTGATCTACTCTACAAACCTATAATCCGTAGAACTAAGTCGCTCAGGACTGTGAAAAATCCACACTACCAAGCGATGTACAGTAGTTATACTGACCTAGCCTCGCAGTTAGAAAGCGCTATGTCAATGGGAGAGCTACTCCTCCTCACATAGCTGTCGCCTCTTGCAGAAGTGGTTTTATTATGCTGACCACAGAGCACTCTCCGGTTGTCATAGAATGTCTTCACCAGACATGCAACAGTGACACAGTTGAAGCAGTTCTGTACATGTAGACAAGCCCTCAGAAACCACAGCAGCAGTAACGGCAAAGTTACCACAGGTTTTCTTTCTTTAGAGGCCTCTGGGAAGAATGAGATGATAGACCATGGTGAGATGACAGTACAGAAGTCCACATCTGAGGTTGCTGATTCACACTTTCCTGGCCCCATGCAAAGCTCAAAGGCCAGCTAACAGCCTCAGCTTTGATCGAGAAGATAAAAGTCTACACACAAAAAACAAAAAATATTGTGCCTCATTCTAGGGTGAAAGTTGGGTGATTTTTCATTCTCAACTCTCTTCCTTAGGAATTCTCAAGAGGAACAAAAACATCGGAGGAAATACAAATTCTAAACCAAGATCCTTTAACTTAATTTGCACCTCAATTAAATTAAAATGCCTTTGTCCAAATCAGAACTACCTTACGTAAGTGTATTCATCCCTGGTTTGGAAAACAGGACTTGTATATAATCAGAAACAGGACCAGTCTCGCAGCTGCTGAGAATAAAACAGCTGGGAACATTTATCTCTCTTATTATTATTTGTATTACCATAGCACTGGCCTAGGGACCAATCAAGGACCAGGACTGCACTGTGCTAGGCTCTGCACGAACACAGAACAAAAAGATGGTCCCAGTCCCAAAGAGCTCACCATCTGAGATGAGACAACAGCTGGCTACAGACAAACATGGTAGGGTGTAAGAATGGGGGTATAACACTGGTCAGCACTACAGGACAGGCAGTGGTTTCAGAATGCCAGTAGCCTGACCATTGTCAAGATTTTGGAGGAATCACAGCAAAGATTGTAGAGGGATTTGAAGGAGGACAATGTGCATGTTTTTAGGAAGCTCTTTCCAAGTGTGTGGGGCAGCATGGGAGAATGCACAAAACTGCTTGTTTGAAAATGTAACAAGTGAGGAAAGGTGGCAGGAGTTCACATTAATGAATAAGAGCTGGTAGATGGGGTGGAACAGGCCGTGAAGGGCCTTGAAGTGAGGACCAGCAGTTTATGTTGCATGCAACAGAGAAGAGGAGGAATGCAGAGAAGAGTAAGATGGTCAGAGCAGCTAGCTAGGAGATTGGTCCTTGCACTAGCATTGTGAATGGATATGTGTAGGGCAAGACTGCATTTGTCAAGACCATGAGAAAAGGATGCTGCAGTAATGGAGAGGTAATATGACGAAAGCAGCTATAGGGATGGATAGAAAAGACTTTATCTTTGAAATGTTATGCAGAAAGAATCTGCTTGACATGGGTTTGGCTGATTCGGTTTTTTTCCTTTCAGCCACAAACACTCCTCCCAGTGGCTGTTTAATGCATTGCTACTTACAATACCTAGCTCTTGCAGATCACAATGTTTTTGTTTTTTTTTAAATACAGTACAGTTTAATATTAAACTTCAGTTTATTGTACACCAAAATGATGAATTAGTAAGGAAGAAAATCAAACCCTTGATTTTACAGACTTACTAACAATTCCACTCTCTCTTTCTCCAGTTTGAAATCCATCTTTATAGGGAGGTCCTGGCATTTTTCATTGCCATTACAAGGATTTTCAAGTCCCTATGCATTCCGTTGATCTCTGGTGTCTTGTTGCCTTTGATCCTTGATTGGGGATGGAGGAGGTGGTGGCAGAGGCTGCCGAGGAAGACAGGGCTTGTGGTTTGGTATGGAAAGCAGCTGTTCTGGACGTAGAGAGGCTGCTCCATCCTGCAGTCCCAGTTTCTGACGTCATGTTCAATTAAACTCATCTCCTCCACTTCTCAGACTATCAATGACATGTACTCTGGAAAGCAAAACCTGGGTAGAAAGTGTCCTGCCACTAGCTCATCTCCCAGAAGCCAAAGCAGGTATGTTCTCAGTTATATATTTTTTACCCAAGCAATAGGGCTCACCCCTGTCCCCTTGGAGATGATCCTACACAACCCAAGAAACCTCACTATCAGCTAATCTGTCCCAATATTCAGCCTAAAAGTCTCTGTAAACTCCTTCCAATGCTCTTAATTATAACTCCTTGCACCACACTAAATAAATTATCTCCATCCTTAGGGCCTGATTCTCCATGGACTCTGGTGCAAACTAGGTGTTAACTCATGAAAGTTAGTGACTGGCTGGTGTGAGAGGAGAATTCAATTGGTGTAATGTCCCCCTGAGGAATACACCTAGTATGGAGCAGTTTCTGCTAGTTGCACACCATATCAGCAGGAGTCCTGGTGTGCAAGGGGCAGTCTAGGAAAGTGAGAGGGGGTGGCTGTGATGCGTCCAAGAAGTCCCCGACATTGTGAGGCACCTGGCTGCCAAGCCTTGTCTGTGCCTGCCATGGGTGAGCTCCCCAACACCATAGCCACAGGCAACAAAAACACTCTCCTTTCTCTGTACAGGTTAGTGATAGGAGTGACAGAGTCCTGTGGCACCTTAAAGACTAATTAAAGTATTGAAGCATAAGCTTTCGTGGGTTAATACCCACTTCTCCAACAAAGTGGGTATTAGCCCATGAAAGCTTATGCTTCAATACTTTAGTTAGTCTTTAAGGTGCCACAGGACTCTTTGTCACTTCTGCAATTCCAGACTAACAAGGCTACCTCTCTGGTTAGTGATAGGCACACTCCAACCCACGCACTCTCAGAGCATCCCTCTGGAGTGTCCAGACCCTGGCTCACTGGATGCTCACAGTATTCACAGATTTGCTGTCCCCAGATTCATGCACTCAGCTTACCAGTTCCACCTCAGGTCACCGCTGTTTAACACACAGGACTTAGACATGTTTATAGTGAAAACAATAAAAGTTTATTTAACAAAGTATAGAGATTTGAGAAGTAGCAAGTTGAAGTACTGAGGTTACTTGTAAAACAAAATCATAACACACCGTCTAGAGCCTAAACTTAATTACAAAGATACTTTCCTGTCTAATGAAGTTTAGTTCATCCAAAGTCTTTGCAGTGTTTTCCAGTAAGGTTGTCTGTGACCTTCCTTTCACAAGACAGAACACACTGACAGTTTGTGTCCTCAGTAAAGAATGAAGGGCATCTCTCTGCACCCCAACTATCCATTGTCGTCACTCATAAACACGATCCCTCCCTGCTAGTTGTTTTCTCCTGTGTGCTCCCTTTGTTGATTTTACAATCTCTTGATTAGCATTTGGCATCCATTGTAAAGCAGACAACACACACATGACCAGCCAGAAAGAGGTAAGTGTCCCTTTCCTCCTGCCTGATGGGGGCATGTTAACCACCTTCTGGTGACCTGCCTTAAGAGTATAACTTTCAGTACAGATATACGAGTCCTTAAACATTACCCATACATACATTTAAAAATGAGTATGATTAACAGTGGACTGCTGACTCTCAGTAGAGATATCACAAGCCACCCTTTGGTGAATTACTGTGCATATATTTGACCCAGGGGATCGTGGCAAAATTCTATGCCCTCCATGCCCTCTGCCAAGAGATTCCTGGGCCATAGAGGCCAGGATAGACCTTTGCACCAGTGATTATGCACCCCTACAAATCTATGCAGGGGCCTTAGAAGCAGTGATGCAAGTCAGGGGGGAGCCCTCAGGGGCTATTACCTATTTAGTTCTTGTAATCTTTTTCTCCGTCAGTCACTCGAGATTCTGGATTCTGTTTCTTGCTCTTCTTTACACTACTATAAGTTTTTCTAGATCTTTCAGGTAATTACATGCCCAGAACTAAACACAGGTTGCAGTGGTCATAGCTGAGCTGTACAGAGGACTATCCCCTTCTTGAACCACGTGATGCTCCTACCGGTATGAATACAATTCCAAATGGCAATGATCAATGGCAATGACCAATCCCCCACTAGAAACATCTCCATTCAGTGATGGTTGTGAATTACTTACTGAGATCTGCCAGTTAGCCAGTTCTTAATCCATTTACCATGCATGTTAAAAAACAGTATCCTGATTACTGATATTGTAAAGTGCCCTGCAGTACTGAGTCAAACACCTTACAAAAATCTGTGCGATTACCTTTATCTATCAAACTTCTAATCTCATAAAAAACTGAATCAAGTCTGTCAAGACCTATTTTCTATAAAACCATATGGACTGACATTAATTATATTCCTGTCTTTTAACTCTTTATTAAGGAAATCCTGTATTAGTTTTTGTATCTTTTTACCTGGGACTGATGTCAGGCTATCATTACTTGGATTATTCCACTTAGTCTTCTTGAATATCAACACAACATTAAATCTCTTCCAGTCTTCTGGAATTTCCCCAATATTCCAAGATTTACTAAAATGAATATCAGCCAGGGATCTCCTTAGCCATCTCTTTTAGGATTCCTGAATACAAGTTATTTGGGCTTGTGCATTTAAAAATGCCTATACCTGGTAAATGTTGTTTAGCACCCTTTGTTACTAATGGACTTGAAAATGGTTCATCAGCCTCATCTGATCTGACTAAACCATCTTCCTTCTTTCTGAATAAAAAACAGAAATATAAATGTTGCTGCATAATTGCCAACAATTTTACTATCTCCATCCAGTAACAAGCTGGTACTACTGCTATAATTTTTGTTCCTAATAAACCTAATTCTTTCACTTAGACCATCCAGTGGGCTTCTCAAAAATCTTGAGGAGAGCTGAAATTTGGCATTTTATTTATTCTGGTTCAGAATTAATCACCTGCTGACACCCTGTCATTGTGACAAGGATAAAGAATTACAGAAAGAGTCACTTTCTTCTAACACTGAACAAATAACTTTATTAGAATAAGCAACAATATTATCCCTAAAGTTTCTCTCCCTGTTTCACTGCAGTTTCTGCCTACAACCTTGCCCAGCCTCCTACTTGCCTGGATTCTTACTACATATCCTCACATCAGCCTGAATTATAGATTACAGCAGACTGTAAAGTGCAAGTTATGGTACAGAGTGTAAAAAGGCCAGACAGAAAAAGCAGATTCTAAAGTAAGAAATGTTTCTGCCAGATGTTGAACATAACAGATAATAGGTGATATGTTTTCGGCTATGTGTAATACTGATTAAGAAAGTAAGGCTACATGACAATGCCATCTAGAAGTCCCATCATATATTGAGACAAGGTGAGAACTTAATTCTGCTGGAGGCTGCTCTGTGAAAAGGGTTGCCATGCCGATGTCAATGTTTGGGCTAAAGCTCAGATCCAGGGTGTGTACACTGATGATGTGAAACCTCGTGCCAATGTGCTACAGGTGTCACCTGGTACCTACTCACGTCACCAGGACAATAAGTCTGAGATGCCAGCACCAGAATGGAGATCAACTGTTAGCTCGAGCAGGAACCACCCTGCCGTCAAACAACCCCGCCACCAACAAACATGGGCTGAGAATCATTCTCTCCTCACGTGCCCCTATAAGAGACTCTCTGCCCTAGACTACTGCTGTGAGGTTCCTCCTAGCTGTGTATCAAGAGTCCCCAGGCTTTGAGAACATCTTGTGTCCTGCTGTAGCAGCACCTTCATACCCCCTCATGCCCTTACCCCGCATCAAGGCCTTTATGCCCCTTTTTTGCCCATTCCCTGCCCTGTGTTGAGAGGTCTTGTGGCAAGACCTACCACCAGAAGTACCTTCTGCAAGAAACACACCCTCCAAGGTTGTTCTCATTTTGCAGTGACACAGGGGACACCCACTGTCTTCATGACATGAGCCCCCAGGGGCTAATTTCACACATACCTGCTGTCTCCAAACTGCAGTGAAACAATAACTGGCACCCTTTTGGGCTGACATTCACATAACAGCCCCAGGGACAAAGGTCATAAACATCTTGCCTCCTCTCTTTTCTTTACAGACACAGCAAATCCTTCTTCCCCTCCCCCATCAACACACACACACACACACACACACACACACACACACACACACACACACACGTCAATGCCCCTCTACACTGAGAAACTGAACTCCAAGAGGAATGCAGAAGGCTGCATGCAGCAGAGACCAAAATAAAACTATTTGACTATGAATTCATCGTCTCAGAACATATGCATTGAGTTCTGTAATGAGAGATGAATATGACTGTGTAGTCTGTGCTGCTCTGAGATGCATTTGGCTGCAGGAGGGTCTCAAAATTAGCTCACTCCTGAATGACAAATCTTAATGAGTACAAACTTCTCATGAATATTCATTAACTTGTCAAACTTTTGTTTGTGGTGAGGCTGACGTCACAGCAGGTCAGAGCCATCTGAAAAGCCCCCAAAGTCCCTCTCCCCCACCTCCCCCCTAGAGGCAGATTTTGCTTTTTTAAGTTCAGAGCAACTCATTTTTGTTCTTACCCTTTGGCTCGTCCATCAGTGCCAGTGTTCTCTCCCCTCCTTTCTCAGCCTCTGCTGGCTCGGAGCTGCTTAGTGAGAGGTGCACATGAAACAGAGCTATTTAACGGTCCATGGCTGTGGGAGGGGTTAGTTTAACTCTGCATGACTCAGAAGGAACTTAGAAGCAGGTCACCCTGTGATTTTTCATTAAGGCAGAAGTTAGCTCACGATTGCAACTTGCTTCAGTCCCAGGCTTCCACTAAGAGAGTGCCACAAAGTGTTTGGTAATAGCATGCAAGAGCTGCCAAAGACAATACCTCGTTCCTTCCCCTTCTGGGACATAAGCAGAGGCAGATATAGGTCTGACTCTGCTGGCACTTTTCAAAGAAAAATAGTTTCTTGGATGTTAACAGAAAGCAATTATTCATCAGTCTTTGAAGTAATCTAACATGCAGACTCCCTCGGCTCTGGCCAGGCTGTATATGAGAGGAAGAGCTACTCTTAAAAGAAGATGGCTTTGTCCTCCCTCACTTCCATCTGCTACATTTCTCCACCTAGATCCAAACACAAGAAAAATGGTAAGTACAGTTGGGAAGAGAGAAAAAAGAGAGAGGTTGATTTACAATTAATTTTTGCAAATTTTGCTGCATCTACCAATTCCAATCACACCCATACAAATCTGGGCTCTTCATCACATAGACACTCATCTTCTGTGCCCTGGGCCTCAGCCTCACACACTTGGAGCTCCTGCAGAGAAGGGTTGGTTTACTGTTTGGCTTGTAACACATGCACCCTGCTTCAAAGAATGGCTAAACCTGAAAAATGACTATAAAAATACTTTGCAGCCTACGTGTTTATCATCTCTCAGTAATCCCAGAAGTAGGTTGCCCAGTTTACAAATAAAAAAGATATGCAGTGGTGTAGCCACGTGTGACGGTGCTGTTCCTGGTGGGACCAACTGAGAGTGCCAAATCAGGACAAATTGCTTCCAAAAGGGCACCTAGAGCCCAAAGCTGGGGTTTCTCTGCTTCTAAGGCAGGGGTGGGCAAAATTTTTGGCCCGAGGGCCACATCAGAGTTTCAAATTGTGTGGAGGGCCGGGTAGGGAAGGCTGTGCCTCCCCAAACAGCCTGGCCCTACCCCCTATCTGACCCCCACCCACTTCCTGACCCCTGACTGCCCCCCCTCAGAACTCCCAACCCATCCAACCCCCTCCCCACTCCTTGTTCCCTGATCACCCCCTCGTGAGACCCCCCACTCTAACTGCCCCCCAGAACCTCACCCCCTAAGCCCCACTGCTCCCTGTCCCCTGACTGCCCACCCTAGCCACCCCCACCCCGAAATCCGCCATCCTAAGCCCGCCCACTCCTTGTCCCTGACTACCGCCTCCAGAGAACCCCTGCCCCTAACCACCACCCCCCAAAGATCCCACCCCCATCTAAGCCCCACTGCTCCTTGGCCCCTGACACCCCCTCCAGAGATTCCCCCTCCCACTAATCACCCCCCAGGACCTCAAGCCCATCCAACCCCCATGCTCCCTGGCCCCTGACTGTCCTGATCCCTATCCATACCCCTGCCCCCCTGACAGGCCCCCTGGGACTCCCACGCACCATCTAACCCCCCCCCCCCCCATTCTCCATCCCCTGACCACCCTCCGAGATCCTGTGGCGGGCGGGCTGCTGCTCCGACAGCTTGGTTTTTTGAAAATTTATTTTTTATTAAATAACGGACTTTTTGATTTAACGGACACCCCCTCGCTCGAATTAGTCCGTTAAATCGAGGTTTTACTGTACAGCCAATATTCATAACTTTAGCTTCAAAAAACATACACACATACAGATAGCATAATCATATTCAGCAGACCATAACCTAGTCGTAGACACCTCATATGACCCCCTTTACATAAGATTTGGTGCTCCTATAGGACCTTGGTTGCACCAATGATCTATATGATTCTAGATAATTTCAGTAACGTGACACCATGTCGATCCCAGGATATTAGAGAGACGATGGGTAAGATAATATATTTTATTGCACCAACTTCTGTTGGTGAGAGAGACAAGCTTTTGATCTACACAGAGCTCTTCCCTAGGTCTGGAAATGGTACTCAGAGTATCACAGCTAAATACAAGGTCTAACAGATAGCTTAGCATAACTAGTTAGCATATATTGTAAGGGACCATTCAAGGCTAAGTGGCCCATTAATATCCCTATAATCATAGGACAAAAAAGGGGGCTAGTGGGTTACAGATTGTTGTAATAAGCTATAAATCCTGTATCTTTATTATGACAATGATTTTTAATGTTTAGCAAACTTATGACATTAAGCTCCCAGGCTCATCTTCTGAAAGTGTTGTACAGGTTCTTTTTGCTGCTTGGACTCTAAAGGGGCAAGAATCTCAAAGCATAAGCAAAAGACTCGCAGGGTTTTTTGCCTGGGTTAGCTCCAAAGGACATATAGAGTTTGCTTATGATAGACGTTTCTATTTGGCTACAGGCATTGTCTTTGGTTTGAGATCTGAGATTCAACTGACCTAGATAAGTGACTGGCACTAAGTGACTGGGAGTAACATGAATATTGCTGTGATTTTTGGTGTATGTGACCATTATTACATAGGCCAGCTTGCCTGGATCATTAAATTCACAACTTTGCTAGGCACTAAAAATAATGGTCTTAATAAACCAACTCACCCTCCTTTTTGTCCTTTGACTACAGAGCTGTTAAAAGGCCACTTCATCTTGAATGGTGCCTTAGAACAGTGGTCTTCAAAGTGGGGTGCACGAGACCCCCCATGGGGGGGGGGGGCTGCAGTGTCCCGGCACCACCACAGGATCGGCCCCGGGAGACCACCGAATTTGGAAGCGGTCTATTTTTGTCCCGCCGCAATGCCGCAGAAAGCAGAAGCTTTCTATTCAGCGGTATTTCAGCAGACATACCACCGGGCCACAAGTGGATGGGGGCGAGCGGAAAGGGGCCGCCAAGGAAAAAGTTTGAGGAATGCTGCCTTAGAATATGTGCCAACTACTTATGCTAAACTATCTGTTCAACCTTATAGTTAGTTGCCATGCTAGTTTACATTAGAATTGCTACAGCAATGTAGCTCTACCGATGTAGCTGTTCTATTGTAGCACTGCTAATGCAGACAGTCGGAAGAACTCTCCTGTTGACATAATTACTCCACCTCCCCGAGCAGCAGTAGCTATGTTGACTGGAGTGCTTTTCCTGCTGCCGCTCAAGTCTGGGGAGGGGAGGCACAGCTGTGGCTGGACCAGGGGTCCTTTGGCCAGGGTGAGGTGGGGTGAGGGGGTGCACTCCAGGCTTTGGCCAGCCCAGAGGAGCTCCTCCAGGCAGTGTATGTGTGTGTGTGTGGGGGGGAGGGGCGGGGGGAGGATGGTCTCGGGGCTTTGGCCAGCCGAGAGCTCCTCTGGCTAAAGGGGGAGGGGTGCTCTGGACTTCAGCCAGCTCAGGGCTCCTCCGGGCAGGTGTATGTGTATGTGTGTGTGGTGAGGGAGGGGGGACAGTCTTGGGGCTTCAGCCAGCCAGAGATCCTCCAGCTGAGGGGAGGGGGGCACTTGGGGATTCTCCGGGGTGGGGGGCTTGTGGCTCCAGCCACAGGGCTGGACAGGGAGGTCTTGGGTCTCTGGCTGCATGTGGAAGGAGTGGAGTCAGGAGCTACACCCACTGCCCATGTGCCCACCACTCACATCCTCTTGCGTCCCTTCTCAGTCCCCCACCCGCCGCTCGCCTCCTACGTCCCTCCTCAGTCCCCCACCCGCCGCTCGCCTCCTACGTCCCTCCTCAGTCCCCCACCCGCCGCTCGCCTCCTACGTCCCTCCTCAGTCCCCCACCCGCCGCTCGCCTCCTACGTCCCTCCTCAGTCCCCCACCCGCCGCTCGCCTCCTACGTCCCTCCTCAGTCCCCCACCCGCCGCTCGCCTCCTACGTCCCTCCTCAGTCCCCCACCCGCCGCTCGCCTCCTACGTCCCTCCTCAGTCCCCCACCCGCCGCTCGCCTCCTACGTCCCTCCTCAGTCCCCCACCCGCCGCTCGCCTCCTATGTCCCTCCTCAGTCCCCCACCCGCCGCTCGACTCCTATGTCCCTCCTCAGTCCCCCACCCGCCGCTCTCCTCCTTGTCCCTCCTCAGTCCCCCACCCGCCACTCGCCTCCTCACTCCCCTGACACAGACTCCCACCTGCCAGACGTGGGAACCCCTGCTCACTGGTGACTCACCACCTGCCTCCTCACCCTGCTGCTGCCTTGCCATTTGCCTCCTTACTCCCCCACCAGGCCCCCACCACCACTCTCCTCACCACTTGCCTCCTCACTCCTGCCTGCTCGCAGCCAGACTCCCCCCATGCCCACCCGTCTCCTCACCCTGCTCCGGCTCACTGCTTGCCTCCTTACACCTCCGCCAGGCTCCTGCCTGCCACTCACCTTGCCACTGGCCTCACCCACCTACCTGCCACTCACCTTGCCTCTCACCTCCTCACCTCGGTACCCCACCTGTGGCTCCAGAAAGGTGGCACATGCAGAAGCAAGAGCGGGGCTGATGTCCCCGTCCCCCCCTCCAGGAAACTGCCATGGCTGCAGGGAAATCCCTTGGTGGCCGCATTTGAGAAACAGTGGCCTATAGAACTTCCCCATGGCCCAGAGAGGGGGAGGGCAGACTCTGTAGCAGCATGTGACATGCTAGTTTAGACTCAGTTTGGAAGGGGAAGCGGGATCCAGCTTTTGCAATTTGACTTGTTTTCTCCCTGTTTATGGGTAGAATTTGAAATGTTAGTTACAAACTACGGAACGGCAACCATGGCTCCCATGTTACTGAGGTTTCTATAAAGAAAACAAACTCCCAAAGGCAAAAAGCATCGCACTCTGATAAGGTTCCAGACAATCTGGGGAGGAAGTTTTAAAATACAAAAATAAAAAAGAGGAAACCAGATGGAATTTCCACACAGCTCAGGGTCTGGGGGGAAAATTCAGCCCGGAAATCAGAATAACAAAGCTGACAAATGGCTGCCAATCTCCTATTTCTCGGGGTACTGAAAACTAGAGTTGACTGCATCTGAAATAGCAGCAGAATTTTTTCCTGCACCCAGTTGGTGATCACCTTAATTGCTAAAGTCTGTTGATCACAAGCCTTTATTATTTAAGTGTTCTTCTGTCAAGGCCAGTGTTGACATGTAGACAGATTCTTGAATCTGCCACCTGGCTTTGCTTCTGAAATATGTAGAAAATGGTTACCACAGCTGCATGCATAACTTGTCTCATCTCTTCCCCTCCTTCTCTGCAACCTGCTACAAGCCAAGACAGCGTGGATCTATTTAATATTGCATTAGGGACTGGCAAAAGCACCTTCTGTTTTCTACCTCATGATTGTTTCAGAAACCTTCATACCCATTCAATCTCCAGAGATAATCTCATTGGGTTTTAATTCCTGCAGATTTGTTCCCAACCTCCCACCCACCACATTATCCTGTGGCTGTTTCCTTCCCTGCTCTCCATAGAGAAGGATTCTCTCTGGCTTCCACAATAACCTTCTCCATTCCTCCCTCCTCTCCTGTTCCCTGGAATAGGGTGACCAGATGTCCTGATTTTATAGGTACAGTACTGATTTTGGGGTCTTTTTCTTATATAGGCTCCTATTAACCCCCACCCCATCCCGATTTTTCACATTTACTGTCTGGTCACCCTATCTGGACATCAAGCTAGCATGTCCTAGATTCCAATCTGTGCTTGAATTTTAAGGTAGCATATCCTATCTCCTGGCAAATTTTAAACAATGAAAAAAATTGTTTTTATGTCATACAATTAATCTATGGAATCTACTGGAGCAGAATATTATTGAGGCAAATAGTTTACTAAGGCTAGAAAGAAGGGACTGGATATTTGTGTGAATAAATATTGCATCTGCAATGATGCTAACTGTGATAAAGTAATAGGGTTACCATATTTCCATTACCATAAAAAAAAGAGGACATGGGGGGGTAAGCCCTGCCCCATCCACTCCCTCCCACTTCTCACCCCGACTGCCCACCTCAGAACCTCCAACCCCCCCCCTCCTCGTCCCCTGACTGCTCCCTCCTGAGAACCCCCCACCCTAACTGCCTCCCTAGGACTCTACCTGTCCCCTGACTGCCCCAACCCTTATCCACATCCCCACCCCCAGACAGACCCCCGGGACTCCCACACCCTATCCAACCGCTCTCCGCCCCCTGACAGGACCCCCAGAACTCCTGACCCATCCAACCCCTCCTACTCCCTGTCCCCCTGACTGTCCCTTCCAGAAACCACCTGCCCCATCTCCATCCGCCGTGCAGCTCAGAACAGCATGTCGGGCTCCACGTGGAGCCCGACACACTACTGCACTCCCCAGCGCAACGCACAGCCTGGTCCCCGCCCCCGCAGAGTGCTGCAGAGCGGTGCACTGGGCAGCAGGGGAGGAGGAGCTCTAGACTACAGCTGACAGAGGCCGCAATATGAGGGCCAGGCCAGCAATCTGAGAATGCAGGGGAGGGAGGGAGGGAGGGAGGAAGAAAGGAGGGGAGGATCTCTACAGCTGCTGGAGGCCCTGGCCGAGCAATCTGAAGTTGTGAGGGAGGGGCCGCCAGAGCCCCATGTCAGCGGCTGAATCCGGCCAGCAGCCCTGTCAGCTGCGGCACGCTCTGCATGGAGGCGAAAACTCAGACAGTTTTAGAGATTTACAAAATCCCCCCGGACGCTATTTTTAACCAAAAAGCCGGACATGACCGGGAGAATCCGGATGGAAGGTAACCCTATCCAGTATCATGTACATACTGCAGCTTTCACATCCAGTCATCTTCATTGTGTCCTCCACTGCTTGGGTCATTACCACAGCTGCCTCTGTTTCTGTTGTATCCTTCCCACCTAAATCCTGTTAGTTTGGGAAATACAAACCACACCAAAACACCACCACCTCCCATAGCAAAAACAAACCCTCAATGAGCACCACAACACACTCACCTTACAAACTCCCACTCAAATTCCCGTTTGCTGGCTCCTGGGCCGCTGCAGCTGTTTGTGCCACGGGCTGGCTACCTTTATAGGGCCCCTACTCAAAGAAGCTTGGCCTCTCCTCCCACCCCCCAGGCCCTCTCACTGGACATGATTTATGTGGCCAAGAACCAAGCTGGCCTCTTTCTGTGAGTCAGGCCACAGGTGGCACCTTGCAGAACATCCCAGGTGCCCCCAGCTTTGAGGTTGTATGCTGCTGAGCTGTGAGTGCTGGAGGGGAGTGATGGGGAAAGAAGGGCTCTATTTGGGAGAGTGGGGGTCTGGGCATGGTGGAGATGATGGACTCTGCTAGGGGGAGACAGGCCAGCCAGGGGGAGCTGCCCTGGGGGAGCAGGGGCTTGGCAGGAAGAATGGAAGGTGGTAGCACTGTTGGGAGAATATAGGGGCTGACAAGGAGGCTGGGGAGTTCTGCTGCTGAGGTCTAGGCAGGGGACTGTCCCAGGATTTGATCTGATTGTCCACTGAAGGGTCAGACTGTGGATTCCCCCTTCCACAGGCCCTGGCCTCCCTTGCACCCTATGAGGCTGAGAAGCTGCCCCTGTGCTAAGGACCCCTCACCCAGAGTTGAATCTGTGAGATCTATCTGCAATCCCCTCCCGCTTTGCCCTAGCAGCTGAACCCTCTCTGCCGGGGAGGGGCCCTGGAGATTGCAGGTCACATGCGGTTCCTCCCACCATGGGCTCTGAACTCAGCACCATTTGGGTCACCCCTTTCCCTGTGCTGAGGGGTATGTGTATGGGACATGAATCTCTGAAGAGAGAACTCCAAAGGAAGCAAAAAAAATTGGGGAGTCTCTAAACTAGTATGACCTTTAAAGCACAGGCCATAGAAATTCACCAATAACTTTTGTTGGAATAAATAATAATATAATCCGGAAAGACATCCAGTGGTGATCTGAAGATAGACAAGAGATAACGAACACACCACTTCCCTTGGTAGTTTGTTCCAATGATTAATCCCCCTCACTGCTAGACACTTGTGCCTTACTTCTAATTTTAATTTGTTCATCTTTAACTTCCAGCTAGTTTTAATTCTAACATCTTTCTCCAAATTAAACAGGTCTTTAGTATCTGCAATTGTCTGGCTGTGAAGGCTCATAACTTCAACTGATTTCAGTGGAAATCAGCAGCTACATACCTTTGAGATCTAGGCCTTAGACACTGTGATCAAATCACCTCTCAATCTGACTGAAAAACTAAACAAATTGAGCTCTTACACTGAGAGAATTAAAGGTATTTTTTCCAGCCCTTTAACAATTTTTGTGGCTCTCCTCTGCATCTTCTCCAATTTTCAATATCCTTTTGATAAAGTAATAGGGTTACCATATTTCCACAATAAAAAAAAGAGGACACGGGGGGGGGGGGGGTAATGCCAATCTGCAGAGGACTACTTCAATCACTAGTACTACTCCTGTTTATATATCTACTTTGCATTTGGCTATATTAAAATGCATATTTAATATGTCCAGAAGTTTATCAAGTGATCCAGATTGCTCTGTACGACACCCTGTCCTCATCATTATTTGTCATTCTAAAAAAATCATGTTAATGATTTTATATTACCTTCCATATCATTGATTTAAAATAATGAATAGTGTTGAGTCCAAAACAATTACTGTGGAACCTTATTAGAAACACCTCTGTGCAGTGATGATTCCCCAATGACAAACAGTTTTGAGATCCGTCAGTTAGCCAGTTTTTAAAGCATGTAACATCTCAAGGACTTTCAAGTGGTGTCTATAAGTTGTCCACGTTTTGGACCCATACAACAGTGTTGGAAGAATGACAGCTTGAAAAACAAGAACCTTGGTGTCTATTTGAATGTTGTGATCTTCAAAGATCCTGTGCCATAAACAAGAAAAAGCTATACTGGCACAGCTCAGGAGATGTTGAATTTCTGCATCAATATCTGCCTTGGATGACAGATGACTTCCAAGGTAGAGGAAATGATCAACGTTCTCCAGTGCCATCCCATTGATTTTGATAGATGGGGAATGTACTATTTCATTTGCATAGGTCACTTTAGTCTTCTTGATCGTAAGAGTGAGACTAAGACATACGTAAGTATTGGCAAACACATTCATTGAATATCAGGGTTGGAAGGGACCTCAGGAGGTCATCTAGTCCAACCCCCTGCTTAAAAGCAGGACTAACCCCGACTAAATCATCCCAGCCAGGGCTTTGTCAAGCCTGACCTTAAAAACCTCTAAGGAAGGTGATTCTACCACCTCCCTAGGTAACCCATTCCAGTACTTCACCATGCTCCTAGTGAAAAAGTTTTTCCTAATATCCAACCTAAACCTTCCCCACTGCAACTTGAGACCATTACTCCTTGTTCTGTCATCTGGTACCACTGAGAACAGTCTAGATCCATCCTCTTTGGAACCCCCTTTCAGATAGTTGAAATCAGCTATCAAATCTCCCCTCAGTCTTCTCTTCTGTAGACTAAACAATCCCAGTTCTTTCAGCCTCTCCTCATAAGTCGTGCTCCAGGCTCTTAATCATTTTTGTTCAAGATAGTTTGAAGATCTTTCTCAGAGAAGGCAAAGATCTTTCTCAGAGAGGGCAAAGATACTGAAGTTCCACAATAGATGATGTGAAAATTTTACTCTTGGCTTTCAGCCTGCTAAGCCTGAAAAGCTTTCCATCCATTCTGTAAGTGATTTCAAAGCCAGCTGTAATGCTGGCTTTGTAAGATTCTGAAGATCAAATGGGAAGACTGGCACACCAATATCAGTGTTCTGAAAAAGACAAAGACCACCAGTATCGAGGCAACAATCATGTATCAGCAATTCCGCTGGACTGGTCACATTGTCCGGATGCCAGACCATCACCTCTCAAAACAGGTCCTGTTCTCTCAGCTGAAAGAAGGGTACTGTAACATGGGTGAACAACGGAAGTGTTATAAGGACTTGCTGAAGGACAACCTAAAAAAAATGTAATATTGACATTGATATTTGAGAGACACTTGCCCAGGATCACTTAAAATGGAGTGAAGTCCTATATGATGGTCCCCTGCATTTTGAACTTACTCGCCGACAAGGACAAGAGGCACAGGACGAAGTAAAGACTGGTCTCCAGTCACGGTCAACAGCCTCTTGCTGAACCTGAAAATATCTGCCCTCATTGTGATAGGACTTGTGGTTCAAGGATTGACCTTATTAGCCACCTGAGGACCCATAACTCTCATGGAAGATGATCATACTCAATAACAAGTGATTGCCCATCATCAATGCATTTAGCATGTTATTTTTTATACTGTATAGTGTGTGACGGAGTCAGACCAGAAGGGTATAGGAGAGTGCTAGAAGGCAGGTATATCAGCTTCAGGATGTGCAGGTCTCTGTTCCCTGGATAGCCAAACAAAGGCTACTCCAAGCCAATCAAGACACCTGGGGCCAATTAAGAAGATTCTAGAAGGCAGTAGAAATAGCTAGCCTGATTGGGACACCTGAAGCCAATCAGGGATTGGCTGAAACCAGTTAAAAACCCTCCTAGTTAGTCAGGTGGGTGTGGATGTCAGGAGCTGTGAGAGGAGATTGTGCTGTTGGTGAGACTGAGTGGTAGACAACATATATGCAAGGAAGGAGACTCTGAGGTAAAGGTGAAGAGAAGTTTGAGGAAGCGGGGACTGCTGTGGGGAAATAGCCCAGGGAATTGTATTGTGTTTGGTGCCTAAAAGGTCAGCCATCTTAGCTGATACTATTAGGGTCCCTGGGCTGGAGCCTGGAGTAGAGGGTGGGCCCGGGCTCCCCCCCTTTCTACCTCCCCTAACTAATCACAGTGAGCCTCTGAGGCTAGCACAAACCACCTGGAAGTGCAGTACCCACAGGGACAAGGCCAAAGCTTTGCCACAAGTGCTAATCTTAGTATTAACATATGGAGGGCAGAATTAATTGTATTATTTTAGAAACTGCAGGAGGAATGTCTTTAGCATTTAAAAAAATACTTCTAAACAACTTTAAAAATCTCTTTTCCATAATAATCTGACAAGCCAGATCTGTGGTCCTTTTCAGCTCACTGCTGTATGTTCATGTGGTCACTGCCACATTTAATCTGTCCAGAGCTGAAATGTAGTTAGGAACGCTAGTGGGGAGCAGGATATTCATAGAATGATAGAAGATAATGGTTGGAAGAGACCTCAGGAGGTATCTAGTCCAACCCCCTGCTCAAAGCAGGACCAACCCCAGCTAAATCATCCCAGCCAGGGCTTTTTCAGGCCAGACCTTAAAAACCTCTAAGGCTGGAGATTCCAACACCTCCCTAAGTAACCCATCCCATTGCTTCACCACCTTCCTAGTGAAAATGTTTTTCCTAATATCCAATCTAGACCTCCCCCACGGCCAGTGTTTTCACCGGGAACTGAAATGGGGGAGGAGGGGGTTCAAATTTACCACAGGGAAGGGGGGGAGAGGGTAAGGGCTGATGAGGGGTGAAACTGTAAAATTGAAGCTGGGCTGTATAGCATCAAGAGTAAAAACTGAAAAATGTTTCATGACCATTTTATTAGATTTAACTCATGTTTTAAAATCATCATAAAAATTCAAGTTCGCTACTCAAGCCTTATATGAAGCACTACATCTATATCCTTCTTGATTTCTTGTTATAATTTTGCACAACTCTGTTAATTAACTTCTTGAATGCAATGCGTTCATCTTTGGTGGCTTCTCGTGTGTCCGGTACTTCCATTACTTCAACTGATATACTCATTAGTTCATTCACAAGATCAGGCAGAAGGCAACTTCTTTCAGAACACAAAATTCTATTCAAGGATGAAAAAGAATGCTCAACTGTAGCTGTTGTTACTTGAAGTATCAAGAGATGAATTCCTACTTCTTTCATCCCAGGAAACATAGCATAAAGATTGGGTCAAGCCACCAGTGATGATAAAAAAGAAATTGAAGTCAAATCTTCATTCATCATACGATACTAATGCAGCGCAATATGCCATTAGCCTTCTTAGCAACAAGGGCACACTGATGACTCATATCCAGCTTCTCATCCATTGCAATCCCCGTGTCCTGTTCTGCAGAACTGCTGCCTAGCCAGTTGGTCCCCCAGCCTGTAACAGGGCAGGATTCTCCCATTTTAAGTGCAGGACTCTGCACTTGTCCTTGATGAACCTCATCAGATTTCTTCTGGTCCAATCCTCCAATTTGTCTAGGTCACTCTGGACCCTATCCCTATCCTCCAGTGTCTCTACCTCTCCCCACATCTTAGTGTCATCCGCAAACTTGCTGAGAATGCAATCCATCCCATCATACAGATCATTAATGAAGATGTTGAACAAAACCAGCTTCAGGACTGATCCCTAGGGCACTCCACTTGATACCAGCTGCCAACTAGACATCGAACCATTGATTACTACCTGTTTAGCCTGACGATCTAGCCAGCTTTCTATCCATCTTATGGTCCATTCATCCAGCCCATATTTCTTTAACTTGCTGGCAAGAATACTGTTGGAGACTGTATCAAAAGCTTTGAAGGGAGTCAGGGAAACATGTGTGGTGACAGGAGAGTCTGGCAGCTTGAAAGGGGATTATTGGGGGGCAGTGAAGAATTTTTGAGGGGGTCCCAGTGCAGACTCATCTATTGTGGCCCTATTTCCTGTTATGATCTGAAGAGCCCAGGTCATACCTTGCAAGCAAAGGCCCTGAGATGACAAACTCCTTCCTCCGCTTAACTCTGTCTTTTTCATCTACCTGTGCACCAGCAGAGGAAGCACTGAGTAGAGATGGGGGGGACCTCTCCTTCCACTAAATGTCAACCCAACAGCAGATTCCAGGGGTGTTGGAGGAGTCAGTTCAGGAGAATCTACACTGCTGGCTGGTCTTCACTGGGGGGGGAGGGGGGGGAGGGGAAGATCAGCTGTAGATACGCAAATTCAGCTATGTTAATAACGTAGCTGAATTCGGCGTATCTACAGCCGACTTACCTGCCGTCCTCACGGCGGCGGCGGTCGGCAGCACACTCCCCCGTCGACTCTGGCTTGCGCCTTTTGGTGAGCTGGAGTTCTGGAGTCGATGGGGGCGCTGCTGGCGATCAATTTATCGCATCTTGACGAGACACGATAAATCGATCCCTCACGGCTTTAGTGAAGACAAGCCCTGAGTCTCTGCAACCCAGCTGGGTGCAGGAAAGATTTTAACAGGGAGGTTCCCAGCCACTGGCATATTCTTAATTTTAGGACTGAAAACAAGAGTTCTAATTCAGCTCCTTATCCCCAGATGGGGCCAGGCCCCCAGAGTTTGAGATGTCTGCTTAGTCATAGACTATATGGTTTTCATCTGTTTTTAATGTGTAATTTTTATAATCAAATGTTTTCTAGCATAAGGAACCCAAACAAATTAAATACTTTAGGCCTCATTCTTCTCTCAAGTGCTACTCCAGTGTCACTCAACTGCCCACAGCAAAGGTGATCATGACCAAATCGGGTGTAAGTAAAGGATAATCAATTCTGGGGAGCAAAATGCTAAAATTCTCTGATTTAATGATCGCTAATTCAAAGATGGTTTGACTATTTGCCTTCAAACTACTGGGCCCTGAAACTACAGTAGAATGAAAATAAGTTTAGCATGTTAACGGCTGAGATGCCAAACTTAATCTGATAATTTTCTGAGGCAGGAAGAAAGGAGTGAATATAGGGCTCATAATGGAACCCTGCTTGCAACCTTAATTACGGAGCTTCTACAGACTTGTTTTATATTAAGGGGGATCTTTAATGGCATCTAATAAACAATCACTTGACCGATTACTTAGCAGAAAAGAAGAAACAAAATTAGTTGTCATTCTGTAGAATATCCCCACTATAAACAATACAAATATTTGAGAAATTGAACAAAACTGCAAAGCCAGATCTATCATGCTGATCATTTAGTCCTAGACCCAATTAAACAAAAATCAATCTGTTATAATGGTGAAGTACAGAAAGACCCTTTGGTCACTCTCTAGGATGTAAACAAGTAGCAGAATTAATTGTGTATACACATACCATCAACAATGATCATAAAAACTTTTGCTTAATTACAACCTCTGTTCATTAAGTCTAGCTTGTGAATGAGCTTTCTGGGAGATTTAACTATACTGAAAGATTGAATGGGCTGTAAAAAGCTGTTTTTGAGCTGCAATGACTCAAAGAAATGTTCAAGTCCTCATTTCAAATTAGGGTAACTTCTTACCTATATCTCAAAAACAGTTTTCACATATTGCCTCCTTTACTCTAGAGAATAGGCAGACCGTGGGCCAAATCTAGACCGCCAGACACTTTTGAATGGACCCTGAGATCTTTTTATTTACTTACAATCATTGTTAGAGACTTTTTTATTATTATTATTTTCTCTGGAGTCTGGACATTGACTATACCTTGACCAGAAATTTAGATCTTGAGGAAAAAATAATTTGACTATCCCTGGCTAAGGAGATATCTTTGGCATTCTTCAAGTCAAACCAATTTTGTTAACCAAAGTTACTGGAGAACTAAAAATTAAGCTAACATTTAAACCTAGTTTAAATTATTCTAATCTCTCCTGAATACTAATTTTTCTTATATATACTTCCTGTTTTTCCCCCCAGGGCATTTATCCTTTGTAGGACTCTAACTAGATTTTAACAAACTCCGCAGTGATGCTATAGATTTTAATTCCTTAATTTTTCCCTTCAGGCTGTTTCTAAATAACTCCATAATTTTTCTCCTTTTTTGATATTCAGTGTCAGGTTATCTGGGAGGAGCATCCCCTGAAGTGATGTCAAATTTGAGATTAGTATCACAGCAGTTAAGGTTCTAAACCCTATTTTCACTCCATTGTAACTTTCTCAAAAAAAATCTCTCATTGGGCTGAAATTTTCCATGCTTTATCTCAACCATAAAGATATCTCAGAAAAGTGGGGGGGGGGGCGGGGGGGGGGCTGTTTGGAGGTGTGGGAACATAAGCCATGTAAGTTACGAGACTGAACAAATGTTCCTTTTAATATAATTAAAATACTCTTCTTTGTCTCTATTCTATAGCACCCAGGAAATATCACACAGAATTAGACCAGCGATCAATCTACTAGGTTGTATCCTGTCTGGTCCTTTAAGAAACTGGAAGATCACTTACATTTTCAACTTCAAGTTCAGTACATATGTACAGATAGCCATTTTGGTTTGTGCTAGCTTGGCCCTTGAGTCCATGTAACTTCTTTCTGAGGAATGGCAGAACTAATTCTATTCCCTTCTGATTACTTGTTTTTGATGCATTCAAAGCTCACTCTTGGTCCATGGATAAGAGTATCACAGTTACCCCTCGATTCTTTGTTTACTTCTTCAGGGGCCTCTACAAGTTTTCCACGGTTGGCACAGCGATATCCCAGTAACAGGAACTACACACACAAACATGTATATAAACACATTCAGGTTTGGTGGCACCTAGTGGCCAAATGCACCCTGCGACTCCCAATTGACATCTTTTCACTCCAGAGTGAACCTTCCTCTCCAAGAGCTCATGTTGTAGTACTGAGCATCAAGACCACCACATGGTCGCTGACCATCCAGTCTACAACACAGATGTCTCTAGGGAGAGGACATGTTAACTTCTCATGCTTTGCCTTTTTGTTCAATTTTCTCCTGCTGACAATCAGAAACAAACTTCCCTCCTGACATTCTAGTAATACTCATATGTTTATTATGGTAGAAGATCTCACAAAGGCTATTGACCTGCTCAGCACAAAGGGCCTTTTCCTAGTGTTGGAGGGAATTGGCGGTCTTCCCAGTCCTCTTCAGTCTGATCCGAGCCTTCCATGATCACATAAAATTACAGACAAAACTGAGGGTGATCAATCTGGCAGCTTTGGCAGCCACAGTGGTTTCAAACAGGAAATATTTTAGCAATAGAATTCTTTGGTATATTCTTCTCCCTGCTGCTTTGTCATGCTTTCTCATCTAGTAATGAAGGTATACATCAGCATACAAGATCAAAGGAAAATTCTTCAACATTGTATTTTTGCAAAAGAGAGGCAAAGTTAAATGCCTCTTGATAACAGAGGTTCTTTTTGCTGATGATGCAGTGCTGATTGTACACAGTAAATAGGAATCATAGAATACCAGAGTTGGAAGGGACCTCAGATCATCTAGTCCAACCCCCTGCTCAAAGCAGGACCAATCCCCAACTAAATCATCCCAGACAGGGCTTTGTCAAGAAGCCTGACTGTAAAAACCTCTAAGGAAGGAGATTCCACCACCTCCCTAGGTAACCAATTCCAGTGCTTCACCACCCTCCTACTGAAAAAGCTTTTCCTAATATCCAACCTAAACCTTCCCCACTGCAACTTGAGACCATTACTCCTTTTTCTGTCATCTGCTACCACTGAGAACAGTCTAGAACCATCCTCTTTGGAACCCCCTTTCAAATCCCCCCTCATTCTTCTCTTCTGCAGACTAAACAATCACAGTTCCCTCAGCCTCTCCTCATAAATCACGTGCTCCAGTCCCCTAATCATTTTTGTTGCCCTCCGCTGGACTCTTTCCAATTTTCCACATCCTTCTTGTAGTGTGGGGCCCAAAACTGGACAGAGTACTCTAGATCAGTGGTCTCCAACCTTTTTAGCCGCGCGGACCGGTGAACGCGGGCCCTCATTGTTTGCGGCCCGGGGCGGGCGTTTCAATTTTTTTTCCTTCCGGGCGACGGACCTTAGTATGTCCGCCGAAAAGCCGCCGAAACTCTGCTTGCGGCGTGAAACCTAACTCTGAGGACGGCGCGCTCTGTGCCCCGCCAAAAAAAACTCTGTGCCGGCTAAAAAGCCACCGGAAGTGAAGGCGGCCGGAAATTAGTGCTGCCTAACGCAGTCCGGAACACGAGGCGGAGGCGCGCTCTTCAGTATCCGCCGAAAAGCCGCCGGAAGGGAATGCGGCCGCGGACCGGTACAAATTGCTCCACGGACCGGTACCGGTCCGCGGACCGGGGGTTGGGGACCACTGCTCTAGATGAGGCCTCACCAATGCCGAATCGAGGGGAATGATCACGTCCCTTGATCTGCTGGAGATGCCCCTACTTATCCAACCCAAAATGTTGTTAGCCTTCTTGGCAACAAGGGCACACTGCTGACTCATACCCAGCTTCTCATCTACTGTAACCCCTAGGTCCTTTTCTGCAGAACTGCCTAGCCCAGTGATGGCAAACCTTTTTGAGCCCAAGTGCCCAAACTGCAAACCAAAACGACGTGTTTTTTTTCAAAGTGCCAACACCCCCGCTCGACTCGGGACCCCCCCCCCCGGCCTCAGCAGCGCGGCTCACTCACCCCCCCGGCCTCAGCAGCGCGGCTCACCTCCCCCCCCCGGCCTCAGCAGCGCGGCTCGCCCCCCCCCGGCCTTGCCTCCCCTTGCCTCCCCCCCCTTGCCTTGCCTCCCCTCCCCTCGCCTTGCCTCCCCCCCTTGCCTTGCCTCCCCCCCCCCTTGCCTTGCCTTCCCTCCCCCCCTTGCCTTCCCTTCCCTCCCCCCCTTGCCTTGCCTTCCCTCCCCCCCCTTACCTTGCCTTCCCTCTCCTTGCCTCCCCCCCCTTGCCTTGCCTTCCCCCCTTGCCTTGCCTTGCCTCCCCCCCTTGCCTTGCCTTGCCTTCCCTCCCCTTGCCTTGCCTCCCCCCCTTGCCTTGCCTCGCCTCGCCTCCCCCCCTTGCCTTGCCTCCCCCCCTTGCCTTGCCTCGCCTCCCCCCCCTTGCCTTGCCTTGCCTCGCCTCCCCCCCCTTGCCTTGCCTCGCCTCCCCCCCCTTGCCTTGCCTCGCCTCGCGCCTCGCGCCGCGCGTCGCCTCGCCTCCTGCCTCGCGCCGCGCCTCACCTCGCCTCCTGCCTCGTGCCTCGGCCCCGCCTCCGCTCTCCTTGCCTTGCCTCGCCTCCTGCCTCGGCCCCGCCTCCGCTCTCCTTCCCGGGCTCCGGCCGTCCTTTCACTTCCTCCTCCACCACCCGCCCGCCTCTTACTGACCCCGCCCCTCTGCTCCGGCGTTTTGACGGCGTGCCCACAGAGACGGCTCGGCGTGCCGGCAGCGGCACGCGTGCCACGGGTTCGCCATCACTGGCCTAGCCATTCGGTCCCTAGTCTGTAGCAATGCATGGGATTCTTCTGTCCTAAGTGCAGGACTCTGCACTTCTCCTTGTTGAACCTCATCACATTTCTTTTGGCCCAATCCTCTAATTTGTCTAGGTCCATCTGTATCCTATCCCTACCTCCAGTGTATCTACCAATCCTCCCAGGTCCATCATTGGCTATTAGCCAGGATGGGTAGGCATGGTGTTCCTAACCTCTGTTTGCCAGAAGCTGGGAAATACCTGTTCTGTTCATTCCCTGAGTCTAGGGCATCTGGAATTATCCACTGTCAGATGACAGCATACTGGGCTAGATGGACCTTTGGTTTGATCCAGTATGGTCTTATGATCGAGGTCTATACAATCATGACTGGTGTGGAGAAAGTGAATAAGGAGTGTGATTTACCCCTTCATATCACACACAAAACAGCATCACCCAAAGAAATTAATAGGCAACAAGTTTAAAACAAGCAGAAGGAAGTGCTTCTTCACACAAGGCAGTCAACCAACCTGTGGATCTGGTTGCCAGGGGATGTTGTGAAGGCTGAACATAGAACTGCATTTAAAAAAGTGAGATAAATTCATAGACGATGGCTCGGCCCGGCAGTGGGCAGGCACACAGCCGGTGCGCCCGGGGTCTCCACGCCCCTGACTGCTGGGGCTGGCCCGCACTCGATGGCTGCCCTGGTCTAGGCACTGGCCGCTCAGAGACGGTGACTGGGCTGGATGGACCATTGCGCTGACCCCGCACGACCAGGACAGTGTCTGGGGCACCGGCCGCCATCGCCCCGCCGGGACAGGAGGCCGCACAACCCCGGCCGCGGGGCGGAGGCACTGGGGAGACCGGACCAGCGGTACTGGGCGAAGCCGTGCGGAGATGGCACAGCCGGCTCCCCGCTCGTGCGCCGCCCTCTGGCCCGGACGGGGCGCACCGAGCCGGGTCAACCCACGAGGGCCGAGCTCTGGCGGGGAGGCCTTGCCCGCTGTGGAACGGGGCTAGTCACCCGATCGCCCCGGGCCCCGCCCGAATCCCGCCGCTCGCGCCCAGGCCCAGCCCCGAGGCGGTGTCCGCGGCCGCCTGCCAACCGGGGACGGAGTTTGGGGCGGTCCGAGGAGGAGATTGATGTACGCATGCGCACTTGTGGGGAGAGGTGGACGGGCTTCGACACGCGCCTGCGCCAAGGTTCATCGCGAGACCAGATCGCCTATGACACGACGTTAAACGTTAGTGTAGCCGTTCCCTGGCAACGAGGTCGTGCTATGGGCCCGAAGCGGCTGCTGCTCCAGTTCCTGCTATTGCTGCAGCCGCGGTGGGGGGCTGGGACCCCCAGCCCGACCGCGGGGATCGGCCCCGGCCCCCCCAGCCCGACCGCGGGGATCGGCCCCGGGCCCCCCAGCCCGACCGCGGGGATCGACCCCGGGCCCCCCAGCCCGACCGCGGGGATCGGCCCCGGCCCCGGCCCCCCCAGCCCGACCGCGGGGATCGGTCCCGGCTCTACCACCGACCCTGGTAGCCTCGGCATGACTCCGGGGGGAAGTTCAGGCCCCGGACCCCTCAGCCCAGAGGGAGGCATTTCCCCGGAGCCGAAGCCCAGCGCGACTCCTGGAGTCCAGGGAGACCCATCCGCTCCCGAAGGTGAGAGGGAGCCCACAGTCTCTTCCCCCTCCCCACGCCCTGCACGATAGTGCTTGGGTTCCCCTCCCCATCTGACCTGGCTTGTCACTCCCCCTCATTGACCCATGATCCTTTCCCATATCAGCCTGTCTTTCCTGAATTTCCCTCGGGCTGGTCTTCCTCACCGACCCCCTTGCAGGGCAGTCCCTAGGGTCCCCTCACCCCCTGAACGAACTTTCCCCCCACATCACCTAGAGCAGGGATGGGCAAATATTTTGGCACAAGGGACACATCAGGTTTGAAAAATTATATGGGGGGCCAGGTAGGGAAGGCCCTGCACCCATCTGGCCCCCTCTCACTTCCCGCCCCCTGACTGTTCCCTCAGAATCCCCAACCAATCCAACCCCCCGACCTTGTCCCCAGACTGCCCCTAACCACCCCCCAGGACCCCACCCCCTACCCAATTCCCCTGCTGTCTGTTCTCTGACTGCCCCAACCCTTATCCACCCACCCCTCCTGCCCGCTAACCACCACCCCAGAACCCCACCCCCTATACAGCCCACCCTGCTCCCTGATTGCCCACTCCAGAGCCGCCCTAACCACCACGCCAGAACCCCACCCCTTATCCCCCCATTACCATAGTTGCTTGGCACAGCTCCAGGGGAGGGAAGAAGCGTGTAGCCCCGGCCCGCTGGAGCTCTTTCCACGTGGTGCAGCTCCAGGGGAGGACAGAGCATACAGCCCCGTCCCCCCTGAGCACTGTCGGTGTGGCACGGCTTTGGGGGAGGGCGGGGCTTGCAGCCCCCAGCCGCCCCGAAGCACTGTCGGTGCGGCTTTGGGGGAGGGGGCTCCCTGTATTTGGCCTGGCCCGCGGCCCGGGACTGCAGGGTCCAGCACGGTGCACTCGGACCAGCCCTCCAGGCCGGGAGCACAGGGCCACTGGCTCCACGCGGGCCGGATAAAAATGGCCAGCGGGCCACATGTGGCCCGTAGTTTGCCCACTCCGACCTAGAGGATAGTGTCTAGGATCCACTCTCCCCCGATCTGGTGTCTCTCTTTTTTCTTAGCCTGTTTGCCCACCTGTATCTGCAACCTGCATTCTGGATCCTGTGACATAAATTGCTGCTGTGATACTGACTGTAACCTTGGTTGTGATCTGGGGGACTCAAGGGCTGCCTTCTCTTTCTGTCTTCCAGGCAGCACCAGGTAAGGTGTGAGGGACTGTCTTCCTGATGCTCTTCAGTGCTGCATACATATACCCTTGCGAAGCACTGGTGAAAGGTCCAGGGCAGTGCTGTTACCTGACTGCACTAAGGATGGAGGAATCCCATGCACTGCTACAGATTAGGGACCGAATGGCTAGGCAGCAGTTCTGCAGAAAAGGACCTAGGCAGGGGTCGGCAAACTGTGACCCGCGGGCCACATGTGGCCCACCAGCCATTTTTATCTGACCCATGGGGGCACGGGGCCGGTGGTCCTATGTTCCCCAGCCTGGGTGCCGCGTGGCTCTGCGCTCCCAGGCCAGCCGAGCACGGGGAGCTGTGGAGCCCTGTACTCCGGGGGCGGGCTGAGCGCGGCTTGCCAATGGGGCTCCACGCCAGGCAAAGCAAGGCTTACTGCCTTGGGGTGCTGGGCAGAGTGCCCCTAGCCGCGGGACCCTGGGCTGGGCGCTGGACGGAGCACTGCTCGCTGCGGAGCCCCGCACGCCTGGGCCAAGGCGCCGGTCAGAGTGCCGCCAACTGTGCAGCCCTCAGATCACAGCGCCACGGGCCGCGGGATCCCAGGCCCCCGGGACGGGGCGCTGGCCGGAACATGAGGCGCTTCAGGGCCCTGTACTTGCTGGAGGGCCCGGCTGAGCAGGCTGAGCAAGCTAAGCAAGGGGGGGAGGGGGTTTAGGTGGTGGGGTGGTGGTGATTGGAGGGGGTCTCATGAGGGGGCACTCAGAACAAAGAGCAGGGGGGCTTAGATAGGTGTTGATGTTCTAGGAGGTGGTAGTTAGTGTCGGGGGGTCTCGGGAGGGGGCACTCAGGGAAGAAAGAGCAAGGGAATCTAGATGGGGATAGGATCCTGGGGGGGGGGGGCAGTTAGAGTGGAGGGGGGTCTCCGGAGGGACAATTAAGGGACAAGGAGCCAGGGGGTTGGATGGGTCGGGTTTCTGAGGGGGGCAGTCAGGGGCCAAGAAGTGGGTGGGGGTTGGATATGGGGTGGGGCCTTCCCGACCCAGCCCTCCGCACAATTCTGAGCCCCCATGTGACACTCAGGCCAAAAAGTTTGCCCATCCCTGACCTAGAGGTTACAGTGGACGAGTAGCTGGACATGAGTCAACAGTGTGCCCTTGTTGCCAAGAAGGCTAACGGCATTTTGGCCTGTATAAGTAGGGGCATTGCCAGCAGATAGAAGAACGTGATTGTTCCCCTCTATTTGACATTGGTGAGGCCTCACATGCAGTACTATGTACAGATTTGGGGCCCACATTACAAGAAGGATGTAGAAAAATTGGAAAGAGTCCAGAGGAGAGCAACAAAGATGATTAGGGGGCTGGAGCGCATGACTTATGAGGAGAGGCTGAGGGAACTGGGATTGTTTAGTTTACAGAAGAGAAGCATGAGGGGGGATTTGATAGCTGCTTTCAACTACCTGAAAGGGGGTTCCAAAGAGGATGGATCTAGACTGTTCTAAGTGGTGGAAGATGACAGAACAAGGAGTAATGGTCTCAAGTTACAGTGGGGGAAGGTGTAGGTTAGATATTAGGAAAATCTTTTTCACTAGGAGGGTGGTGAAGCACTGGAAGGAGTTCCCTAGGGAGGTGGTGGAATCTCCTTCCTTAGAGGTTTTTAAGGTCAGACTTGACAAAGCCCTGGCTGGGATGATTTAGTTGGGGATTGGTCCTGCTTTAAGCAGAGGGTTGGACTAGATGACCTCCTGAGGTCCCTTCCAACCCCGATATTCTATGATTCTATGACTGTTGTCATGTATTTTTGTCTCCTTTCAACTCAAGTGGCTAATCAAAGTCTGGGACCTGGGAGGGGAAATTGGTGATAGGCTGGTATATCTTTGATGCAGTTTTGTTTATTACAAATGTAATCCACACACCTCCTAGGTGTGGTGTTCTGTCCCATCTAGTGGCATTGAGACCACTTAGGCCTTGGTTACACTGCCACTTTATAGCGCTATATAGCCTCCCGGAGCGCTATAACTCTGTACCCGAACACACTGGCAAGGAACATATTGCGCTATAAGTCCGAGTTTATAGCGCTCGTGGTAAACCATTTCTGCACGGGGAATAAGGCAACGGCGCGAATATGAACACCCATTGCGCGTTAATGATCCTCCAGCCTGGCCCATAATTCCCGTTCGAGCCACTCTGCTCATCAGTTTCAAACTCTTCTGTCGCGTCCTCAGGTGACCACACGTCAGACCCGCCCTTTAAATTCCCAGAGAAATTTGAAAATCCCCTTCCTGTTTGCTCCAGCCAGGCGTGGAGTGCTCCTCAGGTAACCATTTTGCTTCGCCATGACTCCACGTGCCATGCCTCCTCGCAATAAGCGATCTCCACCGTGGTTCAATACCGAGTTGCTAGACCTCATCAATTGTTGGGGGGAAGAGGCTGTCCAGTCTCAGCTGCGGTCTAGCCGCAGGAATTACGATACCTATGGCCTGATATCATGGGCCATGAGGGACAGAGGTCATGACCGGGACACTCTGCAGTGCCAGGCAAAAGTAAAGGAGCTTAGGATTGCCTATCGCAAAGCCCACGACACAAACAGCCGCTCTGGGGCAGCCCCTGTGTTTTGCAAGTACTACAAGGAGGTGGACGCGATACTTGGTGGTGATCCAACATGCACTTCATCGACCACCCAGGACGCTTTTTCCCAGCCCACCACTGAAGGGGGTGGGGGGGAGCAGGACGGAGAGGAGGAGGAGGAGGCGGCCGCGGCAGCGACCCAGGGCACGGAGGAGTCACAGGACACATGCAGCCAGGAACTCTTCTCAAGCCCGGAGGGCAGCCAGAGCCAGCCACAGCGTCCGGCGGTTGCGGGGGGCAGGGCAGCAGCAGCCGATTGCGCAGGTACAGCTACTTTTCTACTGGGAAGGCAGGCAGCTTGGCCGGGGTGGAAAGGGATGCTTCCCGCATGTTTCTCTACATGTGGAATAGTGCATTGATGTACTCGGTGACCTCACAGTAATCCTTATCGGTGATTTCTTGAAAGGTCTCAATAAGAGCTCTTGCAATGTGCCTGCACAGGTTTCTCGGGAGAGCCAGCGTGGTCGCTGTCCCAGCCAGGGTCACCAGTCCCCGCCACTGTTCTAAGAGGGGTGGGGGGAGCATCGCTGCACATAGGCAAGCTGTGTATGGCCCTGGAATGCCCTCCCTTTCTTGCTCCGTCACCCACAGCAGCAAGATATCTTCCAGCACGAATACCTACACAGAGAATTTTGGGACAGTGCTCATCAGAGTGCAGTTCCCACAAATGCCCTCCGTTCCCCCCAGGCCATAGGACAGCAAGGCAGGGAAACAATCATTGTCCACGTGACTCACCATGGCAGGGGCTCTGTTGCTTTCTCTGTGTGTGCTCTGTGTGTGCTACAGCTTTGTGGGACAGGGAAACGGCACAGAGAAACCTGGAATGCGTGGGACTCCCTAACATACTGTCTGTTGCAAACAAGGGAATCTTCTGTTTTAACTGTGGAATTGTAACTTTCCCTAGCTTTGGCCTTGACATCAACGTCACCAGTCTTATCTGCAGCTCAGAAGCTGAGGAGGATACGAAAGAGACCATGGAAGAGCAAGGAAGAACTTTGAAACAAGTTATGGAACAGGCAGCAACGGACAATCGCATTGCACAGCAGTGGCAGGAGAATGAGAGCAAGCGGAGGGCGGATGAGAGGAAGCGGAGGGAGGAACAGATGCAGTTGAGGGAGATGGCTCGCGAGCGTGCTGAGAAGCTGTTTAGAATATTACAGTTGCAAGTAGAGACTGCAGCGGATCGCTGCCATTCAGGAGGAGCAGCCCCGTGCTCGCCACCCCCATTGTCAGTTGCCCCCTAACCCTTCCCCTTCTGGCCCTCTGTCCCCTTCAGGCCACTATCAACAGCTGCCTGGTTATTACCACCCACAGCTGCCTCCAGCCCCCTAGTCTTCACCGACCAACCCACAGGCTCAACACCCTTATCCACTGCACTCAATCCCTAATAACAATCATCATCGCCCTCCGCAAATGGGGTTGGGGGAACACAGCAATTCGGAGGGCATTGCAGGTTATGAGTCCAGGACATACGCCAATCTCTAAGTGACCCCTTCCCACCCCAACCCCCCACCCCCACCCCACACACACACATTTTACTTTTTTTCAAGTTTTATTTCAAATTCTGAGAAAGCTGTTCAATAAATGAATTATTTTCAATAAATGGGTTTCTGTATTTGGTGCACATATGTATCTAATAGGTACAGAAAAGCAAATGCCTTATCCTATTAACAGAATGCACCCTCCCTCCCTCCCTCTGCAATTCCCATTAGAACTCGCTTTCAGCCTCAAAATGCTCCCTCAAGGCTTCCCTGATCCTTGTAGCCTCGCGCTGGGCCCCTCTAAGAGCCCTGCTCTCTGGCTCCCTGCATACGTGGCCTCCAGCTGTTGAACCTCCAAGGACCATGCCATAGTGAAGCCTTCGCCCTTCCGCTCACAGAGGGCACAGCATGTGGAAATAACCGCGGGGATACTTCCCTCTGCCAAGTCTAGCTTGCCATAAAGACATCTCCAGCGGGCCTTGAGACGCCCAAAAGCACATTCCACAGTCATTTGACAGTGGCTCAGCCTGTAGTTGAACCTTTCCTGACTGCTGTCCAGGCTCCCCGTGTAGGGTTTCATGAGCCAGGGCATTAGAGGGTAAGCGGGGTCGCCAAGAATCACAATGAGCATTTCCACTTCCCCCACGGGGATCCTCTGGTCTGTGAAAAAAGTGCCGCCTTGCAGCTTCCTGAACAGGCCGGTGTTGCGGAAGATGCATGTGTCATGCACCTTTCCTGACCAGCCTGCATTAATGTCAGTGAAACGCCCACGGTGATCCACAAGCGCCTGAAGAACCATGGAGAAGTACCCCTTTCGGTTAATGTACTCTTCTGCTAGGTGGTCGGGGGCCAGAATAGGTATATGGGTCCCATCGATCGCCCTTCCACAGTTAGGGAACCCCATCTGCTCAAAGCCAGCCACGATGTCACGCACGTCACCAAGAGTCACGATTTTTCCTAGCAGGAGGCGATTAATGGCCTTGCACACGTCCATCAACACGACTCCAACGGTCGACTTTCCCACCCCAAAGTGATTGGCCACCGATCAGTAGTTGTCTGGAGTGGCCAGCTTCCAGAGTGCTATAGCCACCCGCTTCTCCATCGGGATGGCAGCTCTCAATCTGGTGTCCTGGTGCTGCAGGACGGGGACGAGTTCAGCACACAGTCCCATGAAAGTGGCTTTTCTCATGCGAAAGTTTTGCAGACACTGCTCATCATCCCACACGTGCAAGACGATGCGATCCCACCAGTCAGTGCTTATTTCCCATGCCCAGAAGCAGCGTTCCACGGTCATGAGCATGTCCATTAAAGCGATGATCAGTTTAGTGTCCAATGCGTTCCTCGGTTCGATCTCATCTTCTTCACCAGACTCATCACTACTGTCACGTTCCCTTTCAAGAATGAACTCCGCTGCGCAGAGAGTTGTGCTGGCGACACTCGCCAGCATGCTCCTCAGCAGTTCGCGATCCATTAGGGCACAGGAAAACGGACAATGGAGCGTGCTTGCCTTGCTGCAACTGTTGAAAGATGGCGCCTGAGATGGATGGAAACACAGGGATTGCTGGGATATGACACAAAGCATCACGGGGAGTTGGAACCAGATGCAGAATGGCCGCAAGTGATGCCCCCCTTCCCACAAGGCATTGTGCCAGATTGGGAAGAGGTGCTCTGTGGGATACCTGCCCTATTGCGCTACTCCCAATGCCGCCTGAAGCGCCGCAAATGTGGCCATGCTTTAGCGCTGGTGGGTCTAAGTGTGCTCTAGCGCAATACCTGTTGCTGTATATGGGACGCGCTATAATCAAACGCGCTATAATCCTGTAGTGTAACCAAGGCCTTAGAGAGAGATTAATGAGTCTAATCTACAGTTTTAGCTAAGGGCCATGGGGCTTTTAGCTCATACAGTAGAAGCTCATGCATTTAGTGTCTCAGGTTCAATACCACTGCTGATGACCGGGATCTGTCAGGGTTACAAAAAGAATGAACCAAGTTCTGTGTCTTTGAATGCAGAGGGAATCAAATAGCAGGAAGTGGGGTTTTTTTCCCCTACAGCACTAAGAACATTCTCTTCTAGGTTTCCTACTGTGTCAGCCGGCATGCTTTCAGCTGCCCATTGAAGCTGTGTGTCTGTCTCAGGCTTTGTTGGGCAAATTAGTTGAAACAATAGTAAAGAATACAATTGTCAGCCACATAGAACAATATAAATTGTTGGGCAAAAGTCAGCATGGTTTCTGTAAAGGGAAAATGTTTTACTAATCCCTTAGAGTTCTTTGAAGGGGTCAACAAACATGTGGACAAGGGGGATCCAGTGGACACAGTGTACTTAGATTTCCAGAAAGCCTTTGACAAGGTCCCTCACCAAAGGCTCTTGTGTAAATTAAGTTGTCAGGCGATAAGAGGAAAGATCCTTTGATGGATTGAGAGCTGGTTAAAAGACAGGGAACAAAGGGCAGGAATAAATGGTAAATTTTCAGAATGGAGAAGGGTAACTAGTGGTGTTCCCCAAGGGCCAGTCCTAGGACCAATCCTATTCAACTTGTTCATCAATGATTTGGAGGAAGGGATAAAAAGTGAGGGCAAAGTTTGCAGATGATACTAAACTGCTCAAGATCATTGAGACCAAAGCAGACTGTGAAGAACTTCAAAAAGATCTCACAAAACTAAGTGATTGGGCAACTAAATGGCAAATTAAATGTAATGTGGATAAATGTAAAGTAATGCACATTGGAAAAAATAACCCCAACTATACATACGATATGATGGGGGCTAATTTAGCTACAACAATCAGGAAAAAGATCTTGGAGTCATCGTGGATAGTTCTTTGAAGACATCCACACACTGTGCAGTGGCAGTCAAAAAAGCAAACAGGATGTTAGAAATTGTTTAAAAAGGGATAATGAATAAAATGGAGAATATCTTATTGTCCTTATATAAATCCATGGTGTGCCAACATCTTGAATACTTGGATACAGATGTAATCTCCTCACCTCAAAGAATATACTGGCATAAGAAAAGGTTCAGAGAAGGGCAACTAAAATGATGAAGGGTTTGGAACAGGTCCCATATGAGGAGAGATTAAAAAGGCTAGGACTTTCAGCTTGGAAAAGAGGAGACTAAGGGGGGATATGATAGAGGTATATAAAATTATGAGTGGTATGGAGAAAGTGAATAAGGACAAATTGTTTACTTGTTCCCATAATATAAGAACTAGGAGGCACCAAATGAAATTAATGGTCAGCAGGTTTAAAACAAATAAAAGGAAGTTCTTCACACAGCGCACAGTCAACCTGTGGAACTCCTTGCCTGAGGAGGTTGTGAAGGCTAGGAATATAACAGGGTTTAAAAGAGAACTGGATAAATTCATGGAGGTTAAGTCCATTAGTGACTATTAGCCAGGGTGGGTAAGGAATGGTGTCCCTAGCCTCTGTTCGTCAAAGGGTGGTGATGGATGCCAGGAGAGAGATCACTTGATCATTACCTGTTAGGTTCACTCCCTCTAGGGCACCTGTCATTGGCCACTGTCGGTAGACAGGATACTGAGCTGGATGGGCCTTTGGTCTGACCCAGTACGGCCATCTTATGTTCATATGTCTACACTAGCACTTTTGTTGACAAAACCTTTGTTGCTCAGGGGTGTGAAAAAGACATACCCCTAACCAATATAAGTTTCACCAACAAAAGTGCCAGTGTTGACAGCACTGTGTCTGTGAGAGAGCATCTTCTGTTGACATAGCTACCAACGCTTGTTGGGGAGTGGTTTAATTATGCTGGCAAAAGAGTTCTCTCCCACTGGCATATAGCGGCTACACAAAAGACTGTACAGTGGCACAGCTGCAGTGGTTCAGCTTGTTGTAGTGGTGTAGTGTTGTTGTATGGTGTCCAGAGGCTACCGGTTTGGTGCTTCTGCTTTCTCCTGTTGATATCACTCGGCTGCGTGCGTGTGTTCCTTCTGTGTGCTGCCCCAGCTCTGTACAGATAGCTGACGCAGCAGACTCGACGAGAACCCCCAATAACCACAGAGTCTTAGTAAGGTACAAAGGCACCTCGGCCAGGGTTTATTGCGACCCTGACACCCTTTCTGTTTCCAGCGGATTTCTCAGTCCACCAGACATACAGCTAGAGAGTGACGCTTGGCAATGGACACAGCTCAGTGACGGGACATTGTCACTCCCCCTCGAGCTGGACAAAGACATTCTGGTGACACATGCTTATATACAGATACAGAACAAGTTACACATCACTCCTGACGTATTTAGGTGTAACCCTTCCACGTAGCAAGGTACAACCCTCTTACGTAGTAAGGTGCAGCCCATTTACATCGTTAGGTGCCGCCTCGCCCCTTGCACCTGTTGTTTTGATCAAAACAACTCTATCCATCATTTTACCCTTTTGCCCCTGTCATTGGGATGGCTCATGAGGTTACCCGTTATCTGAGGAGTGTCCTTGGTTTATAATGTACCTCATTACTGTGTTTATACTGAAATTATAATGAATATAAATTCTTACGATATCAGCCCTCTTCCTGCCAATTTCTGTGAGCCGGTCCAGCCTTAATTGCTCACAGCTGCAATTTGCTTCATATTAGCAAAGACTTGACCATTACTTTAGTTCAGGCCTCAGGCTGGGCCCTTAGTAGGCCTTTAGCCTTTACTTACATTGCCTTCACTTACTACACAGCTGTGCTACTGTAAGTTAGGCCAGTAGTTTAGACATAGCCTCAGTTGGGTCTGGTCTCAGTTTCTGTGTGATCTCTCTTATACACACACACACACACACACACACTCCTGCCCAAAACAACTCAGCCAAAAGCTCTTGGGCAGGTTCACATACACCTTTTGTCTTGGGTGGGGTTTATGCTTACAGTTATGTTACTTGAAGGATGAATTCACACCTACCAATCTCAATGAGATTTTTTAACTCCACTCATAAGAAGCCTTCTCCCTCTATCTTCTAGGCAGCAGTAGCTGAGGTGTGAGGAACTGGATGCCTGATGCCCTTCCGTGTTGCATGCAGACATCTTGGCTAAGCAATGGCTAAGGGATCATGATAATGCTGATGCATAACTGAAGTAACTAAGGGCTTGGCTACACTTGCACCTGTAGAGCGCTTTGGGTTAAACCAGCCTTCGGAGAGTGCTCTAGGGAAAGTGCTCCAGTGTGTCCACACTGACAGCTGCAAGCACTCTAGCGTGGCCATATTTGCAACACTTGCAGCAGTATTGGGAGCGGTGCATTATGGGCAGCTATCCCAGCATTCAAGTGGCTGCAACGTGCTTTTCAAACAAGTGGGGTAGGGTGGAGTGTGTGGTGTGTATGTGGAGGGAGAGAGCGAGCAGATTTTTGGAGTGCTGAGAGTGTGTCAATACGCTGTCTTGTAAGTTCAAACCCCCCTTCCCTCCCTGCCACTCACTCACTCAGTAACCGTTTGCTTTGTTGATTTGCCTCATTGCAGATAAGCTGTCTCTAGCTGAGTTCAAAACAAAGGGAAGAGAAGCCACTTGACTTAAGGAGATTAGGGGGCATTTCCAGAGGCCAATCAGTGCGCAGTAGCATTACTACCCATTTACACTGGAGCTGCAGTGTCTCACCCAATACGCAACAGCTGTTAATCCTCTTGCTGAGGTGGAGTACCAGGAGTGCTCCAGCTAGGGAGTCAGAGTGCTATACGTGCCTTGCCAGTGTGGACGGGTAGTAAGGTAGAGCGCTCTGGGAAGCCACGCCCTAAAATACACATGTGCAAGGAAATTGGGGTCACGCTTTGTTACCTCTGTTCCCTTAAAAACCAACCCAGGGTCACACTTGTATTAGTTTTATTACAGCGCCACTGTCAGGTCAGACAGAAAAGGTAAGGAGCTTATTCATACACACACATATTCACCTCATTCATACCCCCGGGCACCCACACACTGACACAGGCGGAGAGTTACTAGAGACAGCATGGGGAGCCGAGAAGCCGAAGCCTGGTAGATCTGGTGTGTCCGCCTGCGGTCATGGACCCAGGCTGATGAGCAGGTCAAGGAGCAGCAGCCTCTTGTATGTGTTGTTGCTTCTTTTTAGAACTGGGCAGCTGCTGTCATGTACACTTAGGGTGACCCGATGTTCTGATTTTATAGAGACAGTCCCGATTTTAGGATCGTTTTCTTATATAGGCTCCTATTACCCCCCCACCCCTCATCCCGATTTTTCACACTTGCTATCTGGCCACCCTACGTACACTGAGTTTTTCCTTCTGTGTCCGTCACCGAGAAGCATCCCCAGTCCCTGTTCCTTTCATGCCTTTTTTCTTTACAGCTGTAGCAGGGCAGCGACTCACACCTGCGGCGCCTCCTGCTGGTCCGTCTGGGAATTAGCTCGCCAGCATCTGGAGCGCCCTCTGCAGGCCGATGTCCCGCTTGCTGCTCTGGCCCCATGTCCCTCCCGGACCCCGGTGCCCTCTTACCAAGGGTGCTGCACATCTGCAGTACCCCCTCAGGTCTTAGGGTCTCCCCTCCCTGGGAAACCCTCCACCCTCTATCCCCACCTTGCCTCAGTCTAGGCAACTGCCAGTCACCACTTGCTCCCGTTCACTGGGGCAGACTGCAGTATAATTGCCACTCATCACAGGCAAGGGGGGTTGGCCTGCTGCTTCTATCTCAGTAGCAATGGGCTGCCCCCTGCAACCCCAGTACCCCTTTGTTAGGCCTTCCCCTAGGCCCTGCAGCCTGGGGGTTTCTAGGCTAGAGCTTCCTCAGCTCCTCCTGCCTTGACCCATCCCTGCAGAACTCTAGGTGCCTTGCTCAAGCTCCCAGCAGCCAGGCCTGTCTTCCTCTGCAGTCAGAGGAGACTCTCTGTCTGAGGACCAAACTGAGCCCTTCTATCGGGGCCAGCTGGGCCTTAATTAAACCAGCCACAGCTGTGGCTGCTAGGCCTAATCAGCCTGTGAGCTGCTTGCTCCCAGCCACAGCCCTTTGCAGGGCTGTTTTAAACCCTTTTCCATGGGAGTGGGGCAGCTGCCCCACTACAACAGCCCTTTGTGATTGCCTTCTCAGGTCAAATTATATCCGACACACCTGGTTCCGGGCTCTTCTTCCTTGCAGTTCCTCTCCGCCTAGTCCCACATACACTTTCTCAAATATACTCCCTCGTTCACACTGTCTCTGGTGTGATGGGGTATTACAGAGCTTGGCAGTTCATACAAGTGGTAACTTGAAGAGGTACAGAGCTTGCAAAGGTTACAAAACTTAAAAGGCTATACTAACAGTAACTGAAATTACAAAGTCTGAAAAAAAGGTTATAGAACTTAATGATACAACCTACAGATTTTACAATTCCATTTGAGCGTAGGCTTTACATAACACACTTTGGGTCACAGAATCATAGAAGATTAGGGTTGGAAGAGATCTCAGGAGGTATCTAGTCCAACCCCCTGCTCAAAGCACGACCAATCCCCAACTAAATCATCCCAGCCAGGGTTTTGTCAAGCCTGACCTTAAAAACCTCTAAGGAAGGAGATTCCACCACCTCCCTAGGGAGCCCATTCCAGGGCTTCACCACCCTCCTAGTGAAATAGTTTTTCCTAATATCCAACCAAGACCTACCACACTACAACTTGAGATCATTACTCCTTGTTCTGTCATCTGCCACAATTGAGAACAGCTGGGCTCCATCTTTGAAATCCCCTTCAGGTAGTTGAAGACTGCTTGGTAGTTGGAGCCACTGATCACTATCCATTGAGCCTGATGATCCAGCCAGCTTTCTATCCACCTTATGGCCCATTCATCTAGCCCATACTTCTTTAACTTGCTGGCAAGAATACTGTGGGAGACCATATCCAAAGCTTTTCTAAAATCAAAGCATATCATGTCCACCACTTTCCCCATATCCACAGAGCCAGTTATCTCAACAGAGAAAACATTCAGGTTAGTCAGGTATGCCTTGCCCTTGGTGAATCCATGTTGACTGTTCCTGATCACCTCCCGCTCATTCTAATGCTTCAAAATGGATTTTTCTGGGGACTGAGGTGAGTCTGACCGGTCTGTAGTTCCCTGGATTCTCCTTCCTTTTTAAATGATGGGTACTATATTTGCCCTTTTCCAATCACCGGAACCTCCCTCGATCGCCACAAGTTTTCAAAGATAATGGTCAATGGCTCACATCAGCCACCTCCCTCAGCACCCTTGGATGCTTTGCATCTGGCCCCATGGACTTGTGCATGTCCAGCTTTTTCTTTGCTTTCTCACAGTTTAGCAGGGCTGGACATGATGACTTTATAATGAAATTATTAGGGATGGCAACTGAGAGGCAGGGAATAGGGAGACAGATTGGAGAGAAGGGGGAGGAGGTTGGGCTGGGCTATTCTAGAAAGGGGGAGATGTGAGAGAAGGCTCATATTCCTGCAATTATATTGCATTGTGAAGAATCCTAAAGTGACTTGCAAATATACAGATCAATTCTCACCCACAGCTCCTTCTAGAGTGAGACACAATAGCTGTTTAATAATGCAAAACAGCTTGTGTTAGGAAATTAAGAATTCGGTATCCAGTTGGTTGGGGGGCAGAGGGACATGGAATGTAAATGTATCCTTACAGTTAGCTCTCTCTCTCTCTCTCTCTCTCTCCTGTTTTTTGTGCAGAATTGTGAGTCAAGTGTGCGTGGAGAAGTCTCTTATTTTCAGAAATAACACCCCTCATCACACTAAAATCATCACTGACCCCAGCGGATATGAGTCTCTGTTCTGTGTGCAGCTGAGTGATTGTAAGTAGTCTTAACCTCCGCACACTGAATTCCCAAGTTCTCCCTGATCAGAGAATCTGATCTGTAACATCTTGTGAATATGAGGGGTGAACAGTCAGCTGTTCCACAGCGCCAGCATCACTACAGGCCTAGGATGGGAGGAAGAGTTATACACCTTTGAGCTGAAGCTGGCCAAGAAATCAAAAAGATTGCCACAAGGTATTATTGAGGCCAAGAGCTCAATGCGATTAAAAAAGTTAAAAAATTTATGAATCATAGAATCATAGAATATTAGGGTTGGAAGGGACCTCTGGAGGTCATCTAGTCCAACCCCCTGCTCAAAGCATGACCAATCCCCAACTGAATCATCCCAGCCAGGGCTTTGTCAAGCCTGACCTTAAAAACCTTTAAGGAAGGAGATTCCACCACCTCCCTAGGGAGCCCATTCCAATGCTTCCCCACCCTCCTAGTGAAAAAGTTTTTCCTAATATCCAATCTGAACCTTCCCAACTGCAACTTGAAACCATTACTCCTTGTTCTGTTATCTGGTACCACTGAGAACAGTCTAGATCCTCAGGAATGGCAATATACAAAAACCTGTAGGAGAACACTTCAACCTGCCTGGACGCACAATTACAGATTTAAAAGTCACCATATTGCAGCAAAAACACTTCAAGACCAGACTGCAAAGAGAAACTGCAGAGCTGCAATTCATTTGCAAATTTGACACAATCAATCTGGGATTGAACAAAGATTTTGAATGGCTTGCTAATTACAAAACAACTTCTCCTCTCTCCGAGTTCACATCTCCAATTCAGCTGCTAGAGGAATACCTCACCCTCCCTGATTTGAGATAACAAGCTGGTTCAGTCTGATTGGACTAACCTTGTTACCTCCTACCTGGTTCTTGCCTACTTATCTATACCTGCCCCAGGACACTTCCACTGCTTGCATCCCACGAAGTGGGTATTAGCCCACGAAAGCTTATGCTTCAATACTTTAGTTAGTCTTTAAGGTGCCACAGGACTCTTTGTTACCTCTGCTATTCCAGACTAACACGACTACCTCTCTGATTCTTTAAAATACAGCCAGCTCTTCTGGACTACTTTCCCCTTCATGTTCTTCTCCCAGGGATATAATTATAACATTCACAAGGATAGTAAAAAAGATGAGAATACTATAAGGGGTATAAACTCTCTGGCCTCATGGCATAAATCTTGAGTTAGAAAACAGCTGCCCCAGGGACATGTTACTCCATAATGTGTTTTCTTGCATCTTTCTCTGAAGCATTTGGCAGTGACCATTGTCAGAGACTGGAGACCGGGCTAGAGGATCCAATAATCTGATCTATTCTGACAATTTCTGTATTATGTTATTGTGCCTGCCCCTGAGTCTCCCTACTAGTTTGTATTTTTAAGTTCCTATTTCCTTATTGTATAATATGTTTTTCATACACCCATTGCTCTTTCAAGGATGCAGATTCATACAGCCTATACTCAGCTGTCTAGGAAAACAAAAATATTTTACTTATGTGCTGTGGGCCTGAGCCCAAGTGCTTGTATCAGGGCAGAACATTCATGTATTTTGCCTTTGACAGGATTTCCATTTCCTAATGCCAAAGCTGACTTCAACTTTGCAAAGTGTTATACGTAAATGAACAGGATTATAAAAGGACACAGGCCAATTCAGGCCATGTAACTGCTAGAAATATAATATTATTTTATGTTATATTGTGTGCTTAATACATATTAATATATGCGGTGTGAATAATAAATACTGATGATATGATAGATAAATATTAGCTGAGCACGTACTGGTCAACAGAAATAGTCACTCTTCTCACAGCAGACTCTCCAGCCCTCCTCCTTAGGGCTGGATTATAATTTAGCCAGTTTCATCCTCAATTGGCCTCTTTTTCCTCAATTAATTCTCAGGCTAGGAGGATACAGCAGGCAGCCTTCTGCTGGTGTCTCCTCCCTGCTAACTCAGGGCCCTGCAAGAGCCCCCTTATTCCCTACAGCATGTGGGACTAAGTCAAATGCTTTACAGAAGTCTAAGTATATTATGTCATGGTTATCTTTATCAGCCATACCTGTATTGTAATTAAAAAAAAGAAAAATTTGTTTGACACAACATATTTCCCCTGAAATCATGTTGATTGCATTAAATATACTATGGTCTTTTATTAATTTTATATCAGCTTTTCCTTGATTTTGCGTGGCAATGATGTCAGGTTAATGAGCCTATATTTACCCAAGCCATTCCTTTTAGAATAGTGGTACAACGTTAATCTTTCCACAGTCTTTATCTAGTGATTTAATGGTGGATTTGTTTGTTTGTTTTCCTCCCCATCTTTAGCAAAGTTGAACTATTTCCAGCAACCGCAAAAAGTTACAAAATCAGATTTCTCAGTGTTCTTGGCACAGTATGGTGGACCATCATTCATTCCACCATCACAAGACCAGCCATCTTCTTCTGCCTTTTATCGGGTGAGTTGGAAGAGCACTCACAAAAAGCTAATTGTTTTTCTCTGGGTTTTCTTGGTGGTAGCCAGGGGGATATAAGAATGCCATACAGAGTTAGACCACTGTTCCAGGGGGTTGGACTAGATGACCTCCTGAGGTCCCTTCCAACCCTGATATTCTATGATTCCATTTAACTCACTACAGTTGCAGGTGCCAGATGAAAAGAACTGAGCAATTTGGAGTGATCCATTCTTTGTTGTCCAGTCCCAGCTTCTGGCAGTCAGAGATTTAGGGACACCCAGAGTATGGGGTTGCGTCCCTTACCATTTGGCTAACCTAGCCTTCATGAATTTAGCTAATCCTCTTGCAATACAGTTATACTTTTGGTCTTCTCAACTTCCGATGGCAACAAATCCACAGGTTGAGTGTGTGTTAAGGAAGTACTTCCTTATGTTTGTTTTAAACTTGCTGCCTATTAATTTCATTAGATGACTCCTAGTTCTTGTGCTATGTGAAGGGGTAAATAACACTTCTCTATTCACTTTCTCTACACCTTTTATAGCATCCAGCCTCCCATCCACGCTTTTCCTTCCCAGGGGTAAAACGGGAAGTGTGCATCCCACCAAACTTAAACCCCTCTGCCTGTGATCTATTCCTAATAGATGCTTGGGATTGTTCAAATTCATCAGCAAAAGTTGCAAGTTCTTCAACCGTTTTTACCTTTTTATCCCATAAACACTGTTTTACATCATCATTCGACATATTCGGCAACTGTTCCTGAGCCACCAAATCACACATTTCTTTAAAGCTTGAAATACCTTTTCCCCTTACCCACTTATCCAGTAAATCTTTCATTTGGTTTACATATGCCACATTACTCAGTCCAGCCCCTCTCTTAAGGCTTCTAAATTTTACTCTATGTTTCAGGTGTAAACTGTTTTAAAACCAATTCCTTAAATATACTGTAATTTGAAACATCATCAACTGACATTTTATTGACTATATCCAGAGCTCTCACAGAGAATTTTGCAACCAAAGTGGTCATCTGTTGATTCTCAGGAATCTCACGGAACACACACAGCCTCTGAAAGGTGATGAAATATTCAGTAATGTTCCCTGACTCGCTGTATGCTGGACACAACCGCTCCCACTTTTGGATTTTTGGAGAGGTGGAGCCCCATAGTGTGGAGTTCTGTTTCCTTCATTCCATTAAGTCCAATTCATGCTTTCTCTCTTTTTCTTTCTCCTTGTGACGTTCCCCTGGTGTTATCTGGACCGGTGATCTGTTAGACCACTCCAATCCTTGACACTGGGAGCCAGCCTTACCCTACTCTGCTGTGAGAGCGCCCACTCCTGGGATGTTCATGTACAGCCTCTGGCATGTAAGCTGCTTCCAGCTACATGAATGGGCACTTTTGGCTAGCCACTGCTTGGATTTTTCAGCAGAGTGACACTAGCCAATATCTCCAGTCCCAGACACAACCCTAGAAACCTCCATCTTGTAGTGTCCAGTTATACCCACTGGATGCTGCAAGCCTATATGAGTTCATCAATTTAACAAAGAAATTGCTATGCACCAGGCTTGTTATCCCAAGGGGAGTCTCTGACATGCTTCAAACCAAATGCACTGATTCAGGTAGAATAAACAAACAAATTTATTCACTACAAAAGGTAGATGTTAAGTGATTATAAGTCAAAGCACAGGAAGTCAGATTTGGTCAAATGAAGTAAAAGAAAAACACATTCTAAGCTGATCTTAACAATTGAATGCCCTTACAAACTTAGATGCTTCTCATCACAGGCTGACTGGTTGCCCTTCAGCCAGGTTCTCCCCTTTGGTCAGCGCTTCAGTCACTTTGTGGTAGTGTCTGTAGAAGGCGGTGGAAGAGAGAGGAAGAGCAGGGCAAAGGTCTCTCCCTTTTATCACAGTCTTTCTTTCCACATATTTTTCTTTATTGGCTTTGCCACTGCCCTTCAGTGTTAGGTGATCATTACCTCATTGTAGTCCCTGACTGACTAAGGGAAGGGGGAGTGACTTACTCAAGAGTCCAGCAGATCCTTTGTTGCTGCCTAGGCCAGTGTCCTTTGTTCCTGTGAAGCAGGGCTGGGTTTGTCCCATACACACCCTGATGAGGTGTGAACTGCCTCTCTGCTCTTGGAGAGTTTTTGCCTGGGCTTATTTTAAGGCTTGAGGATACATTTTCAGCCTCATAACTCCATACATGAAATTATAACCTATAACAAAATGGTATTGTAAAGGCCATTAGCACGTAAGAACTTGCTCTTTTGCTGTCTCCTGCCCTATGCTTCTGCATACTCATATCATAGGTGGTCATTTACTGGAAGGTTGTACACCTCCTTGGTTATATAGCCTGAACTGCACACTAATCTGGGCCCCTCACTTCCACTACCTGTCCCAAGCTGGGACTCCTGCCTCTGTCTCAGCCAACTTCCCCAGCCCCCGCCTCTCCTTCATTTTGAAACCAGAACCCTCCCCTAAACACTCTGGCTGGTCTCCCACTCCCATAGGAATGGTGTGCACTGTAACTATTTATCTCCTGAATTTAAGATGTTTAAATGTGTTGACTTTGGATGTTCCCCATCTTGTGCCTCCCAGATCCTGGCTGACATAGGGGCTAAGGTGAGGGTTCAGACAACTTGACAGGAACAGGATCCCTAGATCTCAGGACACACAGGGGTCAGGGAGAGCCCCCAGGGGACAGGTCCCCCAGATCTCAGCACACACAGCAGGGGAGAATTAGGGGCTCAGGGCTGACATACCCCCCCCAATCCCACAAATTCCCTGCCACCACTCCCATCCTCTCCCTTCCCTACCCTACACTCCCTTGAGGCACAGCAAATTTCAGGACAATCCAAGAATGTGTATGGCTCATGTAGCACTTAGAAAAGTTATTCTTTAAACAGAAAACTCTTCTCAATCTTAACTGCAGCTGAGCTGGTACTTTGCTATAATATTGTATGAAATTTAATCATCAGCAACAATTTTGGTATATCCAGATCCACCACAGAATAATCCTGAAAGTATAGGAGGCTGGGTGAGGTGTGAAGTGGCCCATTCATTTTTGTGATGATTTTAGCTGAACAAGAACACTGCATGCAGATGAATATAGTCAGAAACAATAGTTCTGAGATGTCAACTGCTCCAGTCATCTCAATGTATGTTCCCGTCCCCATCCCCGGATGACTGGAAAAAGGCTAAGGGCTTGGTTACACTTACAGCTTTATAATGGTTTTGGTTATACCTGTCCTCATATACAGCTATAGGGATAGCACTATAGCATGTTCACACTGAGACCCGCCAGCGGTATAGCATGGCCACATTTGCGGCACTTGCAGCGGTACAGGGAGTGGTGCATTATGGGCAGCTATCCCAGCTTTCAGCTATGTGAAACATGCTTTTCAAATGAGTGGGGTGAGGGGGAACATGTTGTGTGTATGCGGAGGGTGAGGGCGAGTGTATTTTCTTTGTCCTGAGAGTCTGTCAGTGAGTGTCCTTTGCAATTCAGAGCCTGCTAGTTTTCTTGGTCACACAGCTCCCTCCGTAAACATTTGCATTGCTTATCTGCGGAGTTAAGAGAGAAACTCTGAAAACGTACTTCCGCATTCCTCCAGCTGAGTTCAAAACAAAGGGAAGAGACGTCAATTGCCTTAAATGGCTCAGGGGATTCTCCAGAGATCACTTAAAGCGTTGTAATCTTAATACCCATTCACACTGGAGATAATAAGGAGCACTGAATACGCAAGAGCTGTTAATCCTCGGGGAAGGGAGGATTACCAGGAGCGGTATAACTGTGGACTTATAGCACTCTACATGCCTCGCCAGTCTAGACGGGTAGTAAGTTATAGTGCTCCTGGAGGCTTTATAGCTCTATAAAGTGCCAGTGTAACCAAGGCCTAATGTAGTGCCTTTTTAAAGGGAAGAAGGAGGATCCAGGGAACCACAGGCCAGTTAGCCTCACCTCAGTCCCTGGAAAAATCATGGAGCAGGTCCTCAAGGAATCAATTCTGAAGCATTTAGAGGAGAGGAAAGTGATCAGCAAATCATGCCTGACTAACCTAATTGCCTTCTATGATGAGATAACTGGCTCTATGGATGAGGGGAAAGCAGTGGATGTGCTATTCCTTGACTTTAGCAAAGCTTTTGATATGGTCTCCCACAATATTCTTGCCAGCAAGTTAAAGAAGTATGGGCTGGATTAATGGACCCCATAAAGGGGATAGAAAGCTGACTGGATCGTCGGGCTCAACGAGTAGTGATCAATGGCTCCATGTCTAGTTGGCAGCTGGTATCAAGCGGAGTGCCCCAAGGGTCGGCCCTGGGGCCGGTTTTATTCAATATCTTTATCAATGATCTGGAGGATGGCATGGACTGCACCCTCAGCAAGTTTGCAGATGACACTAAACTGGGAGGAGTACTAGATACGCTGGAGGGTAGGGATAGGATACAGAGGGACCTAGACAAATTAGAGGACTGGGCCAAAAGAAATGTGATGAGGTTCAAAAAGGAGAAGTGCAGAGTCCTGCACTTAGGACAGAAGAATCCCATGCACTGCTACAGACTAGGGACTGAATGGCTAGGCAGCAGTTCTGCAGAAAAGGACCTATGGGTTACAGTGGATGAAAAGCTGGATATGAGTCAACAGTGTGCCCTTGTTGCCAAGAAGGCTAACGGCATTTTGGGCTGTATAAATAGGGGCATTGCCAGCAGATCAAGGGACATGATTGTTCCCCTCTATTTGACATTGGTGAGGCCTCATCTGGAGTACTGTGTCCAGTTTTGGGGCCCACACTACAAGAAGGATGTGGAAAAATTGGAAAGAGTCCAGAGAAGGGCAACAAAAATGATTAGGGGCCTGGAGCACATGATTTATGAGGAGAGGCTGAGAGAACTGGGATTGTTTAGTCTGCAGAAGAGAAGACTGAGGGGAGATTTGATAGCTGCTTTCAACTACCTGAAAGGGGGCTCCAAAGAGGATGGATCTACACCAGGCCTGCACAACTTGGAAAGCAGCGAGGGACATATTACTGCAAAAAAAACAGCTGCGGGCCGAAAAGCCCTGCCCTTGCCCCGCCCCCATCTGCTTCCCCCCACCCTCCCACTTGGCTTGCCCTACCCCTACTCACCCCCCACAGGACACGCATTGAGCCCAGGCGGGCCACATGTGGCCCCCGGGCCGCATGTTGTTCAGGCCTGATCTAGACTGTTCTCAATGGTACCAGATGACAGAACAAGGAGTAATGGTCTCAAGTTGCAGTTGGGAAGGTTTAGATTGGATATTAGGAAAAACTTTTTCACTAGGAGGATGGGGAAGCATTGGAATGGGTTACCTAGGAAGGTGGTAGAATCTCCTTCCTTAGAGGTTTTTAAGGTCAGGCTTGACAAAGCCCTGGCTGGGATGATTTGGTTGGAGATTGGTCCTGCTTTGAGCAGGGTGTTGGACTAGGTGACCTCCAGAGGTCCCTTCCAACCCTAATATTCTATGATTCTGTGATCTCCGCAGTGTTTGAGAAACCTGTGATGAGAACAGGCAAGCTTGCTGCAAAACTTCTCAATAGCAGTGTACTCTAAATGCATGCTCCCAGTATGCCTGTCCTTAATTTCCTACCCAGAGGGCAGGACTTTGCCAGATGCTGGCTCCCATGGGAGGCAGGGAATGGGGCTTTGACATCCCAGAGGGACAAGGTATCCATATCCCCTGAGGGGACAGGGAGAGTGGCCAAGACACCACCAGAATGGCAGGCCTCACCCAGACTCCAGCTTATATGAGGGGTCAGGAAGCGGGGTTCAGATCCATTTAGATAGGTAGAGGCCCCCCAGATCCTCACACAGGAGAGAACCCCAGAGGGGCATGGTTCCCCATATCATGATTCTTAGGGATTGGGGACTCAGCCCTCTCCAAGATCCTGACACACACTTGGGAGGGGAAATGTGGGGGTAACAGTGCCTCTGCCTGAGGAGTGTACCCACTGAGTTTGTGAGTGATGGGTGTGCAGTTGACTGGACACAGCTCAACTCTTTTCTGCTAACAATGTTGTTATTTTCTTGTTCCTCCAAAGGCCTGGTGTGTGACAAGCAATTTGGAGATAACTCTCAAGCAATTGGGACCCCAGAGTGATGATCTCAGCTTTGGCTTGTTCCCTATCTTTGGCAACAATACATTGATTAAAATTAACGAATCTTCAGGAAACTTCCCCCCTCCCCAAGGGACAGCGTTCTGGGAACCCCGTGGTCAAATGATCACCAATTAGTTTGAGTCACTAACTCTACCCCTTGTGGCAGGGTGGGCCTGACCCAGCCTGCCGCCCCTTTAAGAGGGAGAAAAGCCCTCTGCAAACCTCCCTTGCAGAAAGCCTAATTAGCCACCTGGGCTGCAGAAGACTCAGGCTTGATGAGCTGCACCTGGCAGCCTCCCCAGGGGGAGATAAGCCTGCCAGACAGGAAGCCCAGGATGGTGGTGGTATGGTGGCATGGAGTGAGATAGAAAGAGCTGTAGAGCTGTGTGTAGAGCTGAACTATATAGAGTTGTTTAGAGCTGTGAGCTGAACTATATAGAGTTGTATATTGGCGGTGGGGCCTTGCACTGTGAAATAAAGAGCACTGTTTGGAGCCAAAGAAGAGTTTCCTGCCTGTGTTTGAAGAGGGGTGAGAAGGTAATCTGTCACACCCTGTATCCCCAAAATGAGGCACACCAAATTTCAAGGCAATCCAAGTAACCATGCAGGTTTTAGAGCACTTCAAAGAGTCAAGCTTTAAACAGAAAGCTGGTCTAAACCTTAACCGGTTTGCTATAATTCCTTCCTGCATTGATGGTGTTCAGCCCCTTGCACTTGGTACTGGTGTTCCATGAACACTGTAAATTCTCCAAATTTCCTTTTCAGACTGGTGATCCAATCCAGACATACTTTGCTGCATCGTCTATACTGAGCACACTAAGACAGCCTGTGGGAATGGGTGCCAATGGACTTTGTATTGATGGGAATCCTGGTGGTGAGTGTGCTGGTGGTAGCAGTTCCAGCTTTATTGAGAATGACGATTCCTATGGATATTTTTTCATGTCTCTTGTTACCTTTTTTCAGGTTTCCTGGAGAGTAAAAGCACAAGTTGTACTCGGACCTTCACCAACCTGAGCAGCAGCTGCACCACTGATCCTACCCTGGACGCAGCCTCATATTACCGTGACTTCACTATCCTAAAGGTGCATATCATCTTCCCCACCCTCAACATCCTGTTCTCCTGACTTCAGCACTGTTTTGCCTTTGCCTCTTCAGCTAATTTAGCTATTAGTAAAGTAGAGCTCACTTTTGTGCAGTTTCCAGGATCTCCCAATCCCTTTGGCCTGCCTTTCAGTACAGAAACTGATTTTATTGAAGGATTGTTCATTACTGTGAGCAGTCCATCCATTCCTACAGAACTCCTGGATCAAGAGCATCCTGTCTTGGTGTCTTGCTGCTATTTAATGAATCATTTGTTTCTTCACCATCTCTTTTCACCTGCTCTCTTCGGGTAAATAAGATAGCTCTTCTTATCTTTTGTGGTGAAGAAACCAATGATATTTAAAACATTTCTTGTGGTTTAACATAACATAAAAATGGCCCTACTGGGTCAGACCAAGGTACATCTAGGCCAGTATCCTGTCTTCCAACAGTGGCCAGTGTCAAGTGCCCCAGAGGGAATGAACAGAACAGGTAATCACCAAGTGATCCATTCCCTGTCGCTCATTCCCAGCTTCTGGCAAACAGAGACTAGGGACACCATTCCTGCCCATTCTGGCTAATAGCCATGGATGGACCTGTCCTCCATGAATGTATCTAGTTCTTTTTTGAACCCTGTTATGGTCTTGGCCTTCACAACATCCTCTGGCAAGGAGTTCCACGGATTGACTGCATTGTGTGAAGAAATACTTCCTTTTAATTGTTGTAAGCCTGCTGCCTGTTAATTCATTTGGTGATTCCTAGTTCTTGTGTTATGAAAAGTAGTAAACAACACTTCCTTATCTACTTTCTCTACACCAGTCATGATTTTATAGACCTCAGTCATATCTCTCCTTAGCCGTGTTTTTTTCCAAGCTAAAAAGTTCCAGTCTTATTAATCTCTCCTCATAGGGAAGCCATTCCATACCTCTAATAATTTTTGTTGCCCTTTTCCAATTCCAGTATATCTTTTTTGAGATGGGGTGACCACATCGGCACACAGTATTCAAATGTGGGCATACCATGGATTTATATAGAGGCAACCTGATATTTTCTGTCCTATTATCTATTCTTTTCTTAATTATTCCCAGCATTCTGTTTGTTTTTTTGATTGCTGCTGTACATTGAGTGTATGTTTTCAGAGAACTATCCACAATTACTCCAAGATCTTTCTTTAATGGTAACAACTAAGTTAGACCTCATCGTATTATATGTATAGTTTGGAAAGCATAATCCCATGTGCATTGCTTTGCATTTATAAACCTTAAATTTCATCTGCCATTTTGTTGCTCAGTCACCCAGTTTTGCGAGATCCTTTTGTAGCTCTTCACAGTCTACCTGGGTTTTAACTGTCTTGAGTAATTTTGTACCATCTGCAAATTTTACCACCTCACTGTTTACCCCTCTTTTCAGATCATTTATGAATATTTTGAAAAGGACGGGTCCCAGAACAGACCCCTGGGGCATACCACAATTTACCTCTCTCCATTCTGAAAACTGACTATTTATATACTTACCCTTTTTTTCCTATCTTTTAACCAGTTACCAATCCATGAGAGGACCTTCTCCCTTATCCTGTAGCAGCTTACTTTGCGTAAAAGCCTTTGGTGAGGGATCTTGTCAAAGGCTTTCTGAAAATCTCAGTACACTATACCCACTGGAGCTTGTTGGTCCACATGCTTATTGACCCCCTCAAAGAATTCTAGTAGATTGGTGAGGCATGATTTCCCTTTACTAAAACTATTTTGACTCTTCCTCAGCAAATTATGTTCATCTATATTTATGACAATATTTTTCTTTATTATAGTTTTAACCAGTTTGCGTGGTACTGAAGTCAGGCTTACAGACCTGTAAATGCTGGGATCACCTCTGGAGCCTTTTTTAAAAATTGGCATCACATTAACTATCCTCCAGTCATCTGGTAGAGAAGTGGATTTAAATGATAGGTTACTGACTACAGTTAATAGTTCTGCATTTTCACATTTGAATTCCTTCAGAACTCTTGGATGAATACCATCTGATCCTGGTGACTTATTACTGTTTAATTTATCAATTTGTTCCAAACCTCCTCTAATGATACTCTCAATGTAGGACAAGTCCTCAGATCTGTCACCTTAAAAGAATGGATCAGGTTTGGGAATCTCCCTCAAATAATCAGCCATGAAAACCGGTGCAAAAAATTCATTTAGTTTCTCCGCAATGGCCTTATTGTCCTTGAGTTCTCCTTTAGTACCTCGATCATCTAGTGGCCCCACTCGTTGTTTAGCAGGCTTCCTGCTTCTGATGTACTTTAAAAAAAATTGCTATTACTTTTTGAGTCTTTGGCTAACTGCTTGTGTTCTGTTTTTGACTATTTGCACTTCAAAAATTGCTCCTTAAGCCGTCCTAATTTCCATCTAACTCATTATCTGCCACAGCATTTGCTCCTTTATTTTGACTTCCCTAGTTTCGGGTTTCCATTTTCTGAAGGATACCTCTTTGACTCAGATAACCTCTTGTATTTTGTCATTTAACTATACAGGGTTTTTCCCCTGTTTTTTGTGTTTTGTTTAGGGGAATGCATGTGATTTTTGAGATTTTTATTATGACTTGCTCAAGTAGACGTCCTGCCAACTCTGAGTATTAGCCTCTAAGATGCCATAAGGACTCCTCATTATTTTGGCTGATGCAGACTAATATGTCTACCACTCTGAAACTGTAGATTGAGTTTATTAAATCTCCCGCTGTAAGGCAGCTTTTTCAGATCTCGAATCATTTGTCTCCTGAACTTTTCCCATTTGAGTAAACACTGGAACTGGACATAGTAATGGTCTCTCAAATGTCACATGCAGTCATATAACCCTGCCCTACTTCTGGTCAATATTCCCCTGCATTTACATTCCAAAATAGCATTTCTTTTTGGCTCCAGCATTGCAGTACAAGCTCATGTTCAATTAGTTATCTGTCATGATCATAGAACTGGAAGGGACCTTGAGAGGTCATCAAGTCCAGTCCCCTGCACTCAAAGTAGGACTAAGTATTATCTATACCATCTCTGACAGGTGTGTGTCCAACCTGCTCTTAAAAATCCCCAGTGATGGCGATTCCACAACTTCTCTAGGCAATTTATTCCAGTGCTTAACCACTCTGACAGGAAGTTTTTCCTGATGTCCAACCTAAACCACCCTTGCTGCAATTTAAGTCCATTGCTTCTTGTCCTATCCTCAGATGTTAAGAATACATTTTTTCCCCCTCCTTGTAACAACCTTTTATGTACTTGAAAACTCTTATGTCCTCTCAGTCTTCTCTTCTCCAGACTAAACAAACCAAATTTTTTTCAATCTTCCCTCATAGGTCATGTTTTCTAGACCTTCCATAATTTTTGTTGCTCTTCTGTGGGCTTTCTCCAATTTGTCCACATCTTTCCTGAAATGTGGCGCCCAGAACTGGACACAGTACTCCAGTTGAGGCCTAATCAGTGCGGAATAGAGCAGGAAAAATTACTTCTTGTGTCTTGCTTACAGTACTCCTGCTAATACATCCTAGAATGTTTCCTTTTTTTGCAACAGTGTCACACTGATTCATTTTAGCTTGTGATCTACTATGAACCCCAGATCCCTTTCCCCAGTACTTCTTCTTAGCCCTAGTCTACACTGTGGGGGGGGGGGGGAGGGGGGGGGGAGGAATCAATCTAAGATACACAACTTCAGCTATAAGTTAGATCCACTTACCATAGTATCTTCATGGCGGTAAGTCAACTGCTGCCGCTTCCCCCTTCGATTCTGCCTGCACCTCTCACAGTGGTGGAGTATGGGAGTCGATGGGAGAGTGCTCAGGGATTGGTTTATTGTGTCTAGTTTAGACACAATAAATTGACCTCTGATGGATCGATCACTACCCACTACTTCAGCGGTTAGTGTAGACATACCCTTAGGCAGTTATTTCCCATTTTGTATGGGAAATAACAAAATGATTGTATCAAAATGGCAACTGATTGTTCCTTCCTACATGGAGTTCTTTGCATTTGTCCTTATTGAATTTCATTTCTCCAGTTTGTCCAGATCATTTTGAATTTTAATCCTATCCTCCAAAGCACTTTCAACCTCTCCCAGCTTGATATCACAAATTTTATAAGTGTACTCTCTACTCTGTATGCCATTATTTAAATCATTGATGAAGATCTTGAACAGAGCTTATTGTAGCTCCATCTAGGTTGTATTTCCCTAGTTTGTTTATGAGAAGGTCATGTGAGACAATATCAAAAGCCTTACTAAAATCAAGGTACACCACATCTCCCAAAGTCCTTTTCTGTGTCAATTTTCCAAAGTATTGTCTGCTATTCTAGAAGTGTGATTTGTAATGGGGATCTACCCAATTTTGCTCTGGTGCTTCATTTTCCCTTAATCTCCCATGGGTTTTTCATCTTCAGCAGGTGACATAGCTCTCTGGCCAAGTCACAAAAAGATCATCCCTTTAAATCAAACCAAACAAATACACACCTTCCATTACACCCCTTTATTCCCTAGGGTCGGTTTTCTTTTCTGCACCACACTCTTTCAACGCTGTACTTCTCTTGGGTTCAGCTCTGGCCCGCCTGGCTCTTAATTCCTTCATCCTCCCCTGGTTCAGCAGAGTCACTGCATTACCTTGCTTGATGGCAGTATGAAGAGTCTGTCCATTTGCTCCTTAATATTAGGGGAGATATGAACCAACAAGAGAGGAGGCCATTTTAGATTTGGTTTTGGTGAGTAGTAAGGACCTCATAGAAGAAATGGTTGTAGGGGACAGCCTTGGTTTGAGCAATCGTGAGCTAATTCAATTCAAACTGAATGAAAGGATAAACAAAAATAGATCTACGGCTAGGGTTTTTAATTTCAAAGGGCTAACTTTAAAAAATTAAGGAAATTAGTTAGGGAAGTGGATTGGACTGAAGAACTTGTGGATCTAAAGGCAGAGAAGGCCTGGAACTACTTCAAGTCAAAGTTGCAGAAACTATCAGAAGCCTGCAACCCAAGAAAGGGGAAAAAATTAATAGGCAGGAGTTCTAGACCAAGCTGGATGAGCAAGCATCTCAGAGAGATGCAGAAAGCATACAAGGAGTCGAAGATGGGAGGGAACAGCAAGGAAACTACCTTATTGAGGTTAGAACATGTAGGGATAAAGTGAGAAAGGCTAAAAGTAATGTAGAGTTGGACCTTGCAAAGGGAATTAAAACCAATAGTAAAAGGTTTTATAGCCATATAAAGAAGAAGAAAACAAGGAAAGTAGTAATGCAGGGTTTCTCAAACCGGGGGTTATGACCCCCCTGGGGGTCGCCGAGCACTCCCAGGGGGGTCACAAGCTCCCGGCGCTGCTTAAAAGCCGCCAAATGAATTACTTCCACATTTGGCAGCTTATCGGTGGACATGCCGAGCTATTTCCGGAGCACTTGGCATGTCCGCCGAAAATAGCCACCGAATGCAGAAGTAATCAATTCGTCGGACATACAAGGGTCCACCGCGGCAGCCGACGAATGAAAAAGGTGTCGCGGTTCTCAGAAGTTTGAGAACCGCTGTGTGGGACAGCTAAACAGTGAGGATGGAGTGGAGGTTAAGGATAAATCTAGGCATTGCCCAATATCTAAACAAACACTTTGCCTCAGTTAATGAGGCTAAGAAGGAACTTAGGGATAATGGTAGGATGACAAATCATAGAATAGCAGGGTTGGAAGGGACCTCAGGAGATCATCTAGTCCAACCCCCTGTTTAAAGCAGAACCAATCCCTAATTAAATCATCCAACAGATTTTTGTCCCATATCCCTAAATGGCCCTCTCAAGGATTGAACTCACAACCCTGGGTTTAGCAGACCAATGCTCAGACCACTGAACTCTCTCCCCCCTCAGTGGGGGAAAATGAGGATATGGAGATAGATACTACCACATCCAAGATAGAAGCCAAACTCGAACAATTTAATGGGATTAAATCAGGGGGCCCATATAATCTTAATCCAAGAATATTAAAGGAATTGGCACATGAAATTGCAAGCCCATTAGCAAGAATTTTTAATGAATCTATAAACTCAGGGGTTGTACCATATGACTGGAGAATTGCTAACCTATTTCCTATTTTTTAAGAAAGGAGGGAAAAAAAGTGATCCGGGTAACTACTGGCCTGCTAGTTTGACATCTGTATTATGCAAGGTCTTGGAAAAAATTTTGAAGGAGAAAGTAGTTAAGGATGTTGAGGTCAACGGTAATTGGGACAAAATACAACATGGTTTTACAAAAGGTGGATCGTGCCAAACCGACCTGATGTCCTCCTTTGAGAAGGTAACAGATTTTTTAGACAAAGGAAATGCAGTGGATCTAATTTACCTTGATTTCAGTAAGGCATTTGATACGGTTTCACTTGGGGAATTATTAGTTAAACTGGAAAAGATGGGGATCAATATGAAAATTGAAAGGTGGATAAGGAACCTGTTAAAGGGGAGACTACAGCTGGTCATACTGAACGGTGAACTGTCAGGCTGGAGGGAGATTACTAGTGAAGTTCCTCAGGGATCGGTTTTGGGACCAATCTTATTTAATCTTTTATTACTGACCACAAAAAGTGGGAGGGTGCTAATAAAGTATGCGGATGACACAAAGCTGGGAGGTGTTGCCAATACAGAGAAGGACTGGAATATCATAAAGGAAGATCTGGATGACCTTGCAAATTGGAGTAATAGTAATAGGATGAAATTTAATAGTGAAAAGCGTAAGATCATGTATTTAGGGAATAACAACAATAATGTTAGTTATAAGCTGGGGACACATCAATTGGAAGTAATGGAGGAGAGAAGGACCTCAGAGTATTGGTTGACCACAGGATGACTATGAGCCACCAATTTGATATGGCCGTGAAAAAAGCTAATGCAGTTTTGGGATGCATCAGGCGAGGTATTTCCAGGAGAGGTAAGGAGGTGTTAGTACCCTTACACAAGGCACTGGTGAGACCTCATCTGGAATACTGTGTGTAGTTCTGGTCTCCCATGTTTAAGAAGGATGAATTCAAACTGGGCCAGGTACAGAGAAGGGCTACTTGGATGATCCGAGGAATGGAAAACCTGTCTTATGAAAGGAGACTCAAAGAGCTTGGCTTGTTTAGCCTAACCAAAAGAAGGCTATGGGGAGATATGATTGCTCTCTATAAATATATCAGAGGGATAAATACCAGGGAAGGAGAAGAATTATTTAAGCTCAGTACCAATGTGGACACAAGAACAAATGGATATAAATTGGCCAGCAGGAAGTTTAGACTTGAAATTAGACAAAGGTTTCTAACCATCAGAGGAGTGAGGTTCTGGAACAGCCTTCCGAGGGGAGGAGTGGGAGCAAAAGACCTATCTGGCTTCAAGACTAAGCTTGATAAGTTTATGGAGGAGATGGTATGATGGGATAGCCTAATTTTGGCAATTAATTGATCTTTGACTATTAGCAGTAAATATGCCCAATGGCCTGTGACTGGATGTTAGAGAGAATTGTTTCCTGGGTGTCTGTCTGGTGAGTCTTGTCCACACACTCAGGGTTTAGCTGATCGCCAAATTTGGGATTGGTAAGGAATTTTCCTCCGGGGCAGATTGGCAGAGGCCCCGAGGGTTTTTCACCTTCCTCTGCAGTGTGGAGCACCGGTCACTTGCTCAGGGCCGGCGACAGGGGGGTACTACAGGTACTGCTGTGTACCGGGCCCCGGACTTTAGGGCCTGGAGAGTGGGGAAGGGGCGGGGAGGCAGCACGGTTCTCCTCCGGACGAGCGCGCGTGCCCCCGGCAGGAGCAGTGAGCCTGGCCGGCGGCAGCAGCGCAGTCCGGGGGAGAGAGGGCGCGGGGGGAGGGAGGGGAAAGAGCAGCAAGGGCAGCTCACGCCGCTCCCGGAGGAGCCGCTGTCAGCTGGGGGGGGGGGCGGCTGGGTTGGGGGGGGGGGCAGCCGCTGTCAGCTGGGGGGGGGGGGGAGTGCCAGCTGGGCTGGGGGGCCCCCAAACGATCAGAGTAGGGGGCCCCCAAATTTCTGTTGCCGGCCCTGCACTTGCTGGAGGATTCTCTGCACCCTGAAATCTTTAAACCATGATTTGAGGACTTCAGTAGCTCAGACACAGGTTAGAGGTTATTACAGGAGTGGGTGGGTGAGATTCTGTGGCCTGCATTGTGCAGGAAGTCAGACTAGATGATCATAATGGTCCCTTCTGACTTTAAAGTCTATGAGATTAAGAGTGGTAGCATAGGGATAACCCAAACCCATCGTCGGTTATAGGTTCCTAGCCTTGGGTACCCTGAACAACTAGGTTGTCTGCCAAGTCATCCTAAACTTGCCTGTCTTCCTCCTGTGTTCTCCCAGCCTAACCTTCTCTTTATAGAGCACTGACTCCTAGGTCTATTTTTTTCTGGAGTCCTCCCACCCACTCATTCCTGCTGAAGCATCCATTCCCAGTGCCACTCTCTCTGGAGTCTCTCTGATCTGATCTTGCTCTGATCACAGGTCACTAGCTTCCATGAAGGCCCAGTTTAGTCGCATTAGCATTATAACATGACTTCAGCACTCTCTCCCTTCACCTGAGGAGGCAAGCTAAGTGTGGCACAGGTGCAGCTGAGGTCCAACCCACAAAAAAAGTCAGCTCATCCTTTAACAGTAACCTACATTATTTGTTCCTAGATGTATGACCTTGCACATTTTGTATTAAAACACATTTTGTTTGACAGGGCCCAGTTTACCAAGTGATCCAGATCACTGTATGACAGCCCTGTCCTAATCATTATTACCACTCCACCAATCTTTGTGTCAGCTACATATTTTATTAGCAGTGATTTGATATTTACTTCTGGGTCATTGATGAAAAGATTGAATAACATCAGGTTTCAACCAATTCTGAAGAACCCCACTAGAAACACATCCCCTATTGATAACTGCTTTGAGATTTTTTAGCTAGCCAGCTCTTAATTCATTTAATATGTGCTCTACTGATATTGTATAGTGCTAATTTTTTAATCTCAATGTTGTGCAGTATCCACTAGAGTCTAGACCAGCGGTTCTTAACCTTGTGAGAACCACGACCCTTTTTTCACTAGCGGCTTCTCGGCACGACCCTTGTGTGTCCACCGAAAAGCCGCCGAATTCGGAAATAATCAATTCATGGCGGCCACAGGGGCTCGCGACCCCGCGGGAAACGCTCGGCGACCCCCAAAGGGGTCGTGACCCACAGGTTGAGAACCGCTGGTCTAGACCATACTTCTAGATTCTAGAGTACAAAGTTGGTGGCAAGTTCCACAGTCTTGGAATAGGCAGGGCTCTGCTTATCACCATAGTATTTAGACACTGATGTGCAATTTCCTAGTGACTCTGGGCACCTACAGTCAAAACACACCTGTTGCTTTTTTTTTTTTTCCAGGTCCCTGTTAGTATGACCTCTGGCCAGCTCATGCAGGTGAGACACTGTCAATTAAAATAATTCCTGCATCTAAGATGAAGGTAATCCTGAGTCTGAGGCATGCAGAGTGAGCTGCTTGAATCAAACATGTTGGGGAAATGGAAAAGTTCTGTGTCTGAGACAAGGTTTTGGAGGAAAAAGCCACATGGTTTCTGGAAAAGGAATATGGGGAGGGTTTCACATATGAGATGGGGTATACTCTAAGGTTGTGTGTGCATGTATGTCTGTAAGACCTGGGATGGGCAGAGGAGTAGAGAGAAGGCCCTGGTTCTGGGATAGATTGGGAGTGGAGGGGCAGGTCAGAGACAGATGTGGGTGAGAAGCGAAATGACTCAGCCTTGGAAAGGGTTTGGAAAGAGGAGGCAAGAGGAGGCCCAAGTTGTTCTTCAAGTGATGATCCCTATGTGTGTTCCCCACATGGATACAGATGCGTGTCTGAGTCTAAAATTTTTCAAAAGAGCTTCTGTAGATCTGCACGTGCAGTAGTTCACCTTGTGCTCCCGCCAAGGATATCTGAGGCAGGCGGGTTGATGCCTTTCCAGTTCCTTCTTACCTCCATATAGCCTGACATGGAGTCATGTCCTCTTTCACTATAACCTGTAAAGTAGAAAATATTTTAAGTAATTTATATCCTAGCTTAGAAGTTTAATTTTCTGATAAGTTTATAGTAGTTTTTTCCTCCCCAGTGGAGGGAAACCATCCCTAGTTCTGGGACTATGCCCAGAGTCCTGGGATTCAAGAACTGTGTCTCCTGCCCTTGCTACTTCTCCATCAATGATGAACCTCAACAGTGCTTGTCCTGTCTGAGCGCAGCATGTATCTCTGCAAAGTGCAGTATCTGTCAATCCTTACCACCCAGAACTTCAGAAGCACGGGGCTTTTCCTAAGAATGTACCTGATGGAGGAAGCTATGAGGCCCCGCTCTGCTCTAGGCCCAGGAGAAATCAGAAATTCACCCTGGCAGATTGGGCTCTAAGAGACTAGACCTCCTGGTAAGGAAGGTCATCTTCTCCACAGATCTGCAATTTTATGTCATTTAACTACCAACCTTGTTAGTGAAATATGACTTTAATAACTACTCCAGGCTAATGGACTTCAGAGATAAACTTCCTGTAGCCTTTTATTTATTTAAAGTGAAATGTATTACAAATCACCATGGGTTTGTTTGTCTCTGGTTGCTATAGTGAAACTCAAGGAGCTCAATCTATTTTGATTAACAAAGAGAAGGTTAAAGGGGTGACTTGATCAGTCTGTAAATACCTGGGAGGGGGGATGACAGATGTTTCATAATGAGCTCTCCAGTCTAGCAGAAAAAGGTATATAAGTTGAAGCTTGAGAAATTCAAACTGGAAATAGACATAATGTTTTAACAGGGCTGTTGATTAATCACAGTTAATTCACATGATTAACTAAAAAAATTAATTGGGATTAAATGCACTGTTAAACAATAGAATATCAATTGAAAGTGTTTCACAAGAGAAATTTTCCCTTGGGTACGCTCCAGATTTCTCCCCAAGATTGATTCTGAGTTTCACATCAATCAAGCAATGCACTTTGTGGCAGGGTGCTGGCCAGGAGTGCCTGAGCCAGCCCTGCGGGCCCTTTAAGAGGAAGGAAAGCCTCTGCAAACCTCCCCTTGCAGAGAAGCCTAATCAGCCACCTGGGCTGCAGAGGGATCAGCCTGATGGGTTGCACCTGGCAGCCTCTCCAGGGGGATAAAAGCCTGCCAGGCAGGAAGCCCAGTGCGGTGGTGTGGAGGAGTGAGAGAAGGAGACAGAGAAAGGTACAGAGAGGTATAGAGCTGGGAAGTAGAGCTCAGGCTAGGAGCCTGTAAGAGCTGAAGCCTGTAAAGCTGTGTGTAGTAGGTGGTGGGGTTTGCAAGAAGCTGCACTGTGAATAAAGAGCACTGTTGGGAGCCACAGAAGAGTCTCCTGCCTGTTTGTGATGTGGGGAGCGAAGGCGATCTGATACAACTTGTATTTTTCCCAAAACCCCATGCTTCCTCTGAAGAGAACAGATTCACTCCCTTGACATCCAGTGCACCCTCGTGTTCTGTCTTCAAAGAGCCAAATCCATTTGAAATCTCAGATTTTTTTACTGCCATAGCAGAGAGATTGTGTAGGTAAGCCATAGAATTTCTAAGTGGGTTTTGGGATGCATCTTTAGAGTGCTACAAAATAGCAAGAATTCCTACCTGTGTAGCATTCCTATCTAATGTCCCACTGCCGAACAGGGCAGCAACTTGGAGTTCTGTCCACGTGTTTGCAACACACTATGCTCTAGGTCAAGCATCAGCTGTGGATGCAGTGATAGGAATGGCAGTATTGCAAGCATCTTCGCTGCTAGCTTCCTTGCATCCTCCAGCAGTCTGAACGCTGCTTGCCAATCACCCAGGTGTAGAGTACACATGGGGACCATCACTTGAAAAAGAAGTGTAGGTTACTTACTGTTACTGGAGGTTCTTCAAGATATGTGGTCCCTAGCTGTATTCCACTACTTGCCCTCACTCCCCACTGCTTCAGATCCTGTTGGATTTGCAATAAGAAGAGGAACTGGAGAAGTATTGACTTGCATTGACTCTTATACCCTCAGTCAGGAGTACAAGGGGAGCTACTGTGCACGTCAATGAATGCTCTTTTTGAAGAAGTTACAAATAATCCTGTGGCACCTTAAAGACTAACTAAAGTATTGAAGCATAAGCTTTCGTGGGCTAATACCCACTTCATCGGTTGCAATGCATTGCATTCAATACTTTAGTTAGTCTTTAAGGTGCCACAGGACTCTTTGTAACTTCTGCAATTCCAGACTAACACGCCTACCTCTCTGGCTCTTTTTGAAGATTTTCCGGACTCTGGCACACAGATAGGGACCACATATCTTGAAGAATGTCCAGTTATGGTAAGTAACCTCCACATCGGGGATGGATGGGCACACTGCACTCTACTGGATTAACTGATTTTTTTTTATTTTTGCTGCCTCCAGGTGAGAATCACCCCTGTCACACAGCCTGGAGCTCCCCAGATGGATGGCAACACCTGTCACAGTGTTGTTTCTGAGGTACTTGAACCACCCTTTCACCATCATTGAGGCAGTGCAGGGCTGGAGTTAAGGCCCCAGGTCCTTGCCCTTTCTCTGATTGTCCTCTGTGTTGGACTTGCAGGTGATCTATGAAATAGAGTTTAATGGGACCCATGGAATCCAGAATGTCTCTGTCCAGCTTAAAGTGACCGATGTCTCTGGGAACTCTCTGCAGCAGCGGTTCACATTACAGTTCTGGGTCAGTGCCCTAGTCTCACATGGATCCTTGCAAGGGCTGTGGTTAGTGCCTTGACTTCATTTGAGTCTTTGGGTAAGGAGATCTGGTTAGTACCATGAGAGCACATGGACCCTGAGGGATGAAGAGTTAACTTCCCAGTCTTATCCGAGTCCTATGAGGTATTGGGGTCAGTGGTTTGGTCTCGGGTAGGTCCCCAAGGTAGGGAGAGGTGGGCTCAGTGCCCTGGTCTTGTGCAGGATTGGAGGGAGTTGGTATTCTGCTCTTGCATGGTCTCTAGGGGAGGGAAGAGGTCAGGGTCAATATTTTTGTCCCATGCATGTTATGTAAAGAGAGGATAGGAGGCAGTGGTATATTTCACTTGTTCTGAGCAGAGCTGCTGTTGTCCTTTCCAGGTGCTACTTGATCTGTGCCCTGGCAGTGGGGGATGGGAATTGTCCTGAAGGATCAGGGACCTTTTCCAACCCCTTAGGTTGTAAGGCTGAAGGACAAAACTGGAAAATATTAAATCTGTCTGTTAATTAGTACTGCAGAGGCCAACTCTCATGCCAAGTGGCTACAGTGTAAAATGGAGGTGTGGTGAGATTGTTTAGTTGACTCAGAACAACAGAAGTTTGTTGAGGTAATCCCCCAAACCCCTCTTCAGTGAGGACAGTGTAATAAGTGTGTGTTTTGGGCGGAGAATATCAGTGACCCAAAACTTCAGGGCTTTGGAAGGACAAGGTATGGGTTCTTCCTTTGAGTATCCTCTGCATATTCCCACTCATGGGATTGCTCTGACCAGAGCAGCCTGAACGGTAAAATTCTATTAGAAGTAGTCATTGGAGCATCCATGAACCACCCTTGCTCATTCCCCTTCCTTCCCCCTCCGCCCCACAAATTCCAGACATTCTAGGGCAAGGGTTTAAAAGGAGCATGTTGCTCCATTGCCTCAGTGCCTACAGCTGTGGCCAGCTGGATGGTTACATTGTTCCTATAGGATTCTTTCAGATCCTATAAGTGGAGAGGCAGTTTGTCTAGGCTAGTTGGTACATCGGTGCACAGGGTTACATAAAGGATAATATGACCAATCAGAAGGCTAAGAAGCCTGGATTCAAAAAATGCATATGGTGCCCATGTATATTCCTAGCATCGGGCACACGTTCAGATGTTTGGGAGAAGGTCATTCTCCCTCTAAATGTCCAAACTTCTCATCATTTATCACAAGGGCAAAAAGAGACAAAACCAGCCCCAGGCAATTTTATTGCAGGAAGCACTGACAGTGGCAGCTTGTTTTCAGAGACTGGCTTCAGCCCCACCTCTACCTCCAGCCAACTCTGCAGGGAAGAAGTGAGATTCAGGTTCTATGACAGGCACAGTATCCAAGACAGCCATCAGGTCTGAAAAAAAGGTCAGTGACAGACTCTGTTTCCCGAGTTGTCCCATTTCAGAGAGACTCCGCTGTGGTACTGAGGAAAAATTTGCAGCCCTCCTCGGTGTTGGCCTTATTACAAAGAGCCAGTCAGAGAGAAGGACATACTAGGACAGAATCTCATTATGGAGCCAGACTCTGATTTAAGCTCTCAGTGCAGAGCTAGGAGCCATTCCTCTATGGATCCAACAAAATTGGATCCAGAGGAGCTTATCATGAGAGTGAGATCTATGGAGCCAATTAAGAGAACCAAGGAGGGTTTAACTAGCACTGCTCTGTATAGTATTACCATTAAGCAGTAAAGAGACAAACAGTGCTAGGTAATATCTTTTCTTCTGGACCAACTTCTGTTGGTGAGAGAGCACTTTTGAGCTACACAGAACTCTTCCTGCGGTCTGGAAAAGGCACTCAGAGCGTCACAGCTAAATACAAGGTTGAACAGGTAGTTTAACGTAAGTAGTTAGCTCATTTTCTAACCATTGAAGGTGAAGTGGCCTTGTAGTCCTAGGATTGCACCACTGCACAAATATATCACAAAACCAATGATATACCTGAGATACATTGATGATATTTTTATCCTCTGAACAGACAGCTTAAACTCCCTCATAGATTTCCACCACAACTTCAGCCACCACCACCCATCCTTCAAACTCTCTCTGGAACATTCCCACACTAGCATCAACTTCCTTTACACCATAATTGGCTTCACCCTACAGACAACTATACACAAGGAACCCACAGATCACCACACCTATCTTTATAAATTCAGTAACCAGTAACTGCCGCTCAAAATAATCTTCATCTTTTTGCAACAAGTTTGGATGACACTTTTTGAGATGGAGTTTCAAGTTAGCCAGCTTCATTGAGTCATTCCCCAAGACTTTGAAACAAATAACACACTGTGGCAAATCCACGCCTTCTTTTTCTTGACAAGTGAAGCCGAATTTGATGCAGTCCTTCAAATACTTGAGCTTGACATTCCTTCCTGTCATTGCCATCATCTCAGATCTGTGGGGTTACAACAAAATTTTGATTTTTCGAATGGACAATTTATTTTGGGAGATTTATAGTAATTATAAATCCGTCATATAGCTGTCCCAAAATAAGTTGTCCGGTGGCAAAAATTGGAACTAAAATATAATATCTGTCTAACTTGCACTGCACACATTACATGGGCTATGAAAAAATTAACTATGGTGTTTAGTTTTTATCTCTTATATTTGGTTGAGTAAAAACATATTTTAGGGTTATTTTTTAACAGATAATATTTTATTAACCTGCGATACCAGTGCTAAAGTAGTATTTATTTTGGAGTAGACCATTTAATGTAGTACTGTCAAAACCGAAATGACTTTCATGCTAATCTGATAAATTCAACAGATGTAAATATAAAAGTTTGTGTCTTACCCCTTGCATTAAAATCCCCATATAAAAAAGCCACAAACAAAGTAAAAAGTGTGTAATAAACTAACGAACATAAAGTTGAAAATTTTGTGCAAATGTACATTTTACAACAGAAACGATAAACAGGCTAAACCACACTTACACAGAACGAACACGACAGCCACTCAGCACGATGGCGGGTGCTACACTGACGCTCAGCCTTCGGCGGAAGTTACTGGCAAATAACACGGTCGTGTCCTAGATGACACTATGGATGACACGCTGCGTGCTCGTGAACATGGCGTAAAACAGCCTAATGGTCACACTATCTGACTTTGGACAATATTTGCGTGGACCACCGAAAAAGTCACTATGGGCCACTGATGGTCCACGGACAATTAGTTTAGAACCACTGACTAAGGAAATACGCTTTCTTCATCTCCTTCACTTCATTATCAGAGAAGGGAATATCCTTTCCAACCTCAGTATCATTCCCCACATCACCAACTACAACAGAGAGAGAAATTTAAGCCTCGCAGTAACAAAGGGAATGTTTCATCTTTGCTCTCTGCAGTTCATCTAAGACATCAGATTTGACATGAGAACACAGAGCTTCACGCCAGTCCACCTGGATATTGTTTATCCATAGTTTGGGGTCCAGCAGTCCAGTTTTTATTACCAAGGGGAGTTAATAACATCAGACAGGTGGATTTTAGAAGTTATTTCATGCATGTACATAATTCAGTTTAAAACCTTTTCTCACAACAACCCACCTGCTTCATATCTGGGCAGAGATCAAAGTAATCTCAATTTGTTCAAAAATGAAAATTCAGTCTCTCCTCCAGTTAAGTGCAATACAGGCAGTTCCATGAGATCATAGGGTAAAGGGGTTTTACTCGTGTTATTTTCTGATCTCCAAAAAAGGTGGAAGGCCTATTTTGGATTTAAGTAGATTAAACACTTATATAAAAAAAATTATGTTTCTACATATTCCCTCTAATTTATGTAACACTCTTTCACTTCAGGATTAGTTTGCAGCTGTGGATTTAAAAGATGCATATTTCCACATTTCATTCTATAAGACCATGTAAGTGGTTTGTTGTTGAAGAGGACCATTTTCAGTACAAGTTCCTCCCTTCCAGGTTGTCCACAGCACTTTGGGTGCTTACAAAATGCCTGTCTAGTATAGGAGCATACCTGAGGAGGCAGAGGATGTATGTATATCCATACCTACACAACTGGCTAATAAAAGTCATCCAAGGAAGGGATCTTACTACATGTATATCAGATATGTTCTCTGTTTGTCAGTCTGGGGTTACTCATGGGACCCTTTATAGGAACAATCTTGCATTTATCTGGGGAGGGGGAGGGAGAGCTTTTCTCCCAGAGGTGAGATATATCAAAATAAACATGTCTCCTCTTCCAGTTACCAAGACAACCCTTTGGTTGCTGGGTCTATTGGTGTTAACCAAAGCAGTGACTCCTTATGCTCATCTTCAGATGAGAGACCTTCAATCCTGGTTAGCAAAGAACTATGAACCAAAGTAGATGATGTGTATTGAAAAATATTAATTCCACAGCAAGTGCAAATGTCATTAATGGGATGGACAGACAACCAAAATGCAGTGAAGTGTACACTTTTCTGTTCCCCATAACATCAGTTACACTGATTTCCAGTGCACTACCTCAAGATGGAGAACCCATCTGAACAGTGACTCATTGGAAAGAGATCATTGGTCACCAAAGGAAATGAATGTATATAACAATATTTTAGAACTGAGAGCAATCAGATTAGCTCTCAGGTCTTTTCTACTTCAAATAAAAAACAAAGCAATTGAGGTAATAACCTACGCTAGGACAGCGTTATATTATCTAAGCAAGCAAAGTGGGGACTCACTATGTGGAATTATGCAGGGAGGCCAAGGGTCTTTGTAAGTACTCTGTAGAACATGATATTAATCCAGTAGCAATTCACATGTCAGGAGAACAGAACACTCTTGCAAATCACCTGAGTAGATCATCAGGTCAGATCCACAAATGGTTTTTGAAGGAAGAAGTGAATCACCCCTTCCGTTTATGGGGGGAGCCCAAGGATAGACTTGTTTGCATCTCACCGCAACAGGAATCAGTATTGAATGTTTTTCTAATACAGTGAGGTCAGAGCTACGGAATGTTTTTCCCTCATTTCCCCTCATTCAGAGGGTGATAAACAAGATAAGACAGGACAAAACTAACATAACCCAGACAGCAATGGTAGCCGGCTTTGGTACATCTCTCGCAAGGATTAGTGGAACCTTTATCACTGATACTGGACTTGTTGATGCAATAAACAGTGAATGTCTATCATCTGAACTTTCAGTCTCTTCTCTTGACTGCATGAGGAATAGACCTTTAGAGGTACTAGAAGAAAGCCTTTCATTAAAAGTACACAATGTACTGTTATTTTTCTAGAAAGGAATTCACATGGATGTGCTGTAGTCTTAAATGGAATCGATTTCTATTGTGAATTTCCATGTATAATGTGGATCCTTATATGGCACCAATTACAATTAATGATAATATATAATTATCATAAGAAGAAACCTCTTTCATTATCTTCAATTAAGGTTAATCTCTCAGCAATATCATGTATCTGTAGAGGGAAAATCAATTTTTACTAATGATGAAATTTAGCAAAAAGAATGAGGAGTATTTGTGGCACCTTATAAATTTATCTGGGCATAACCTTTTGTTGGCTAAAACCCACTTCATCAGATGCATACAGTGGAACATACAGTAGGAAGATATAAATTGTGATAGACCCAGGTCAGTTGGATACAGCAGAGTAGTCCTTTTGGGTACCGGGGCATGGGCAACTGCTGAAAGCCCCTCCCCTAGCCTAGGGAGGGGTTACTAAACTCAGAATGCAACTGAGTTTGGGGGACAACAAATGCAAACACAGGAACAGGCATGGGGGTCAAAGGGTCAAAACTAGTGAACCAGAAGGGGACACCAAGCAGAGAACCCCAAGAACCCTGAGACACCAAGCAGAGAACCTCCAGAGAGTTAGCGGACACTGCCCAGCGGAGCTCTGCCCAGATACATGAATGGAGAAAAGAACAGAAAACAGCCCCACAGTCACAAGGCCCCCCTCTGCCAACCTCCTCTCCCTGGTGTTATGAATGACCACCTTGGCCAGGGCTAGGAGGAAGTTGACAAGGTGGTCTTGGGACTTCATGGGGCCTCGGATTGGGTGCGCGTAAATAAATAAGAGTGGAGAAAAGTGCAGCCAGAACCTCAGTAGGAGGTTCTGGAGGAGCCAGAAAAGGGGCTGCAGCCTGGTGCACTGAAGGTACGCGTGCACCAAGGTCTCCCTCATGCCACAAAAAGGACAGGTGTCAAGGACAGGAGTAAACTGTGCCAAGTACACGCCTGTGCTCACAGCTCCATGCAGGAGCCGCCTGCTGATGTCTCTCCTGTTGGCATAATGCAGCTACACGGGTGCTCTTACAGAAGCACAACTGTATCAATATAGCTGTGGTGCTGTAAGCTTGTAAATGTAGACATGGCATTAGGACTAAATAATTTAGACAGTGCTCAAGGCTGTTTAGAGCTTAGGGACCAAAAAACAAGGGTAAAACCGTTTCTTCTATAGATTCTAGGTGGGTTAGGTTAGGTATTTATGTTCTTATGCTGAATTTATAAGATTAATAAGAACATAAGGATGGTCATACTGGTCAGAATGGTCCATCTAGGCCCAGTATCCTGTTTTCTGACAGTGGTTAATGTCAGATGCTTCAGAGGGAATAAATAGGGCAATTATTGAGTGATTCAGCCCCTTTCGTCCAGTCCCAGCTTTTGGTAATCAGAGGCATAGGGATATCCAGAGCATGCGATTGAAGGGGATTATCCTTTCCTCAAGGCATCAAAACTCATTCAACTAGATCAAAGTCAACTTGCATGGGTTTCCTTAGACATATTCCTTTCATAGAGACAAGTAGAACAACAACTCGGAGTACTGTTCACATTTTTACTAAGCATTACTCTTTAGAATTGGAATCTAGATCGGAAGCAAAGTTTGGTAGGGCAGTCCTGCATTCCTTGTTTAACTAGCACACTGGGTCCTACCATACTGGGTCAAACTACTGCTTATGAATATAGCCCATGAGTGAGAATATGCAGGAGTCACTCAAAGGAAGAAACGAGGGTTACTTATGTGTGACCAAAGTTCTTTGAGATGGACTCTGCATAGTCATACTCCATGCCTCCCTTTCCCCATTGCCTCAGAGCCCTACTCACCAAAGGGTTTGGGGTCACAGGGGAAGGCATGTAGAGTGAGGCAGTAGAGTGTCACACTCATTTTTAAGCCCTGCCCTGGAATGCCCAGAGTTTGGGAGGGGGAGGGAGGCAAGGGAGGCATGTGGCTGCTCCAAAGGCTATTGCAGTAGAATTTTACAATTTAGGTTGCACCACTCGGAGCAGTCCAATGAGTTGAATATGTAGCATCCATCTCAAAGAAACTGGGTTACAAGTAAGTAAGTTCATTTCTGGAGAACCACCTAATTCCCTATGGAGACAGTGTAAAATGGATCTTAAGTGTGATTATAGAATTCCTCAGGCTCTAGTACACTTAGTTATAGAAAAATCTTAGGCAGTGGGAGTCTGATGCTTCAGGAACCGTCTCGGGCATGGGTATCTCCAAGAGGTGCTGGTTAAGAACGGAAGAGGATTCTGAGACAGACCGAGGTAGGGGATTTGTTTTTAGTGAGATTTTTAGTAGGGTGATTTTTTTTAAAAAGAAAAGCTTTAGTCACACTCAGGCTTGCCATAAGTAGATTTGACTCACTTGTCTGAAAAAGAGTTTTCCTGTTTATCCTATGGCTGAATTTGATGAGTTGTGCTGAAGAAGGTCTGATTTACCTGGTGCTCAATGTGTCACTTCTCTTTGTAACATTTTCTTTCCTTCTCTCCTGCTTTTCTCTTCTGCTTGCCTCTCAGCAGAGCAGGACCCCTTCATATACCTTGCCAAGAAGCGGAAATCCTGGCTATATCATTGGGGCACCACTCTTGTCTCTAAACAGTGGTGCCAGACAGCAAGTATCCTTTCTGATATCAGGTTTTACTTGTCACCATCACCTTCTAGTGTGGCTGTACCCTTTAGATTTTGGATTAACTGGAGAAGTGTTACGTTAGTATCACATTGCAGCCTTTGTGTAACCTTTCCCTTGGGGATAGGGGGAAAGGTTCTTTGACAAGGGTCTCCAGGCATTCCTCTACTCACAGAATCATAGAATATTAGGGTTGGAAGAGACCTCTGGAGGTCATCTAGTCCTACCCCCTGCTCAAAGAAGGACCAATCCCCAACTAAATCATTCCAGTGAGGGCTTTGTCAAGCCTGACCTTAAAAACCTCTAAGGAAGGTGATTCTATCCCCTCCCTAGGTAACCCATTCCAGTGCTCCACTACACTCCTAGTGAAAAAGTTTTACCTAATATCCAATCTAAACCTTCCCAACTGCAACTTGAGACCATTACTCCTTGTTCGGTCATCTGCTACCACTGAGAACAGTCTAGATCCATCCTCTTTAGAACCCCCTTCAGGTAGTTGAAACCAGCTATCAAATCTCCCCTCAGTCTTCTTTTCCGTAGACTAAACTATCCCTGTTCTCTCAGCCTCTCCTCATAAGTCATGCGCTCCAGGCCCCTAATCATTTTTGTTGCCCTTCTCTGGACTCTTTCCAATTTATCCATATCCTTCTTATAGTGTGGGCCCCAAAATTGGACACAATACTCCAGATGAGGCCTCACCAATGTCGAATAGAGGGGAACAATCATATCCCTCAATCTGCTGGCAATGTCCCTACTTATACAGCCCAAAATGCCATTAGCCTTCTTAGCAACAAGGGCACACTGTTGACTCATATCCATCTTCTCATCCACTGTAATCCCTACATCCTTTTCTGCAGAACTGCTGCCTAGCCATTCGGTCCCTAGTCCGTAGCAGTGCATGGGATTCTTCCGTCCTAAGTGCAGGACTTTGCACTTCTCCTCGTTGAACCTCATGAAATTTCTTTTGGCCCGTCCTCTAATTTGTCTAGGTCCCTCTGTATCCTATCCCTGCCCTCCAGTGTATCTACCACTCCTCCCAGTTTAGTGTCATCTACAAACTTGCTGAGGGTGCAGTCCACACCATCCTCCAGATCAGTGGTCGCCAACCTTTCGGACATCAGGGACCACTAAACTCACAATTTTGAATCCCACGGACCACTAACATGGACCCTACTCCTTCCTGCGGGGGCTGCCGTGCAGGGTCTCTCGCGGCCACAGGGGCACACTTAGGGTGACCAGATCGGAAGAGTGAAATATCAGGACACATTGGGCGACAAGAGGGGGGGAGGAAGAGGTGGCTTACATGAGCAGGGGGCGGGGCATGAGCAGGGGAGGGTTATGGGGGGAGCATGACAGGCACAGGTGCAAAGCCCTGACTGGATCCATGAGAGGGGGCACACAGCCCTAGGAAGCTGAAAGGGGTTGTAGAAACCACAGGGCCAGGGGCAGAGGGCTCCGGCTCTAGCCCCCGGCCGAAGCCGCAGGACGGGGTGCAAGATCCTGGTTGCAGTCAGACCCAGTTGCAGGGCAATAATATGTTAAAAGTTTTTTTTAAATTGCTCGTCAATGTTTTTAAGAGAGAGAATTAGGATGCTGGGCTAAAGAGAAACATATGGTCCAGTCTGCATTTGTGCTTTTGATTCAAAGCTCTGGTAGGTACCTGAGTTTGGATTTCAGGTGGATCCCATATCATTTCTATATGTTTCTCTCTCTCTCCTCCTCCCGCCTCACAAATCTAGCTCGACCTTCTGTCTGGACTGGGCCATCCAGTTCTGAGGCTGTCCCTTCCTGGCCGGGAGTGATGCACTACTTTCCCCATCCCCTACCCACTGAAGGGGTCTGAGGAATAGAAAAGACCCTAGTTTGGAGCGAGCGAAGACGAGTCTCATGCTTTTGCATGTTAGGTACCAAGGCAGAGGCATTTTTGTGGACTTCAGCTAAGAACAGCACTCGCCTCCTTGGGAATATTCAAATCCCTGCTCCTCCTAAGTGATCACTGCGTAGGCATTGGAGTTGTCCTGATCCCTGGAAGGGGAGGCACAGACAGATCAGACTGTCTTTGAAGTGAGGAGCCTGGTGTAAATAGCTGTGGGATTGACTGCACAGAAACCACTATTTGAATTCAAGAGGACATTTACATTTTTATGAAGTGTAAACAGCTGGGGGCGTGGGGCCATGTGGACTGGGAAGGGGGAGGGAGCTCTCTGCCCCTACCCCCTTCTGCTGGCTGTTGCTTGCATGTAAGCACCCTCCCTTACCCTCCGCCCAAGCAGCATTCGCGTCGGGAGGCAGAGAGCTGTCCTGCAGCTGACTCTCTCTGCCCAACGGTGGGGGGCAGTGGGCGTGGGGCTGATGAGGGGCCGGATGCGGAGCTGGGGTGGGGGGGCAGCTGGGAGCTCTCTGCCCCTACCCCCCTCTGCCAGCACCGGCTGCAAGCAGCCCTCCTCCCCCCCCCGTTCCAGCAGCATGTGCAGCAGCAGAAAGCTGGCTGCCTAGTCTCTGCCTGGGGCAGTGGGGCGTGCTGCGGGCTCCTGCCGGCAGGAGGGTGCTCCGGCCGCCTGGGAAGGAGCAGTAAGTCAAGCACACACACACACCCCGCCCCACAGGGGCACACTCGCGCCATGCCGGGGGAAAGCGCCCTGCTCCCGGCAGGCGGGGGGGACTCCCGCCGCTGGCCTCCCCCCTTCCCCGGCTCGCCCTCCCCCCCCACCCCAAAATTTCCCCGTGGAGCACCCAAATTTTCTTGCAGACCATGAGTGGTCCGCGGACCACTGGTTGCCGACCGCTGTTCCAGATCATTAATAAAGATATTGAATAAAACCGGCCCCAGGACCGACCCTTGGGGCACTCCGCTCGATACCGGCTGCCAACTAGACATGGAGCCATTGATCACTACCCGTTGAGCCCAGCTTTCTGTCCACCTTATGGTCCATTCATCCAGCCCATACTTCTTTAACTTGCTGGCAAGAATATTGTGGGAGACCGTATCAAAAGCTTTTCTAAAGTCACGGAACAACACATCCACTTCTTTCCCCTCATCCACAGAGCCAGTTATCTCATTGTAGAAGCCAATTAGGTTAGTCAGGCATGAATTGCCCTTGGTGAATCCATGCTGACTGTTCCTGATCACTTTCCTCTCCTCTAAGTGCTTCAGGATTGATTCCTTGAGGACCTGCTCCATGATTTTTCCAGGCACTGAGGTGAGGCTGACTGGCCTGTAGTTCCCTGGATCCTCCTCCTTCCCTTTTTTAAAGATGGGCACTACATTAGCCTTTTTCCAGTCATCCGGGACCTCCCCCGATCGCCATGAGTTTTCAAAGATAATTGCCAATGGCTCTCCAATTACATGAACCAACTCTTTTAGCACCCTCGGATGCAGCGCATCTGGCCCCATGGACTGTGCTCATCCAGCTTTTCTAAATATTCCTGAACCACTTCTTTTTCCACAGACAGCTGGTCACCTCCTCCCCATGTTGTGCTACCCAGTCAGTAGTCTGGGAGCTGACCGTGTTCGTGAAGACAGAGGCAAAAAAACCCATTGAGTACATTTGCTTTTTCCACATCCTCTGTCGCTAGATTGCCTCCCTCATTCAGTAAGGGGCCCACACTTTCCTTGACTTTTTTCTTGTTGCTAACATACCAAAAGAAACCCTTCTTGTTACCCTTAACATCCCTTGCTAGCTGCAACTCCAAGTGTGATTTAGCCTTCCTGATTTCACTCCTGCATGCCTGAGCAATATTTTTATATTCCTCCCTGGTCATTTGCCCAATCTTCCACTTCTTGTAAGCTTCTTTTTTGCATTTAAGATCAGCAAGGATTTCACTGTTCAGCCAAGCTGGTCGCCTGCCATATTTACTATTCTTTCTACACATCGGGATGGTTTGTTCCTGCAACCTCAATAAGGATTCTTTAAAATACAGCCAGCTCTCCTGGACTCCTTTCCCCTTCATGTTAATCTCCCAGGGGATCCTGCCCATCAGTTCCCTGAGGGAGTCAAAGTCTACTTTTCTGAAGTTCAGTGTCCGTATTCTGCTGCGCTCCTTTTTTCCCTGTGTCAGGATCCTGAACTCGACCATCTCATGGTCACTGCCTCCCAGGTTCCCATCCACTTTTGCGTCCCCTACTAATTCTTCATGGTTTGTGATCAGTAGGCCAAGAAAAGCTCTGCCACTAGTTTGTTCCTCCAGCACTTGCACTAAGAAATTGTCCCCTACACTTTTCAAAAACTTCCTGGATTGTCTGTGCACTGCTGTATTGCTGTCTCAGCAGATATCAGGATGATTGAAATCTCCCATGAGAACCACGGCTTGTGATCTAGTAACTTCTCTTAGTTGCTGGAAGAAAGCCTCATCCATCTCATCCCCCTGGTCTGCTGGTCTATAGCAGACTCCTACCACGACATCAGCCTTGTTGCTCACACTTCTGAACTTAATCCAGAGACTCTCAGGTTTTTCTGCAGTTTCATACCGGAGCTCTGAGCAGTCGTACTGTTCTCTTACATACAGTGCAACTCCTCCACCCTTTCTGCCCTGCCTGTCCTTCCTGAACAGTTTATATCCATCCATGACAGTGCTCCAGTTATGTGAGTTATCCCACCAAGTCTCTGTTATTCCAATCACATCATAGTTCTTTAACTGTGCAAGAACTTCCAGTTCTCCCTGCTTGTTTCCCAGGCTTCTTGCATTTGTGTATAGGCACTTAAGATAACTCGCTGATTGTCCCACTTTCTCAGTATGAGACAGGAGTCCTCCTCTCTTGCGCCCTCCTGGTTGTGCTAGGTCACGGAATCCCATTTCCCCACTTACCTCAGGGCTTTGGTCTCCTTCCCCCAGCGTACCTAGTTTAAAGCCCTCCTCACTAGGTTAACCATCCTGCTTGCAAAGATGCTCTTCCCTCACTTCGTTAGGTGGATCCCGTCTCTGCCTAGTACTCCTTCTTGGAATACCATCCCATGGTCAAAGAATCCAAAGCCTTCTCTCCGACACCACCTGCGTAGCCATTCATTGACTTCTAGGATACGACGGTCCCTACCTGGGTCTTTTCCTTCCACAGGGAGGATGGATGAGAACACTACTTGCGCCTCAAACTACTTTATCATTCTTCCTAGAGCCATGTAGTCTGCAGTGATCTGCTCAAGGTCATTCTTGGCAGTATCATTGGTGCCCACGTGGAGAAGCAGGAAGGGGTAGCGATCTGAGGCCTTGATGAGTCTCGGCAGTCTCTCCGTCACATCGTGAATCCTAGCTCCTGGCAAGCAGATCTCTCGGTTTTCCTGGTCAGGGCGGCAGATAGATGGCTCAGTCCCCCTGAGGAGGGAGTTACCGACCACCGCCACCCATCTCCTTCTCTTGGGAGAGGTGGTTGTGGAACCCACATCCCTAGGACTGTGCATCTCATGTCTTCCAATCAGTGGAGTCTCCTTCTGCTCCCTTCCCTCAGATACATCATGTAGTCCACTCTCTGCCTTAGTATCTGTGGAGAGAACATGGAAACGGTTGCTCACTTGTACCTGCATTGCTGGAACATGGACGCTCCTCCTTCGTCTTCTGGAGGTCACATGCTGCCAGCTTTCTTCACTGGCATTCTGTCCTCGCTGTGCAGCCTGCTCTGAATCTGCAGAATGTTGTGCCCGTAGAAGCATATCCTGACATCTGTCCAGGAAATCTTCATTTTCTTTTATGCAACGCAGGGTTGACACTTGTTTCTCCAGACCTTGAACCCTTTCTTCCAATATGGAGACCAGCTTGCACTTTGTGCAGACAAAGTCGCTTCTGTCCTGTGGCAGAAAGACAAACATGGCACAGCCTGTGCAGGTAACAACAGCTGAACCCTCACTATCCATATTACCTTCCTTCTGAGAACCTCCGCAGCTGCTGCAGAAACCACTCAAATGCCTACAAAATGACAGCCTCACTGAGCTCCCTCCAGGCGAACTCCCAGGCAAACTCCCACTGTTAGCCTCTGCTGCTCTCTTGAAACACCCTCCCTAAGTTCATCCATTAGGTCATCACCCTTTACCTGTTCATTTCCCTCCTGAAAATCCACTTCTACCATGACTCCTACAAGAAATTAACTGGTTGACCTATAGCAACATTGTGAGTACTAAGGAATATCTATGTACTTAACACAGTGCTTGTTAGTTTTTTTGGGTATCTGCCAAGAGGTAGCCATGTTCCACTTTGGGTGCTTTCATATACCCTGTGTCCATTTCTCTGTATATTTCTTCAGAGCAAGGACCATGTTTGGGAAGCATTGGAAAGCACTACTGGAAACAAATAACTGAGAATAATATTGAAGGTGTCTTGACCATGACTGGATTTGGATCATGTATAAGAGTTAAGGGGGATTTTAGGGATTCTCTAACTTTGTTGACAGTGTCACTGGCATGTTTGGGAGGGTATTTCTTTAGTCACAGTGGCTAACTTGGTTAAGGGTGGGTTAGGTACATGTGCTACAATAACTAACACTGTTGGTAGGTGGTTGCTACTAATTAAAGGATTATCTTGTTGAGGACTGGCTGGGTAACCCATGCTGTTTAACTTCCCTTCAATTTGGTTTCTTGACACATAGCCCCTTCTCTCAGGTAACTATCTTACAGAGCCAGGGTGATGGAATATGCTCTCAGACTCTCAGGTACAAGGTACAATTTGGAATGAATGTGAGGACAAGCTGCCAGCTCAGGTAACAATTTCCACCATTCCTTCCTTCCCAATCCTCAGACAAGTTTGCAGGTAGCTTGGGTAGCACCCTCTCCTCTCATTGCCACATAGGGTTTGCTGGGCTCAGGTTGTGCTGTGGAGCTCATGCAGTACCTTCCTCATAAGTCCCCATATGGGGCTTCGATAATCTCTCCCACACATGCCTGAAGGTTTTGAACAGCACTGGAGCCAAGGAACCGCTACATGTTCCACTTTGCCAAGTCTTCATTATTCACTGTAATTTAATGTTTTGCCTGCTAGTAATACATTTTAATGTTTTTAGAAGGTCTCTTTCTCTAAGAGGGAGGGATAGCTCAGTGGTTTGAGCATTGGCCTGCTAAACCCAGGGTTGTGAGTTCAATCCTTGAGGGGGCCATTTAGGGATCTGGGGCAAAAAATCTGTCAGGGGACAGTACTCGATCCTGCTAGTGTAGGTAGGGGACTGGACTTGATGACCTTCAAGGTCTTTCCACTTCTAGGAGATTGGTATATCTCCATTTAAAGTCTATATTATGTAACTAAACTATTGTATGTAAAGTAAAGAAGGTTTTAAAAATGTTTAAGAAGCTTCATTTAAAATTAAATTAAAATGCAGATCTTATCAGTTTGGTGTGATCCTTACCCTTGCTTTTCCTTGCTGAGTTTTCCAATGTCCCCAGGCTGGCAGCAGGCTGAGCGGGGCCAGTGGCCGGAACCCCAGACCAGCAGTAGGCTGAGTGGCTCAGCCTGACGCTGGTCCGGGGTTCCATCCATTCAGGCAGGCAGCAGGCTGAGAGGGGCCAGCAGCCGGGACCCCGGCTGGCAGGAGGCCGGCTGACAGAACCCCAGGCTGGTAGCAGAGGGCCACTGTAAATCAGCTTGCATGCCGCCTTTGGCACGTGTGCCATAGGTTGCCTACCCCGATCTATCCCATTCCTAATGGTTCTAGCATTCTGTTGCTTTTTTGACTGCTGCTGCACACTAAGCAGGTGATTTCAGAGAACTATCCACAATGACTCCAAGATTATTTATTTTTTTTGAGTGGTAACAGTTAATTTAAACCCCATCATTTTGTATGTGTAGTTGGGATTATTTTTCCCAGTGTACATTACTTTGCATTTTTCAACACTAAATTTCATCTGCCATTTTGTTGCCTGATCATCCAGTTTTGTGAGATCCCTTTGTAACTCTTCGTAATCTGTTTTGGGCTGCGTTATCTTGACTAATTTTGTATCATTGGCAAACTTTTCACCTCACTGTTTATGCCTTTTTCCAGATAATTTATGGATATGTTGAACAGCTCTGGTCCAAGTACAGATCCCTGGGGGACACCACTGTTTACCTCTCTCCATTCTGAAAACTGACTATTTATTCTGATCCTTTGTTTGAAGTACTCCTTTAGCACTTCAATCATCCAGTGGCAGGCTTCCTGCTTCTGTGTGTATGTGTATAAAAAATTAATTCTGCCAAGTCTTCATTATAATGAAGTACTCTAGGAAGTGATATTCCTACTCCATAACTTATAGGATCAATAATTTGGTTCATTCTTTTCCTGGTGATAGTGGAGATACCCTCTTCCCCCAACAAACAAACAAAACTCACGGTGACAGGATATCTGAGGCACTTCATCAGTCTCCTTAACATGCAGCATGGAGGACATGGGCTGAATCTATATAGAACTGAACACTAACATTTCCAAAATTCCTCCATGCAGTCATTACCAAAGAAGTAGACACTTTAAATGGGGTCATTACTGAGGAAAAACGCTCTGTATTAAGAACTGGCTTCTTCTCTGCTCCAAAGGACTCAGACTGCCAAAGATGTGTTCTGTCTTATTTCCAGCATATCCCAAACAATGGAGGATGGAAACTGCAGCTACTTTCAGGAGAAGCTATACCAGGCCCTCCAAGGGGTGAGCAGTCCACAGGCTCTGGCCATAATTGGCAGTGCTGAGCCAACCCAGACAGATCAGTGGACCAGCATCATTATCCGGAACTGCAGCATGCAGGTAATAAGAATGGAGGGCAACTCTGAACCCAAGTTCTTCGCTACTGAGCTCGGCATGCAAGATGATATTGCTTTGGGGATTGTGGCAGTGGGAGAGAGTCAGAGTTTGCTCTTCCTTCTTTGTTAGTAGCTCTCTACTGGAGTCAAACAGGGTACATGACTGTGTGTGTCATGACCACTGACCCAGTTCAGGGGCCCTAATGCATACAAATAGATGTTATTGTTCTTCACTCATGCTATTTAGAGGCTCTTTGACTAGGCAAGCAGAGAACAAGCAAGATTAACTTTTGTAGCCACATCTTACCAATGTATAAATGGGTAGGAGAGGTCTGATACTGCAGCCAATGTTTTAGTGGCCAGTTCTGAGACAGTGTGAAGTAGATCTCATTCTACCCACTTCTTTGTTGTTGTTATAATACTAGTATTGTAATATTTGTGTTAATATTGGTCTCTGACCATTGAGTTAACCTGCTGAATTGATGTCCTCTGAGACTTATCCAATGTTTATCTATCCAAGGGCTGATCTACAATAGAAAGTTAGGTCGATCCAGCTACATCACTACCCTTTAGGGATGTAGTTAAGTTGACTTAAGTCCTAATATAGACAGCATTAGGTCAACCTAGCTACTGCCTCTTGGAGAGATGGATTTACTACAGTGACAAAAGAACTCCTTCTGTCACTGTTGTGTCTACACTATAATGCTACAGCAATGCAGCTGCAGCACTGCAGCTGTGCTAATGTAGCATTTCTAATGTAGATCTAGTCTAAGATTAAGAGATGACTGTATCATAGTCTTCAGGTAACTACACAGGGAAGAGATTTCTCATAGTAGGTGGTCCTATTCTAGCAGAAAAGGGCATAACAAGATCCAGTGGTTAGAAATTGAAGAAGAACAAATTCGAATTAGAAATAAGGTGCACATCTTTAACAGTGGGGGTAATTAACTATTAGAATAACTTAGTTAGAAATATGGTGAATTCTCCATTACTTTAAGTCTTTAATCAAGATTGGATATCTTTCTAAAAGATATGTTCTAGCTCAACCAGAAGGTATGTGCTTGATGCTGACATTACTGGGGGAGGTTCCGTTGCCTTTGTTATGCAGGAGGTCAGACTAGATTATCTATGAAAACATGTGGGTTCCCTTTTTTTCCCCTCAGGCTGGGAATTGTGCCTCCTGCTGTATGGTTCCTGTGTCCTTGAAGATCCAGGTATTGTGGGCTGAGGTGGGCCTCCAGTCCAACCCACAAAGTCAAGTGCTGGGAGCACGGTATTGGTATCAGTGTCAGTCTCTGAAGGTATAGCACCATTATTATGCACCTCCACCCCCAAATGCCATAACATGGGGCATATGGGTTACATGAAGTCTGAGGGATCCTTCATATAGCTCTGGGATTGAAGGGTTGGAGTTCACTGGATCTTACCGTTTGTCTACATAGATTAGCAATGGCAAGTATTTAATGTTTCCACAGAGGATGGTGGACAAAATCTCCCATAACCTGGCGAGTGTCTGAGGCACTACTCTTCCTTGAGCTTCAAACTCATTCCAGATTAGTGTGTTTTGAGAAGAATACCTTGATCTGGACATTCCACACAAAACTAAAGAAGGAGACACTAGGAGACACCCTCCTTACAGCAGGAAGAGACATTTTGCACCAACTGCCATGGCAGACTGTAAGCCTTTTGTATGTAAGCTCTGCTGAACCATGATGGACTCTTCCTTCTCATCAAGGGGCTTAGCCAGTGCCCGTTCTGTCAGGGGGGAGTGTTGCATTCCTGATAATTGTGTGTTGTGAAAATAGTTTTCGTTGGGGATACGCAAGTCGAGGGATTCATTGATCAAACTTCACTTGCTTGCGCAATCAAGTAGCATCACCTCAGACCTGGAGGAGATATCGACCCCTAAGGAACCAAAGAGTGGTTCTGCTCAGCAAGTGCCTCTCCAAGTAGACACCACACTTTGGGTAGCAAGAAGGGGGGGGCAGGGAAACAAACACCAAAATTGGCACTGACTGCATTGGTGCCAGTCCCCCCAGTACCAGGATTGTTGAGGGAGCCAGTTTCAATAACCATCTTGGCAATGGCAAAGCCATCCCCAGAGTCACACACTAACACATGGGTGAAGCTGAGAGAAAAGACCTAGCAGAGGCCAGATATAGTTTCAGACATTGGCAAGGAAGGAGAAGAAATGTCACTCTTTTGAGGACAAGTCCTTCAGCAAGGGAATAATGCTGGGTGGACAGGCATCACAGACATCAGTTCCAGCAAAGCACTGGCATGGGGCCTAGATACACCCCAGAGAGTAATCGAGATCTTCCTTGAGGGTGACATCATTACTGACTCTGCACCAGAGCCAAGACATCACCCCCCTGCATTGCCATTTGAGGAATACTATTCTTCCTCATCATTACCAGTCTATGCATTTTTTCTGGCATTGACCAGAGAAGCCTCCCTACTACCATTCGCAAGGACCTTAGAGCCTGCCAAGAGGGTGCTCCCCATAGGGCACTGATCCAGCACAGATGTATAGCTGATCCCCTTCCTACAGACCCAGGAAGAGGAGGGAGATCGGGCTCCACAGTGGCAACACTGCCTGGACCACCAACACCAGAATCAGAGTTTTCAGGCCCATACCCAAGACCTGGGGCAGAACAGTAATAACCTCAGTGTTCACTAAAAGAATCTTCACTGTAACTGGACAAGGGAGTCCATTCAGCCCCCCTCCCTCCAGTCACTGATGTCAGGGCATTCCAGAATCTCCTAGCATGCATTGTGGAGAAGCTGGATATAGAAATGATAGTCGTTCAGGAAAAGTCATTAAGGAAAAGTCACGCAAAGTCTTTGGCATCTTGACTAGGTAAAATCCTATCAAAATCATCCTGCCCACCAATGAGGATATACAAAGCCCTCTGGCGAACCTCAGACACTGTTCAGACAACTTCCAGGAGGGTGGAGAAGCATTCTCCTTCAAGCTCCTGTGCATGTGGATCTCACTTATGGCATTCTGATGCTCTGCACAGGAGTCTGGGAATTTTTCAGTAACAGTGTCCTATAAGGGTTCCCTCATGGTTCCCCTCCCAACAGCATAAAGGGCTGAGTGACTCCAACTGCAAACTAGTTCCTTCTGACCACCCTTTTCAGAGAGTCAGAATCTCTCTGTTCTTCCATCTCCTTTCATTAGTTTTGGATTAGGATAGAGAGTTTGCTTGTATCTGTAGTAATTGTTTTAGATTTTTTTAATATATACTTTAATTCTTTTTGACCCCCTCCTGCAATAAAATAATAAAAAAACAACAACACAGTTAAGGCTAGGTCAGCTGTATTTGTCAGTTTCACTGGGTTGCCCATCATATACCTGTCTTGCTCCCCTAGCTTCAAGTCTTTTCCATTATGTAAAAGAATGATATCTCTGTATGATGAACAAGATATGTGTTTATACTGTGTTGGGGACAGTCATTTAACAGCAAAGCTGCAAGGCTTTTAATAAATGCACATAAAGCTAGCGAATCAAAGTGTTGACTTTCCATAAGAAATACTTTGAGAGCACCTTCAGACACAGAGGCTTCAGAGGCTTCAGTGCTCAGAAGACGAGGGAGATCTCATTTAGCCACAAAGGTCTTAAGAGACCTCTTACATTGATTAAGAGTCTGCTGCAACAGACCGAGTTCTCGGTGGAGCATTCAAAGACCCCTGCTGCCTGTGGAAGAAAGAGACAAGACTGTGGAATGTCAGCCCAGACCAATAGTGTTCAGCCTCCCTCCTATCATGTAAGAAGTCAGACAAGCATGTGCCAAAGGAGTCTGAGTTGCCATTGAAGCATTCCTCTCTCCCAGCACTGTTGTCAGTTTGACTGCAGCCTCTGCTCACCAGGATCCCTTGTCAGTTTCATTGATGCCAGCTGCTTCAGTGGCTTAGAAACTGGGTGACTCATCAAGTGGGAGCATACAGCTTTGAGTGCCTCACCAGCAATACCGTCTGCCACAGTACCTGAGTGGCAGAAATACCACTTCTCAGTCAAATGCTCGGCCCTGGAGGATTCTGTACTGAAGGTCTCAGCTCAGAAGAATTCAGCTTCATCCTTGGCACTGCCTTTTTCATCAGAAGCTGCATTTTTATTCCCAGAGGTGATCAGAGTCACTCTTGGACTGGAATCTACTATTCTCCCAATTCGTTTTCACCCAAATCTCCAGTACAACAAGACAATAGGATGTCTATAATGAAAGCTGCTGTGCAACCTCCGGTCATAAGACCAGCCATACTGGGTCAGACCAAAGGTCCATCTAGCCCAGTATCCTATCTAACGACTGGCCAATGCCAGGTGCGCCAGCAGGAATGAACAGAACAGGTAATCATCAAGTGATCCATCCTGTCGCCCTCCTATCCACTCCTAAGGAAGTTATTGCACTTCCTGAAGTAGCCCAGCTGTCAGAGAATTTTTCTCTTTCTTTGTCAACTGAGTCTAGTAAAGTGTTACCTCAAATACATTTTTGTGATGTTTGACTGTCTTATTAGGTATCTTCAAGAATTACTCAAGCTAAGAATTCACTGTGTGATTTTCAGTTATCCCAGTGGATGGCAGTATCTTGTAGTGCTATGTCCTATGCGTATGGTTATTAGTCCTGGTCATACTGGTTTCCTTGGCACAATTCAAATCAACAGTTCCCTCCTTTCTCTAATTCAGGATGCAGATCCACAAAGAGAAGATTCATTGCCTTCTTGTTCTCTTCAGAATTCCACATATTTGGAAATAATATAGCCTCTGAGGAAGACAAAGATCAGATTCAGAATGATCCTTCTGCAGAAGGGCAAATGCTATCTCCTTCTCTCGGTGAGGTTGTGGTGGTGTTTACTCCTATGACATTAGATGACTTCAGAACCATTCGTGAGCTGTTAAAGAGGATGACAGAGACATTAGAAATTCCTTTGGATCTTGTGCAAGAAAAGTCCTATACATTGTTTCCTACAAATTTCTGCTCCAAATAGATTAGCTTTACTTATTAATGAAGGTATCGTTGAGCCAGCGAAGGATTATGGGGAACACCATCTTCTATATTGGCAACTTCCAAATAAGCAGATCAGAAATACCAAGCATCTCCAGTGAGATATGACTATTTTTATACTCATCGAAATCCTTCATCATTACTAATTATTACTATTAATAAAAAATCCAAACAGGTTTTGAGATCTGCACCAAAAGAGAATGAAGCACTTGAAGGAGAGTTTTGAAGCACTTGGACAAAAGGAAGGTGATCAGTTACAGTCAACATGGATTCACCAAGGGCAAGTCATGCCTGACCAACCTGATTGCCTTCTATGATGAGATAACTGGCTCTGTGGATGAGGGGAAAGCAGTGGATGTGTTGTTTCTTGACTTTAGCAAAGCTTTTGATACAGTCTCCCACAGTATTCTTGCCAGCAAATTAAAGAATTATAGGCTGGATGAATGGACCATAAGGTGGATAGAAAGCTGGCTACATTGTCGGGCTCAATGTGTAGTGATCAACTGCTTGATGTCTAGTTGGCAGCCTATATCAAGTGGAGTGCTGTATAATTATATCAAGTGGGCTGTATAATTAGGGGCATTGCCACAATTCAGGAAGGATGTTGATAAACTGGAGAAGGTTCAGAGAAGAGCTATGAGAATGATGAAAGGATTAGAAAACTTTCCTTATTAATGAGAAACTTGAGGAGCTCAATCTATTTAGTTTAACAAAAAGAAGATTAAGGGGTGACTTGATTAGTCTGTAAATACCTACATAGGGAACACACATTTAATAATTGACTCTTCAGTCTACCAAAGAAAAGCAAAAGATGATCCAGTGACTGGAAGTTGAAGCTAAAGAAATTAAGATTAGCAATAAGGTGTACATACCTTGAAACAATTTACCAAGGATTGTGGTGGATACTCTATCACTGATTATTTTTAAATCAAGATTAGGTGTTTTTCTAAAAGATATGCTCCAAGAGCTATTTTGGGGAAATTCCATGCCTGTGTTAGACTCTCAGCATAGAAATATAGTACTGGAAGAGAGCTCTAGAAGTCATCTAGTCCAGTCCCCTGCACTCGAGGCAGGATTAAATAATAACTAGACCGTTCTTGTCAGATTTTTGTCTAATCTGTTCTTCAAATCTTCCAATGAGGGAGATTCTACAACCTCCCTAGGTCACTTATTTCAGTGCTTAACTACCTGACAGTTAGGAAGTTGGGGGGTGGGGGGATAGCTCAGTGGTTTGAGCATTGGCCTGCTAAACCCAGGGTTGTGAGTTCAATCCTTGAGGGGGCCATTTAGGGATCTGGGGCAAAAAATCTGTCAGGGGACAGTACTCAATCCTGCTAGTGTAGGCAGGCGGATCCTGCTAGTGTAGGCAGGGGACTGGACTCGATGACCTTCAAGGTCTTTCCAGTTCTAGGAGATTGGTATATCTCCATTTATTAATTTATTTATTAATTTAATTAATTAATTATTAATTAAAAAAGTTATTCCTAATATCCAACCTAAACCTCTGTTGCTTCAATTTAAGCCTGTTGCTGATTGTCCACTCCATACTAAACAAACCCAAATTTATTCAATCTTTGCTCATAGGTCATGTTTTCTAGACCTTTAATCATTTTTATTTCTCTCCTCTGAACTTTCTGCAATTTGTTCACATCTTTCCTAAAATGTGGCACCCAGAACAGGACACAATGCTCTAGTTGAGGCCTAATCAGTGCAGCGGAAGAATTACTTCTTGTGTCTTGCTTACAACACTCCTGCTAATACATCCCAAAAAGTTTGCTTTTTTTGAAACAGTGTTACACTGTTGATTCATATTTAGCTTCTGGTCAACTATAATCCCCGATCCCTTTCTAAAGTACTCTTTCCTAGGAGCCATTTCCTGTATTTCTGCAACTGATTGTTCCTTCCTAAATGGGGAACTTTCAGTTAGTTCTTATAGAATTTCATCCTATTTACTTCAGACCCTTTCTGTAGTTTGTCCAGATCATTTTGAATTCTAATCCTCTCTACAAAAGCACGTGCAACCCCTTCCAGTTTGATATCATCCACAAACTTTATAAAAGGGTATTCTTTGTGCCATTGTATACAGGAAGTCAGATTAAATGAACACAAGGATCCCTCCTAGGCTTGGAAGCTGTGAATCCATGAAGCCTATCTGCGCAGGTTCAGATCTGGTTTGTGGCTCTTGACAAGCAGGATGTGTACGTACTTCCACGTTGCCATCCATCTGGCCTATAGTAAGTATCTGAGACTTATGATAGCATTGAATCTGTATTGGTACAAGATGTGGCAATTTGGACTCTTTACGGCATCAAGGATCTTCACAAAATGCCTTGTGGTAATGGCCCACCTGAGGAGTCAAGGTATTCATATCAATGCCTATTTGGACAACGAGCTGATCTTGGGCGGGTCACAACAGGAGAACTCAGCGAGCGGGGACTGCGCTTTGTCCCATTCAATTGCGTGAGACTTCTAGTGAACTGCAAAAAGTTGTCACTCATGCTGTCACAGATAATAGCAGCTCTCTGAATGCTAATCGACTTGACATCAGAAAGAGTGCACAGCCTGAGGACAGGTTCCAGTTGCTATAAGGACTCTTGCTTATTTAATGTCACAACTAACTACAACAGTACAAATATGCCTTGCAGTACTAAGCCACATGTTGGTATGCATATACATAACACCACTTGCCAGACTTTGCTTGTGGACCCTCCGGTTCTGGCTCAAGACTGTCTATTCATCAATGAAACATCCAATAGCCAAGAAGATCATAGTACCACATCATGTCATTGCAGAACTGGTTTTGTGTCTGGAACCTGCAATCACATGGAAAGGGGTCCCTTTTTCAATCCCTTCCCAAACAAAGACCCTGCTCATGGATGCATTAGTGACAGGTTGGGGAGCTCACTTGGACCACTTGCAGATCAGAGACACCTGATCACCAAATGACATAGGGCTTCATGTGAATGTTCTAGATCTCTGAACCATCGGACTAGCTTGTCTGGCATTCCTGCCTGTCCTCAAACTTGATAATTGAGATCTTCACAGACAATATGACAACCATACAACAACATAAACAAGCAACAGGGCACCTGCACTTTGCTCCTCTGCCAAGAGACCGCCGATTTTTGGAACTGGTACCATCAGAATGTGGTAAGACTAACGTCCCTTCACCTTCCAGGAATCAGCAACAACTTAGAAGACTTCCAAAGCAGGACAGTCAGTGACCAACAAGGAATGGTCATTACACAGATCCATCACAGAACTGATATTCCATCAGCGGGGACTCCCATGAGAGACTTTTTTGCCATTAAGGACAATGCAAAATGCAAGAGCTTTTACTCCACAAGAGTCCTGAGTCCAAGGATGCTAACAGACACCTTCTTGCTACGGTGGAAAAAGGGCTTGCTTGTATGCCTTCCCACCAATTCCCTTGATTCCCAGGGTGATTTCCAAAATCAAGAAACACAAAGCTACAATCTTTCTGGTGGCTTTATATGGGCCAAGGCAGTTCTGACTCACAGACCTACTCCAGATATCCATTCAGCTTCTGATCCATCTCTCAGACAGCCTGGATCTGATCTTGCAGCATTGTATCCAGAAACATCATGCAGACCAGAATCTCTGCACCTGATGGTGTGACTAGTGGGTGGCTGACCACCACACAGAGAAACTGCTCTCTACAGGTCCAGGCAAACATCTACCAGAAGGACATATTCTTGCATTGGAAATAGGTTCTCACTATGGGTAGCCCAAAATGGCCTAGACCCAGCCCAGGCCTCAGTACCAAAGATCCTTGAAGACCTACTGTATCTCAAGCAGACAGGTCTCTTACTCAGGTCTACTGAAGTCCACCTCACAATGACTTCAATTTCTCCCCTCCCTGTGCAGTCGTGTTTGGTCTTCTCGCACCCCATGATATCAAAGTTTCTTAAAGGGCTACTACATGCTCACATACTGCTCAGAGAACTCAGGCCTGCCTGGGACCTCAATATAGTCCTCTTAAGACTGATGAAGCCTCTCGTTAAGCCTATCTCAGAATGCACCTCACTCTGAAAACAATCTTCCTAGTTGCTATCACTTCAGTCAGAAGAGTAAGTGAGCTTCAGGTGCTCCTGTCTGAACCCAAATGCAGTTCCACAGGACTACGGTGATGTTGAGTCTTCATCAGAACTTCCTCTCCAATGTGGTCTCAGAATTCCATCTGAGCCAATCCATCAGCTTGCCTGTCTCCTTCCAAACAGCACATTTATCACTGGGAGAAAAGGAATTACACACACTAGTCATTTCCAGGTCTCTGCTCTATTGACAGAACTAAATCAGTTCACCTATTTCTTCCTATACCAGAGCATTCAAAAGGTCAACCTCTTTCAATATTGAAACAGATCACATGATGTGTCCTCATGTTATTAGTTGGCTAGTGTACCTCTCCCACTAAATATCAAGGCTAACTCCACCAGCATTCCAGTGATTTCTTCCACCTTTTTCAGACATGTGCCACTATCCGATATCTGCAAGGCAGAGATGTGGAGTAAACCACTGACCTTTTGCAAGCACTGTGCCTTGGACTTATCTGATCAGATGCCAGGTTTAGAAGAGTAGAACTGTGATGCTGTATGGAATCTGGGAGACACTTGTGGATATTATGAATATTAATATTGTAAGATTGTAATGAGTTGTGCCAGATATGCCAAGTAAGGTATCTGCAAAAATGTTATCATTTGCCAGATATGATAATCTCATTTATGTGTTTGTATCACCTTTGAATTATGAGTTATAGATATGTATGTATGTCTGTATTTCAAACTTGTGCTATGCTTCTGGGTGACATCCCCAGACAGTTTGGCATCAGCACTATCTAGCCTGCTTGATGGCCCATTAAGGACCATCAGCTATACAACTGACTCATTGAGAGACAGCAGAGGATACACCTTATGACTCAGCAAGGCATGCATGGATGTGCCTATAGACAGAAAAGGTCCTCCAAGCCATGTACGGGGCAGCCTGTGTTGGAAACAAAGGAAGCATAGGCTGCATGGCAAAAGACTATAAAAGGCAGCTGCATCTTCTCCATTTTGTCTTCCATCCTGCTTTTTACCTCTGGAGGAACTTTGCTACAAACTGAAGCTTTGAATAAAGGACTGGATGATCCATCCAAGCTGTGGGTGTATTCCAGAGGGACTTTCTAGCCAGCAAACTCCCCAATAGTACTAGGAACCTGATACGTGGACTTTGAAGTCGTTGTATGTATGTGACTGTTTTAGCCTTTAACATCTCTCTTGTTCTTTCTTTTTTTCTTTATAGTAAACCTTTAGTTCTTCTTCGAGTGATTGCTCACATGCATTCCACTATAGGTCAGGCACGCGCTGCGGGCCTGGTTGCCGGGTAGATTTTTCCCCTAGCTACAGACTGGGCGAGCAGGGAGCCCCCTGGAGTGGCGCTACTGAGGCACTCTATAAGTACCCCTGCGACACAGTCTGGCCCTCAGTTCCTTCTTCACCGCTCGTGCTGGTAGTCGGAACAGGAGTACTGCTCTTGAGCGTTCTCCTTATCTCCTAGCTGTTAACTCCATTGTTATTCTATCGTTCTTGTTAATTAGTTGTAGTTAGTTAGTTTACATAGTTTATAGTGTAAATAAGTTAAGTGCAGGGGTTCCCCCTGCCACCGGAGCCATGTCAACTAAGGCTCCGGGATTCAAGCACTGTGCGGAGTGCGGGAAGCCCATGCCTGCGGGGGACCCACACTCCAAGTGCCTCAAGTGCCTCGGGGAAGCGCACTTAGCTGATGCATGCAAGATCTGCAGAGCCTTTAAACCCAGGACCCGCAAGGACAGAGAATCCCGCTTGCGGCAGATCCTGTTGGAGGCGGCCCTTACCCCGGACTCGAGTGCGGCACCGGGCCCCGCACCCAAGCCGGCTAAATCCAAGCCTCGGCACCGGTCGCGCTCCCCCAGCGCTAAGCGCAGAAAGGACTCTGAACCGCGCCCAGCATCGGCACCGGACCGCGTGCAGCCGCCGGCGCCGCTCACACGTCCACGGTCGCCGCCGGGGAGCCGACCAGAGGCACAGCCGCCCGCACCCGCACCGACGACTCCGGCGCCGCAGGAGGCCGCGTCGAGTCCGGTGCCAGTGGTCTCGCCACTCAGGGTGCCGATTCCGCAGCAGCTTCCCTCCACGCCGGAGGCGTTCGCTGCTGCGAGGAGGTTGCTCTCAGAGGATACCCCTCAGCAACCTGTCCGGTCTAGGGGCAAGCCGCCCATGACCGTGACTGAGATCGCGGCTCGAAGCCCGGCTGGGCACGGACGCCGATCGATCTCGCGGCGCCGATCGAACTCCCGGTACCGGTCAGCTTCCCGGCACCGGTCGCAGTCTCGGCGCCGCACCGAGTTGAGACCATGCTCCGGGTCTCCTCATGGCCGGTCGCGCAGATCGCGCTCTGGCCGCCGGTCCGAGTCCTGGCGCCGATCGGAGTCCCGGCACTCTCGCACGGACAGACGCCGGTCGTACTCTCGGCACCGGTCGCACTCCCGGCACCGGTCCGTCAGCTGCCACAGGGGCCGCTCCAGACGCCGATCGCCAAGCCGCTCGTCTTCCCGGCACCGTTCGTCGTCGCGGCACCGGTCACGCTCCACACGGCACCGATCACCTCGGCACCGTTCGTCGTCGCGGCACCGTAGAGATCGGCGCTCCACGTCTAGGCGGCACCGCCGCTCGCCCCGGCACCGGACCTCGTCACGGCACCGGCGATCCGACCGGCGCCGGTCGTCATCGCGGCACCGTGGATCCCGCAGAAGGAGCGGATCCAGCAGCAGCCGCTCTTCAGGGGGCAGTCACTTCTCCCGGCACCGGGCGAGAAGCCCTCGGCGCCGGACGCGTAGAGAGTCTGCTGGCACACAAACCAGGCCTGACTCTCCGCCCAAGGCCCTCCAGTCAGCCACTACTGCGGCCCCATGGCACTCCTCCGCCTCAGCGTCCCCTCCAGTAATGGGGCCAGCCCCAGCCACCCAAAACCCTGCCTGGCCAGAATGGGTGGCGTGGGAGTATGATCAGCCTGGGGAAACCCAATCTGAGCCAGGGTTCCCAGTGTGTGCGAGGGGTGCTCGGCAGGACCTACCGGGGCCATCTTCGGCCAGCCAGCCGTCGGCGATACACAGCCCCCGAGAGCCAGGTCCTTACGCCTCCCCGGTGGGGGTAGAGGCGGTGGCGGGCACCTCTTCCAATAGCCCGCCCGCCCTGGAACTCTCTAATTATCAACACCTCCTCCAGGCAGTCGCGAAAAACATGAATCTGCCCCTTGAGGAGGTCCAAATGGTGGATGACCCCGTCACCACCATGCTAACGAAGGGCACCCCGGCACGTGTGGCAGTGCCATTCATTAACACTATTAAAGCGCACACCACATCGGTCTGGAAGACCCCCGCCTCCATCCCCCCCACTGCCCGGGGGGTAGAGAAGCGCTACTTTGTCCCGGCCAAGGGATATGAGTATCTCTATGTTCACCCTACGCCCTCCTCCCTGGTGGTGGAGTCGGTGAACAATAAAGAGCGCAATGGACAGGAGGCTCAGGTACCTAAGGCCAAGGACGCCAAGAGGCTGGACCACTTTGGCAGGAAGGTTTATTCCTCCGGGGGCCTCCAACTCAGGGTGGCTAACCATCAGGCCCTAATGAGTAGATACCATTTTGATACGGTGGAGGCCCTCACCAAATTCGAAACCGCTCTCCCCCAGGAGAGCAGACAGGAATTCAAAGCCCTCCTGACCCAGAGCAGGGACATTTCGAGACACACCCTGCAAGCGGCCCTGGACTCGGCAGACTCAGCGGCCAGAACAATGGCCTCGGGCATAGCCCTTCGCCGGGCAGCATGGCTCTGCTCATCCAGCCTTGCCCCGGCTATGCAGTACAAAATACAGGACCTCCCGTTTGAGGGACAGGCCCTCTTTTCAGAGGACACAGACACGCGGCTCCAGGCCCTCAAGGACAGGGGGGTTACCCTCAAGGGCCTGGGCATGCACACCCCGGGCCCACAAAGGCGCCCCTTCATCCCTCCGCGCCGGAAGTTCTTCCCACCCGCCCGCCAGCCGCAGGACTCCTCCAACAGGAGAAACCGCCCCTTCCGCAAGCGTCAGGGGCCCAGGCAGGGCGGGAAACAGCGGGGCTCTAAGCCTCCCCAAGGGCCTAGGTCCAACTTTTGATGGTGCGCCCGGGGGCAGCGTATTTTCCACAGTCCTGGATCCTCCTTTCGGAGACCGTCTGTCTCACTTCCACCGTGCATGGTCGGACATTACATCAGACCAGTGGGTCCTCCGCACGGTGGAGGTGGGATACTCCCTCCAGCTCTCATCCACTCCTCCCACCCACCCACCTCCCTCGTCCCTCTTCAGGGACCCCTCTTACGAGCAACTGCTCGTACAGGAGGTCAGGTCGCTCCTCGCACTGGGAGCCATCGAACCTGTACCACAGGAGTTCAGAGGAAAGGGGTTCTACTCCCGCTACTTCCTAATCCCCAAGGCGAAAGGGGGCCTCCGGCCCATCCTGGACCTGCGCGAACTCAACACCTACATGATCAAGTTCAAATTCCGCATGGTCACCTTGGGCACTATCATTCCCTCTCTGGATCCAGGAGATTGGTTCGCTTCCCTCGACATGAAGGATGCCTACTTCCACGTGAGCATCAAACCTTCTCACAGGCGCTACCTCCGCTTTCTAATAGCGGAAGAACATTATCAATTCGCAGTCCTGCCCTTCGGCCTGTCCACTGCGCCCAGGGTATTCACGAAGTGCATGGCGGTAGTGGCGGCGTTCCTGCGGCGCCGCGGGGTACAGGTATACCCGTACCTAGACGATTGGCTGATCCGGGGCACCTCCAGGGACCAAGTGTCGGCGCACGTGCGTCTGGTCATCAACACCTTCGACCGCTTGGGAATCCTCCTCAACGAGGGAAAGTCCACCCTGGAGCCTACCCAGAGCATAGAGTTCATTGGGGCCCTACTAGACTCCAAGGTGGCAAGGGCATCCCTGCCCCAGCCCCGGTTTCTCACCATCCAGTCGGCCATCAGACAGCTTCGCAACTGCCCGATGACCACGGCCAGAGTCTTCCTCAGCCTGTTAGGCCACATGGCATCGTGCACCTACGTCATACAGCACGCCAGACTGCGGCTACGCCCACTGCAGTCGTGGCTCGCAGGGGCCTACCGGCCAAGAAGGGACAGTTTGGACACCCTCCTTTCCATCCCCAGAGCCGCCCTATCCGCTCTGGCTTGGTGGGAAGACCAGAACAATGCGTGCCGAGGGGTCCCCTTCCTCCCCCCCAGCCCGTCCATGTCCCTGGTGACGGACGCCTCGTCGCTGGGTTGGGGAGCTCACCTAGGGGATCTCAGGACACAAGGCCGCTGGTCGGAATCAGACCTCTACCTCCACATCAATGTCCGGGAGCTGAGGGCCGTCCGACTTGCGTGCCACGCGTTCCGGGACACGCTACAGGGTCACTGTGTGGCGGTGCTGACAGACAACACCACAGCCCAATACTACATAAACAAGCAGGGCGGGGCCCGCTCCAGTCCCCTGTGCCAAGAGGCGATTCTCCTATGGGAATTTTGTATAGCCCACGATATTCACCCTGTGGCCTCTTTCCTCCCCGGGATTCAGAACACACTGGCGGACCACCTCAGCAGGTCATTCATGTCTCACGAGTGGTCCCTTCGGCCGGATGTCATCCGACCGATCTTCCTGAGGTGGGGGTTTCCCCACATCGATCTCTTCGCCTCCAGGCAGAACAGGAAGTGCCTCCAGTTCTGCTCCTTTCGAGGCAGCTCCCGGGGATCCCTGACAGATGCCTTCCTCCTACCCTGGACGGGGCACCTGTTCTACGCGTTCCCTCCGATCCCGCTTCTACACAAGGTGATCCTGAAGATCAGACGGGACAGGGCACACGTCATCCTCATAGCCCCGGCCTGGCCCAGGCAATGCTGGTATGCGTCCCTCCTCCGGCTGTCCAGGGCCCCTCCCATCAGCCTCCCGCTGTGGCCCGACCTAATCTCGCAGGATCACGGTCGCCTCCTGCATCCGGACTTGCAGTCCCTTCACCTCACAGCGTGGCTACTCCATGGCTGAGAGGTCCTGAACTCTTATGCTCGACTGAGGTACAGAATGTCCTTCTGGGAAGTAGAAAACCATCCACCAGAAGTACCTATACAGCCAAGTGGACCCGCTTTTCTGCATGGTGCAGACAACATGATATAGTCCCAAGTGAGGCTGCTATCCCGCGCATACTGGACTACCTCTTAGGCCTTAGAAACCAGGGCCTTTCTACTTCTACCATACGCGTCCACCTCGCTGCCATATCGGCTTTTCATCCGGGTCAGTCGAACCACTCAGTCTTTTCAGATCCTGTGGTATACCGTTTCCTCAGGGGCCTGGATAAACTGTACCCGAACGTCAAGTGTCCCATACCACCCTGGGACCTCAACCTGGTGCTCTCACGGCTTATGATGCCCCCGTTCGAGCCCCTCGCCACGTGTTCCTTACTCCACCTTTCCTGGAAGGTGGCATTCCTAGTAGCTATCACCTCGGCTCGTAGAGTGTCAGAGATCCGTGCACTGACCTCCGAGCCGCCCTACACTATCTTCCACAATGACAAGGTGCAGCTACGTCCCCACCCGGCCTTCCTGCCTAAGGTGGTCTCCCCCTTCCATGTGAACCAAGACATTTGTCTCCCAGTCTTTTATCCTAGGCCACACACCTCTGGAAGGGAACAACAATTACACACGTTGGACGTTAGGAGGGCTCTTGCTTTTTATTTAGACAGAACAAAGCAATTCAGGAAAACAACGCAACTTTTCGTGGCTGTTGCGGAGAGAATGAAGGGCCAGCCAGTCTCAGCCCAAAGGCTCTCCTCCTGGATCACCTCGTGCATTCACACCTGTTATGAACTCGCGGGCAAGCCGCTTGAGAGAGTAACAGCACATTCCACGAGAGCGCAGGCGTCCTCTGCGGCCTTCCGGGAAGGAGTCCCTATCACGGACATTTGCAGGGCGGCTACCTGGTCCTCCGTCCACACCTTCGCCGCCCACTACGCCATAGTCCAGCAAACCAGGGACGATGCGGCGTTTGGGTCAGCGGTCTTACGATCAGCAATGGGTCCACCCGACCCCACCTCCTAGGTATTGCTTGTAGTCACCTATAGTGGAATGCATGTGAGCAATCACTCGAAGAAGAAAACAGGGTTACTTACCTGTAACTGTTGTTCTTCGAGATGTGTTGCTCACATCCATTCCAGACCCGCCCTCCTTCCCCACTGTCGGGTTAGCCGGCAAAGAAGGAACTGAGGGCCAGACTGTGTCGCAGGGGTACTTATAGAGTGCCTCAGTGGCGCCACTCCAGGGGGCTCCCTGCTCGCCCAGTCTGTAGCTAGGGGAAAAATCTACCCGGCAACCAGGCCCGCAGCGCGTGCCTGACCTATAGTGGAATGGATGTGAGCAACACATCTCGAAGAACAACAGTTACAGGTAAGTAACCCTGTTTTGTAGACACTAAGGGATTCGCTGGCAGTGTGGTATTTTGGATAAGATCCAAACCTATACTGACCTGGTGACATGCCTGACCCTTTGGAGTCAGAAGAACATTGTGTATATATGAGCAGTTTTAAAAATAACTTCTCACTGTACTGTACCTAGGTGCTGACTGGGAGCCAGAGAACTGGAATGCAATAAAGGGGACTGTGAGATTTCTTTTTTTGCTTCTTGATAACCCGTGTGGGGGATCAGAAGCACAGTTTGTGACTGGTTGGGGAGTGTAACTTCAGTATTACCCATCGCTCTTGGGAGTATCTGCTCTCCCTTTTGCAGCCTGCCCAGACCTTGGCATTTCTAGCGACAGCTGCCCCAGTCACAATGAGTCACAAGAACTACAATCCCTATTTAACTGATGCCACTGGAATTCCTCATTCCCACTGTCCTGAGGCGATAGTGCTTGCCAATCACCCAAGTAGGGCTCCACACTGATACACAGTGGAAGAACTATCCTAACTGTGATTCTTATAGATGTTGTCAGTGTGGATCTCATGACCTGCGCTTGTAGTCCTTGGTTACCAGGAGCTTCAAATTGTGAGGGACCCGAGAGAAGGTCATGGCTGCTCTGCCTTTTGCGTCGTCTCATGGGAGCATGAGGCAGCACAGGTGCATGTGTGACCCCAACAGACACAGCAGTAAAAAAAAGTCTGGTTTTGCATGTATGAGGAGCATGCGCACCATATAGTGGGAACCACACTGACAAAAACATCTAGGAGAACCACAGCTACTGCAGGGTACGTAACTATTCTTCTCCTGCATTGCTCTGTCAAGTGTCCCAGTTCTTCATTCTGCAGGGGAAAGGGGCATATCCACACATGAAAGTACTACATTTCTCGTCCCTCACCGAAATACTTCCCTGTGATATGCCTGACCACAGCGTCTGAGTTCTTTTCACTTTGAAAATATGATCTATCTGCAGGAGATGGTAGTACTAGTTGGTGGAGTCTGCTTGCTATTTTGGGCAGCCATTACCTCTGCAGAAATATGCCCTAGGTTGGAAGGTGCATCTGTGGCTCTGGGAATGCTAAGCTATTGGTGTTTTTCTTTTCCTGCAGTCTCTCAGCATGACCATGGTGCCTTTGACAACCGTCGTTGCCTTCACTGACATTACAGAATGGCCAGAGCCTCCACGTAGCCAGCCCAGCACATATTGGAAACTCCCAGTTGACTTCTTTTTCCCCTTCAGGGTTGCACTGAATGGGGGAATAAGCTGTCAAGGAGACCTGGCTGGTGCTTTCCTGATGTCTCTCACATTCTGCAGCCTTCTCAGCTTCTGAAGAGAATGAAGTCAGGTGCTCTGCTCCTCATTTATGCCCAGATAGTACCAGAGAGCTCACTCCATCCTGCTGTACCCTGGTGTCATATCTGGTGCCTATTCCTCACCTGGGTGAGACAATACAAGAGATACAGTAACCTAAATGATTCCTCTTTGTTCTTGTGAACAGCAAAGAAGGTGTTTATCTGACAGGTAGAAAAGGCAGGTGTTTCAGGGAATCCTGTTAGTGTAATGGTACAGTCAGACTATGATGCAGACCAAAGACTCTTCTGTTCAGGTTCTCACCCTGTGCCTATCATCATGCAATCCCTGTTCCTTTAGTGCCTTTTGACACGATTAACATCTGTCACCTGTGATTCTTCCATGTCTGCGACCCCTTTATGCAGCATTGCTTGTGGGGGATGGGAGGGCAGAAGGAACAGTCTCTGTGTGGAACAAGGAGGAGAGAGGAAATGAAAAGGAACTCTTTATTCTGTCCCCTGCAAGAAAGAAAAGTCCCTTCCAAGTTGAATGGTATGGAGAGAAGTGCGGCTTTCATTCCTAGTTTCCCTCCCTATTGATGGGGAGTCTGGAGCTCACTTGTTCAGCTCCCTGGTACAGAAGAGCCTCATCTTTCCATGTGGAATTGTGAATCATACATTTTAAATCGGATATCTTTTATCCAGTGATAGTTTCTATCAAAACCATCAGTTCCCCTGTGACTGGCTTTAGAATGTTTGCCTTTGCTAGGGGACCTGAATTATTATTCAGTGAGTATAATGACCTATCTACTAGTCTCCTCTGGTCCATTTTAAATAAACTGGCCTTGTGCATCAGTGTCAATCTTTATCTCTTATTTTTGTATTAATCTCTTCAAATAAAATTGTCAATTGAATATGCATTACTTGATTAAAATGTTTTATTTTCAAGGTGGGTCTGCAAAACACAAGGAACTATGGAGGTTCTGCCCTTTAAGATTACTCTCCTGGGAATTTTATGCCCAGGTGTCTTGAGAGCTTTCCTTTCCACCCTCACAGCTCTTCCCTCATGCATATGGGCTCAGTGCCACACTCCCCACCTATGGTGGTTTAGGATTCTCTAAAATGGGGAAGTACTACTTCTCCAGGTCCAAGCAGAGGTTATACTGGCAGTGACAGCCATCATGAACATTGGATGATGATAGGAAATGGGCCATTGTGAGCAGTTGGCGTTGGAGATTAAAGTTAATTATTTTAGAAAAGGTTTGCAACTTATTATGAGACTGCAGTCTCATGCAACACCTGGGCTTTGACCCCGGCCTCCTGTGGCTCAGTGACATTTCATACATTTCAGGGACAGAAAAGACCTCTATGAGAGATAAATGAAGAGGTGAGGGCAGCTTCCTTTTATGGACACCCAGCCACACAATTAGGTATAAAATCCCTCTTGGTAGCTGTTCTCTACTTACTTTACCTGTAAAGGGTTAAAAATCCCATAGGTAAAAGAAAGGGAATGGGCACCTGACCAAAAGAGCCAATGGGAGGGTGTAGCAAAGCAGTGACTAACCCCACGGCGCCCCCCGCTGATTGTCCAGGGAATTAGCTCTCACCAGTGTCCAGAGCACCCTCTGCTGGCTGTAGTCCTGCTTGCTCTGGCCCCGTGTCCCTCCCTGGGGTGCTGCACCCCTGCAATACCCCCCCCCAGTCTCAGGGTCTCCCCTCCCTGGGGAACCCTCACCTCCTATCCCCACCTTGCCTCAGTCTAGGAAACTGCCAGTCACCACTGACCCCCATTCACTGGGGCAGACTGCAGTATAATTGCCATTCATCACCAGCAAGCAAGGTTTGGCCTGCTGCTTCTGTAGCCATGGGCTTCCCCCTGCAACCGACGTAACCTTTGTTGGTCCTTCCCCTAGGCCCTGCAGCCTGGGTCCCCTCACCCGATCCCAGTCCCTTCTCCCGCCCCGCCCCCTGTTCCTGCCCCGCTCTCAGATCCAGTCCCTGCTCCTGTCCCAGCCCCAAGCCTGGTCCCCACTCCTGCCCCGTCCCCCGCCCCTGCCCCTTCCACTCCGTTGTTATTGACACCCCCGAGGTCGTCCCACCATCGAGCCATCTGGATGACTCTCGGGGTGGTTCTTGAGTCTCCCACCCCCATGGTTCTAGGGGCTGCGTTACCCCCTCTGCCGCCACCTTCCATGCCGGGAATGGAGACGGGTTGCCCGGCGCAATTGCACCAGAGTTTCCATCCCCGCTCGCTCGTCTCCATGGGCCACGAAATCCCTTCAGGGGCCCCACCGGAGGGCGGCAGCCACTCGGCTGCCACGCCCCCCTCAGCACTGAGGGACGAGCTGCGCCACTTCCTGCGAGACACTCGTGGCTCCAGGGATAAGGTGCAGCTCGCCCTCCATCGCTGGGGAGATCTCCACCTTCTCCTCCGGGCCGTGAAGGCCCTTTTGGGGGAGGGGATAGGGGCCGGGAGGCAGAATATGGTGGCCTACCTGCGGGCCCGAACCTTCCGCAACTCCCTGCTCGCGTTTGGGGTCAAGAACGGGCTGTTGCAGGGCCCGCCGGGATCCGTCCACCCTTCTGCCCATGAGGATTCACCCCAGCCCTCGCAATGAACTATACCATCTTCGCCACTTTAAACACCCGAGGCTGTAGGGTGGGTCTCCGCAGGAGCCAAGTGCTCTCCTTCCTTCGGGAGGGGGGGTACTCTGTGATCATCCTGCAGGAGACCCACACGGCTCCAGCCGTCGAGGAGCCGTGAGCACAAGCGTGTACTTGGCGTGGTTCCTTCCCGTGCCTGACACCTGTCCCTTCTGCGGCGTGAGGGAGGACCTGGCGCACACCTACCTAGAGTGCGCCAGGCTGCAGCCCCTCTTCCGGCTCCTCCAGAACCTCTTATTGAGATTCTGGCTGCACTTTTCCCCACACCTATTTCTTTTCGGGCACCCCATCCGTGGCCCCACAAAGTCGCGAGACCTCCTCGTCAACCTCCTCCTGGCGCTTGCCAAAACAGCCATCTATAACACCAGGAGGAGGATGCTGGACGAGGGGGTCCGGTGCGACTGTGAGGCCTACTTCAGGTCACTCATCCAGTCACGCATCCGGGCAGAGTTCCATTGGGCAGCGTCCACTGGCTCCCTCGACAGCTTCGCGGAGCAGTGGGCGCTGTGCGGGGTTCTCTGCTCGGTGTCCCCATCCTGTACCCTCGTTTTTAACCTATGACCCTCACGCACTCCCCTGCCTTTTTTCATTAGTTGTCCCCCATATTTAGTTGGCCCCAGGTCTAGTGTCCCTCCCGCCAGGCTGGGGGAGGGGCTTCAGTAACGGGCGGGCTTAGGCCTACCCACCTCCTGGGTACCCAATAGGTACAGCCTGAGGGTTTCTAGGCCAGAGCTTCCCCAGATCCTTTTGCCTTTCCCCAGGCCTGATCCACTTCTAGGTACCCTAGGCTTCCCCAGCGGCCAGGTCTGTCTACCTTTGCAACCACAGGAGACTCTCAATTCCTGGCTTCCCTGGCCTTTATATGGCCAGCTGGGTCTGTTTGGGGCGTGGCCCTCAGCTGAGCCTGCCTCCCAATCAGCCCAGCTTTTCCCTTGCCGGCCTGGGAGCTTCCCAGGGCTGTTTTAACCCATTTTGTGTTGGGGTGCGGCAGCCACCCCCCTACAGAGGGCTAGAACTTTTTAAACTGGGAATAAACTCCCCTCTGTCTGTCTGTTGTTCTCTTGAGAGAGAGTGTACAGAGCAGAGACAGGGCTGTGACTATGCTGTAAGAGCTCTGAGCCAGGTATGGAAAATCATCAAATCATACCTAGGAATTGCTTAAGTCTTATCTGAAACCCCAGCTATGTAAGTAAATCAGAGAATGTCTAGGAAGACATGATTAGGATTATTTCTTCTTGGCTTGTGGATACCTCTGTGCCAACCCCACGTGCTTTTGTTTTGCTTGTAACCTTTAAGATGGATATCAAGGAAACCATTCTTGATGCTTAATTATTATATTTGCTCTTTTTAAATCTAAATTCCTAAATTTAAATCTAAATAGCCTAAATTCCAGGTGTATTTTCTTTCTTTTAAGAAAGTGAGGAATACTTGTAGCACCTTAGAGATTAACTAGTTTATTTCAGCATAAGCTTCCTAACCCTAACCCATGAAAGCTTATGCTGAAATAAACTAGTTAGTCTCTAAGGTGCTACAAGTATTCCTTGCTTTCTTTATGGATACAGACTAACACGGCTGTTATTCTTGTTTCTTTCTTTTGTTTTTAATAAAATTTACCTTTTTAAAGAACAAGATTGGCTTTTTTGCGTCCTAAGAGGTTTGTGTATAAGTTTAATTAGCTGTTGGCAATAGCTGATTTGCTTAGTTTTCTTTCTCAGCTCTTCCACAGTGTGAAGGGGTGTGGAAGGTCTTGATTGTACCTCACTTGAAGGAATTCCCAAGTGCTTCTTCCTGGTTTTCAAAAGGAGGTGGGTTTTTTGCGCACAGATGGTATCTACCTATCCAAGGTCAGAGAAAAGATGTAACTTTGGGAGTTTAATGCTAGCCTGGAGTGGCCAGTATTATTTTTTTAGAATCCTTGCGGGCCCCCACCTTCTGCACTCAGCGTGCTTTACACTACTGGGCATGCTTCAAGTGCTCTGGGAGTATAAAAGGCGGGAGCTTAGCTCATTCTGGGCTGGCGGCCGCAGGAGAAGGACCTACCTGGGGAGTGCTTGCAGAGGACCAGCGTCAGCCCCTGAAGGTGCTGGGATCCAAGGCTTCCCCAAGCCTGCCTGAAGCCCAGCGCCGGGAGAAACCAGAGGAGGTGACCAACCCAACAGCTTGCAGAGGAGCCAAAGATGCCTGGGAGACCCCCAATGGCAAGTCCGGTAGGAAGTGACCTAGGGAGGGTAGTGGAGTAGTACTTTCCGCCTGGGAAACCTCAGCGTGTTTTGGTTGGACCCCCCCCAGTCTGAGTCAGTGGCAAGGTGCTACGCTGCTGTTAGGGCCCTGGGTTGGGGCCCCCTAGCTAGGCTGCCTCACCCCGAAGTGGGCGGCTCCATAGACTCTGGCTGCTAGGCCGTGCTGCCCTGTGACTTGGGGTGGCCCTATAGACTCTGGCCATTAGGCCACGCTGTCCAACCCTCAGGGGCGTAATCCCTGACACCCCCTGTCACATTACTGAAATAATTTGGGATCCTATAGATCATTGGTGCAACCAAGGTCCTATAGTGGCACCAAATCTTATGTAAAGGGGGTCATATAAGGTGTCTATGACCAGGTTATGGTCTGCTGATTATGATTAATCTATCTGTATGTGTGTATCTTTTTTGTAGCTAAAGTTATGAATATTGGCTATATGGTGTCTGCATTTCAAACTTATGCTGGGCTTCTGGGTGAGATCTCAGACAAGCTGTTGTTAGCTCGGCTGGCCTGGCTGATAGCCCATTAAGGACCATCAGCTACACAATTAGCTTTGTAGATGCCCATCCACACCTGAGCTTCTCTAGGAATGTGGCCTGGCTGGTCAGGAATTGAATCCTGGAGAGTCTTGTAAATAGACCATGTGGCTATGAACCTCCATTTTGCAACTGGACTCTGCATAAAAAGGCAGAGGGGGGTCTTTGCCTACAAAAGGAAGTCTATAAAACCTGGGAGAAACTCCCTCCATTTTGTCTTCAACCTGCCTTGCTTCTACCTCTGGATGGAACTTGGCTACACATGGAAACTCTGGCCAAAGGGTGCTGACCCATCCCTGGAGGGGATGTATTCCAGAGACTTTGATTTGAACCTGCAGTTTATTCTATCTCTGCAAGCCTGAACCAGGAGATTTGATTGTATGCATGTAATTGATTTCCTTTAACCATTCCTAACCCTCACCTATACCTTTTCTTGTATAATAAACCTTTAGATTCTAAAGGATTAGCAACAGTGTGATTTGTGGGTAAGATCAGATTTGTATATTGACCTGGGTCTGGGGCCTGATTCTTTGGAATTGGGGAGAACCGTTTTCTTTATTTGGGGTATTAGTTTTCATAACCATTGGTCCCCAGGACAGGTGGCTGTGGGTGGTGATACTGGGAAACTGGAGTGTCTAAGGGAATTGCTTGTGAGACTTGTGGCTAGCCAGGGGGGCGAAACCAAAGTCTTTTCTGTTGGGCTGGTTTGGTTTGCCTTAGAAGCAGAGAAACCCTAGCTTTGGGCTCTAGTTGACCTTTTGGAAGCAATTTGTCCTGATTTGTCACTCTCAGTTGATCCTACCAGGAACAGCACCCCCACAGACCACCACACACATACACACAGCTGGTAGGCAGAGAATGTGTGTGGGTTGCCTCCAGGAAATACCTCAAAAGATTTTAAGCCCTGAGCTTCTGTGAGATTGAGGCCAATAGAGAAAGAAAGCGAGGCATACTAGTAGCACCTTAGAGACTAACCAGTTTATTTCAGCATAAGCTTTTGTGGGCTATAGCCCACTTCATCGGACATAGACTAACATGGCTGCTATTCTTGAACCAGTAGAGAAAGAGAAGCTCTCACGTGTGCATTATATGAGGAAATTGTATCATTCCATTCTCAGATGCTGTGCTGTACAGACCTTATGTGCTCACGATCTCCCTGTATTCCACAGAATACAGGCTGTGTTTACTGTTCACAAATCTCATTTAAATAGTTTTAGAGTTAAGTGTTAACTCTGTTAATTTTGTGGGTGACAATTCTTCAAATTGTAAGAAATACAAAGGATGAAGAAGAAAACTGAAGTTTTAGACCTGAATGGCAGGAAGGTTTTTGCATTCACTGTAAAAGGTGGCTGTAACAGGGTCTTCCTGCTACCTGTCCTCCTCCAGGGTTCTCCCTGGCCCAAGAAAAGTTCCAGGAGGCTTTAACTGTGCAGCACCCATGTCTTTATTATTTACACGCAGTGCCCACCACCAGTGTCCAGCTATATGCAGGTGCACCAGCCAAATTGGCTCCTTCTAGCCACAAACTTAGGCCCCAGTCAGCCGACAAACCTTCCCCTGACCATTCCCCTGTCTTCTGGGCTCCTCAGCCTTTATAGTCTTCTGGCTACAGGGGCTGGCCTATCCTTAGGCCAGGCATCAGGCTTTCCCAGCCCCAATCCATTTCCCCTGATTGGGCCTGGCTGAGCAGGAGCTAATTAGGTGCCATTAGCACCAGCACCCTCCTACAGTGGCAAACAGGATTATTTCTGTCCTTATTCAGGCAGTGTTCAGCTTCCAGAACAAGTTCTGAAAAGAGACATAATGCCAAGAGACTTCAACAACTGTCCCTATCTCAAAAGTAGGATAAATGCAGTCACTGAAATGGAAGTAGATTACAAACTCGAGAAATACAGAGGTAAATTACCAGGATTGCTTGATGAATTTCAGGCCAGGTTTGAAGACTTCATAGAATATCAGGGTTAGACGGGACCTCAGAGGGTCATCTAGTCCAACCCCCTGCTCAAAGCAGGACCAGCCCCCCAACTAAATCATCCTCGCCAGGGCTTTGTCAAGCCTGACCTTAAAAACCTCTAAGGAAGGGGCTTCCACCACCTCCCTAGGGAACCCATTCCAGTGCTTCACCACCCTCCTAGGGAAATAGTGTTTCCTAATATCCAACCTAAACCTCCCCTATTGCAACTTGAGACCATTACTCTTTGTTCTGTCATCTGCTAGCACTGAGAACAGTCTAGATCCATCCTCTTTGGAACCCCCTTTCAGGTAGTTGAAAGCAGCTATCCAACCTGTTCTTAAAAACTGCCAATGATGGAGCTTCTACAACCTCCCTAAGGTAATTTGTTCCAGTGCTTAACTACATTTACAGTTAGGAAGTTTTTCCTATATGTCTAACCTAAATCTCCCTTGCTACATTACTTCTTGTCCTGTCTCAGTGTTCAGGAGACCATTTTTATCATCCTTGTCTTTGTAACAACGTTTTACATACATGAAGACTGTTATCATATCCCCCCTCAGTCTTCCCTTCTCCAGACTAAACAAACCCACTTTTTTCTATCTTTCCTTATAGGTCATGTTTTCTAGACCTTTAACCATTTTTATTGCTCTTCTTTGGACTTTTTCCAATTTGTCCATATCATTCCCAAAGTGTGGTGTCCAAAACTGGACACAATACTCCAGCCGAGGCCTTACTGGTGTTGTGTAGAGTGGAAAAATTACTGCTTATATCTTGCTCTCAACACTCCTTCTAAAACAGCGGTTCTCAAATTTCCATGATCTGTGACCCTTTTTTTAGAAGCAGCTTCTCGGCGCGATCCCTGTATGGCCACCGAGAAGCTGCCGAATTGATTACTTCCGCATTCCGTGGCGGCTTTGCCGAGCGCCCTTGACAGGGCTCGGTATGTCTGCCGAAAAGCTGCTGAATTCGGAAGTAATCAATTCGGTGGCTTCTTGGCGGCCACAGGGACTTGCGACCCCTTGGGAGGCACCTGGCAACCCCCTGAGGGGTCGCGACCCACACTTTGCAAACCGCTGTTCTACAACACGGCAGAATATTGTTTGCTTTTTTTTTTTGCAACAGTATTACGTTGTTGACTTGTATTTAGTTTGCAATCGACTATAGCCCAAGATCCTGTCCTGCACTACTTCATAGACAGTCATTTCCCATTTTGTATTTGTGAAATTGATTATTCCTTTCTAAGAGCAGTACTTTGCATTTGTCCTTATTGAATTTCACCCTATTTATTTCAGGCCATTTCTCCAGTTTGTGAAGATTATATGAATTCTAATCCTGTCCCCCAAAGTGCTTGCAACCCCACACAGCTTGGTATTGTCCACAGAGTCCACAGACTGTATAAGTGTACCCTCTATGCTATTATCCAAATCACTAATAAAGATATTGAATAGAACCAGGCCTAGGTCAGACCCCCACTCAATACGCCCTTCCAGGCTGATTGTGAACCATTGATAACTAATGTCTGATTTTCCAACCAGTGCTGCATCCACCTAATAGTAGGTTCATCTATGCTCTATCTCCCTAGTTCGCTTATGAGAAGGTCATGTGAGACAGTATCAAAAGCCCTACTAAAATCTAGATATCACACCTACTTTTTACCCTCCCCCCAAGTCTTGTTACCCTGTCAGATAAGGATATTAGGTTGGTTTAGAATGATTTGTTCTTGACAAATTATGTTGATTATTCCTGATAACCCTATTATCTTTTAGGTACTTGCAAATTTATTTTTAAATAATTTGTTCCCATATCTTTCCAGGTACCAATGTTAAGCAGCCTGGACTATAAATTCCTGGGTTCCCCTTATTCCCCCGTTTATAGCTGGGTACTATATTTACCCTTTTTCAGTCCTCTGGGATCTCTCCCGTACTCCATGAGTTCTCAAAGATAATTGCAGAGATCTTTTCAGTCAATTGCTTATGTATTCTGTCAAGTCTTGATAACTTGAAGAAACCATTTACAGATAAAATAGTCTTGAAGTCTTGATAACTTGAAGAAACCATTTACAGATAAAATATCACCCTCAGAGATTTCCAATGAGCTTCTTTCACAGACTAGACTCCTTCCTAGTCTGGGACCAATCCTTTCCCCTGGTACAGTCCTTGTTAGCAGGCATCTTAGGTGGAAAGTAGGGATCCCATATCTTTCCAGTAGTAGGGATCCCATATTTTTCCAGGTACCAATGTTAAGCAGCCTGGACTATAAATTCCTGGGTTCCCCTTATTCCCCCGTTTATAGCTGGGTACTATATTTACCCTTTTTCAGTCCTCTGGGATCTCTCCCGTACTCCATGAGTTCTCAAAGATAATTGCAGAGATCTTTTCAGTCAATTGCTTATGTATTCTGTCAAGTCTTGATAACTTGAAGAAACCATTTACAGATAAAATAGTCTTGAAGTCTTGAAGTCTTGATAACTTGAAGAAACCATTTACAGATAAAATATCACCCTCAGAGATTTCCAATGAGCTTCTTTCACAGACTAGACTCCTTCCTAGTCTGGGACCAATCCTTTCCCCTGGTACAGTCCTTGTTAGCAGGCATCTTAGGTGGAAAGTAGGGATTTCTCATCGCTGCTCTGCACTCCAGTCTGGGCTCTGCTCCAAAGCCCTGTTTCTCATGACTGGCAGCCCCCTTTGTTCTGTTCCACTCCCTTTATAGCTTTGGCACAAGGAATCGTTTGTCTCCGTGGGTTCCCACCCCTCCTTCTAAATGGAAAAGCACCATGTTTAAGATGGATTTCGGTAGCAGGTGATATGGTTACATGTCCTGTGAGATCCCAGCCTCCATTCTTCCAGGGCTGGCTCATGCGAACACAGGAAGTCTTGCAAGTAAACAGCCATTTACAGCCAATTGTCCTAGTCAATGGGAACCATCAAGATTCTAAACCACCATTAATGGCCCCCACTTTGCATAATTACAATAGGACCCCAGACTTACTATTTTTAGCTTCAGATACAAGCAAGATACATGCATACAAATAGGATGAACACACTTAGGGTATGGTTAGACTGAAGATTATAGCGCGTTTATTTGTAGCGCTTCCCAATGTAGCGCAACAGGTATCGCGCTAGAGACTGTACAAATTGAAACCTTGTAGCGCAAAATAATGGATACATTTGTCGCACTTCTGGCGGCAGTAGCAGTTGCGGGATAGGGCAGGTATCCCAGCATTCAGTTGGGTGCAACGTGCTTTGCAAAGTGGAGGGGTGAGGGGGAACTTTGAAGTTGTTCACAGGGAGACGAGATCTGGCTGTCAGTTAGTTTTCGTTAGCGAAAACTGACAGGCTGTCTATTTCAGACACCCAGCTCCGTCCGCAAGCATTTTCACTGATTATTTGCTGTGTGAGTTTTTAGAGAGAAACTGCAAAGCTACTTCCGCTTTTATAAAACAACACCTCACGTCATTTGCCTTACATGGCAAGTTGATTGTCTTTAATGGCTTGCTGATGGCCTTCAATGGCTTGCTGATGGCTTTACATGGCTTGGAGGCATGCAAGAGATCCCATGGCTGTCCACATTCCCACCCTTGCGCTATAACGTTAGCGCAAAAAGGCTTATCACTCTGGGAAAGGAGGTTTAATACTTGCGCTTTAAACAGTGAGTCATTTCGCAAAATCTCCCTTTGAAGTGTGTTCGCTATGAAAATTATTGCGCTACTGGAGGGTTTTTGCGCCACAAAGCGCCAGTCTAACCATACCCTTAGATTATAAGCTTTGTACAAGAGACCTTTTTCAAAAAGGATATTTCAGTTACATCATGTTTACACTCATAAGCATATTTAGTTGGGGAATGGTCCTGCTTTAAGCAGGGGGTTGGACTAGATGACCTCCAGATGTCCCTTCCAACCCTAATATTCTATGATTTCCATAAAACATTATGGAACGCAATGTCACACCTGGTTAAAACACATACCATATATCCTTGCTGCCTTTTGTGCAGTGAGCACACCAGTTTCAAACACGTTTTGCTCTTGTACCCTTAATAATATTTCTTTAAAAAACTAACTCTACTGAAACCTTTTTTCCCTTGGACTTGCTTCCTATGGGATCTTATCTACCAATTCTGAGTTTGATAAAGTCTTCCGTTTTTATGTCCATTGTCTTTATTCTGCTGTTTTCCATCCTAATGTCACTTAGAATCATGAACTCTATCATTTAATGATCACCTTCACCCAAAATGCCTTCCAATGCCTTCAAATTCTCAACCAGGTCCTCCCTGTTTGTCAGAATCAAATCTAGGATAGTCTTTCTTCTGCTTTTTCCACCTTCTGTCATAAAAAGCTGTGTCCAATGCATTCCAAGAACTTGTTGGATAATCTGTACCCTGCTATATTTTACCATTTGTAAGCCTGTGTTTATTTTCCCTTGTTCAACTGACCCCATATTTGGACCACTAATGCTGCCCAGCACCCTCATAAGCATGGGTGGCGGCTGAACATGTGACTGGGGGAGGCTAGCCCCCCGACCCCTCCCTCTCTGCCCCAGTCCTCTTCGGACACCCACTCTTGCTGGAGACCAGAGCGCGCGCGCGCACACACACACACACACACACACACACACACACAGAGTCTCCCCCTCTCTCCCTCCCTCCCTCCCTCTCTCAGCGGCATGCTGGGCAGGCAGCACAGCCAAAGTGCCTCCAGCCTCAGAGTACAGGTGGCCAGTGTGGCTGGAGTTCCTTCAGCCCCAGCGCTGTGCTGCGTGGGTGGTGCAGTCCCAGCACCCCCAGTGCCAGATGGATAGGTGGAGTGCGAAGTATGGTCCCAGTCGCGCCCCAGGCCTTGTACGTACCATCCCCAGACTGCCTCCCCCCTCAGCCTCTCGACCGCACTGGGACAGGACTTGAAAATGAATGGAAGCAGGCAGGCTGGAGGGAGTTTGGGGGGAGAGTGTGGGCGGGGGTCAAACCAGGCAGTTTGGGGAGGCACAGCCTTCCCATGCCTCTGTTGCCTAAGCAGAGCAAATTTTAGGACAATCTGAGTATCTGGATTTACTTAGAAGAGTTGTCATTTTGAACAGAATGTACTTCTCAATCTTACCTATAGCAGAGCTGACACTCTGGTATAATTTGCTTGATAGTTGTCCTTCCGTGGCCTATAGTTGTCATAGTGGTGCACCCTTGAACCATGAATAAGAACTGGAGGATAACTGCATAACTGTGTAAAAATTCCAAGATTAAATTGAACTCCAGCAGCACTGTGCTTGAGCATGGGTATGCTGTGCTCAGGAGAAGAGGTAAGAGGAAGAATGTGGTGGCAGAGTTTAATAGTATGCTCTAGAACCTTCAGGGGGGTCCCTTACCTTCACCTGTGCTGCTCTCTCCGTGTATTCTGCGAGAGGCACAGACATTTTCCATGGCAAACCCTAATATGCCCTCCATCTCTCACTGCAAACCTCTCACTCTTACAGATTAATCTTCCACTATACTATTTTCATCTCAGGTTTCCCCTCTAGTCCTCCTTGCCCTGCCTCCCTGTAATCTGGGCGTAGGTAAGATGAAGACGCAATGAACTTTGATGTAGTCAAATCTACAACGATAACTCCAGGAAAATGAGTCTCAAGGTTCAAATGGGAGTGGGAGTGATTTACAGCTTTACAGTTGTTTGTGATGTGATATGATATATGAACGGAGATAATCAACAGATCAGAACAATACAGTGTCCTGAACCTGGCTGCTTTGCCCCATGTCACATGATACTGCAGGGTCAGAACTCCACTACAGTCTAGGAAAAGGAACAAATGTGGGAAATAAGACCCAGTTGATCCACTATTCCTGCTATAGCCTGTTCCTTTTAGCATCAGATGAAACTCTTTTGCTTGGCTCTTCACCACAGGTAGGAAAAATGGAATTCTGACTGATGCAGGAGGATGCTGAAAGGTTTTGCTGGGACCCCATGAAAAGGGCACTGATTCCTTCATACTGCATTCATCACCAGTTTCTTCATCAAATTGTCACCAAATGAAGAAGAGATGATGCACATTTTTAGACTTGGTTTTGGTAAGTAGTGAGAAGGATAAGAGAGCATATGATTGCTTTCTATAAATATAGTGGGTGTGAGGCGGTAAATACTAGGGAGGGCGAGGAGCTATTTAAGCTAAAGGACAATGTTGCCACAAGAACAAATAGATAAAAACTGGCCACAAACAAATTCAAGCTGGGAATTGGAAGGTTTCTAGCCATTAGAGGGGCGAGGTCCTGGAAAAGCCTCCTGTCCCAGGTCAGGGCCACAGCACCTGTGTTACCTCTCTGTGGTCCAGCAAGCACACAATCTAGGCTCCTGGCTTCTCAGCTGTCATCTCTATTGAGGGGAGACCCACATTTGTCTCCCTCCTGACCAGGGTTTTTTCCAGATTTTACAGTTTCCTTCTTACACTATGTTATTTCGAACAAGCCAGACTCCCTAACCAGGCCAGCTTCTGAGCTTTGCATTCCCCTCAGAAATTCTGAGCAATTGTAACTGCCAACAGTGATAAATTACCACATAGCCCTTTCTAAGCAAGCACATTTAATCTTAAAGTGAAACCCAACATTTTTGGATTGGAAGTTTAGTGGCCAAACACTACAGACAGGGATTATATGATTTGTAAGCAAGGTCTGAATGTGCTCTCCCCTGACAGCTAGTGATGAGCCAGTGGTGGGTGAAAAGGCTTCAGGACCATACTGGACACCTACTTTGCCTATGTATCCAGCAGAGAGAACTGTGCTGCCCAAGTGATCAATTTTGGCTGATGCCGGGTTACAAAATTGATCACTTGTTGGCTGTCAGAGGAGAGCTCACTCAGACCTTGCTTACAAATCATTTAATGAGTGTTTCTATTTAAATTCAAATTTTCAACCAAGATTAAATTGGCAACACTGCATGTAACTGGGTGGTGGAGTGTCTAGGGAAATCCTTCAGAAGAACAATTTATGGAAGGAGAGACTGAAAATTATTAATCTTTAATCTGTGCTAAGGGGAAAAAAACTTTTGTCACTTGTGTACAAAGTTCTTTGCTTCTGGCTTGTGTAACTTGATTCTGGTCTACATTCCTGCTCATGCTTACATGTTGGATAATATATGGAGATATACCTATGTCATAGAACTGGAAGGACCTTGAAAGGTCATCGAGTCCAGTCTCCTGCCTTCACTAGCAGGACAAAGTACTGTCCCCTGAGAGATTTTTTGACCCAGATCCCTAAAATACCCTCAAGGATTAAACTCAGGATCCTGCATTTAGCAGGCCAACGCTCAAACCACCAAGCTATCCCTTCCTGCTGTGCCCCCCCCCTTACAACATTTTCCCTGAGTAAATTCCAGTGATTGAGGAGTCTCTTGACCCCAGCTGCTGAATGGCTTTCCTATTTCCCCAGTTTTCTGCACAGATATTTTTAGAGCCTCCTCCCCCGTCCCCCGAACAGGTGTCATAGAATCATGTAATATCAGGGTTGGGAGGGACCTTAGGAGGTATCTAGTCCAACCCCTGCTCCAAGCAGGCCCAATCCCCAACTAAATCATCCCAGCCAGGGCTTTGTCAAGCCTGGCCTTAAAAACCTCTAAGGAAGGAAATTCCACCCCCTCCCTAGGTAACCCATTCCAATGCTCCTAGTGAAAAAGTTTTTCCTAATATCCAACTTAAACCTTCCCCACCGCAACTTGAGATCATTACTCCTTGGTCTAACATCTGGTACCACTGAGAACAGTCTAGATCAGGGGGTGGGCAAATCTTTTGGCCATTGGCACACTGGGGTTATGAAACTGTATGGAGGGCCGGGTAGGGAAGGCTGTGCCTCCCCAAATTAGCCTGGCCCCCACCACCTCCCACTTCCCACCCCCTGACTGCCTGCCTCTCAGAACCCCCGACCCATACAACCCACCCTGCTCCTTGTCCTGACTGCCTCCTTCCAGGACCCCTGCCCCCTAACCACCCCCCCCCCGGGACCCCACCTGCTATCCAAACCCCCCTGCTCGCTGTCCCGACTGCCCTGATCCCTATCCACACCCCTATCCCAGACAGACCCTCCGGGATTCCAATGCCCTATCCAACCCTCCCGTTCCATCCCGACTGACACCCCCGTCCCCTGACTGTCCCCTGGGGCTCCCTGCCCCTTATCCACTCCCCCACTCCTCTCTTACCACTCTGCCATACTGTGCCTCTCAGAGCACCAGGACTGGCTTATTGGAAAACCTGGGAGGTGGGCGGGTGGAAACCATGCTGGGGGTGAGGTGAACTGAGGCTGCAGAGGAGGAGGGATAGCAGAAGAGGAACTGGGGGCTAGCCTCCCCAGTTGGGAGCTCAAGGGGTAGGCAGGATTGTTCTGCAGGCCGGATGGGGCCTGCGGTCTGTAGTTTGCCAACCTCTGGTCTAGATCCATCCTCTTTGGAACCCCCTTTCAGGTAATTGAATGCAGCTATCGAATCCCACCTTATTCTTCTCTTCTGCAGACTAAATAATCCCAGTTTCCTCAGCCTCTCCTCATAAATCATGTGCTCCAGGCCCCTAATCATTTTTGTTGCCCTTCTCTGGACTCTTTCCAATTTTTCCACATCCTTCTTGTAGTGTGGAGCTCAACATTGGACACAGTACTCCAGATGAGGCCTCACCAATGTCGAATAGAGGGGAATGATCATGTCCCTCAATCGGCTGGCAATGCCCCTACTTGTACAGCCCAACATGCCGTTAGCCTTCTTGGCAACAAGGACACACTGTCGACTCATATCCAGCATCTCGTCCCCTGTAGCCCCTAGGTCCTTTTCTGCAGAACTGCTGCCTAGCCATTCGGTCCCTAATCTGTAGTGGTGCATGGGATTCTTCCATCCTAAATGCAGGACTCTGCACTTGTCCTTGTTTAACCTCATCAGATCTAGGTCCCTCTGTCCCAAAGTCCCTTCTGTCAGTAGCTGCTGCTCCCTTCCCCTCCCTCATCAAACAATTTTCTAATCTGTTCTTCCGTCTCCACATCTCCTCCCCACACCCTGTACCCTAGACTGTCTTCACCTATTTTGTCCCATCCCAATCTGAGTTTTGGTTGACTGGCATGGACTCTCAGTCTAGGTCTCATTCAGGACCGGCTCTTTTTTGCCACCAGAAGTAAAAAAACAAACAAACAAAAAAGCCGCCTGAGCACCACAGAAGCAAAAAAACAAAAAACAAAATGGTGTGTGTGTGTATGCACCTGGAATGTGCTGCCCCAAGATTGGCTGGAATGTGCCACCCCTTACCATGTGCTGCCCCAAGCAAAGGCTTCCTTGGCTGGTGTCTGGAGCTGGCCGGGTCTCAGTCATGTGGTGCATGGCAATCATCTGGTTTTCAGTCACACAGCACATGCCTGATCTCGGTCACAGGGTGGGTGCTACCTTTCTGTATCTCAGTTGTAGAGTGCATGCTATCCATCTGGGATTTGATTGCATGGCAGCTGCCACCTACCTGGGTCTCAGTCATATGGCATGTTCCAGCTGGCTGAGAAATAACAAACTTGTAACAGCTTTATGGTATACAGTGCTATTGTAGCCATATCCGTCCCGGGATACTGAAAAAAAGCACCGTGTAAGCTCAAAAGTTGGTCTCTCTCACCAACAGAACTGGGTCCAGCTATTACCTTCACCCCCTTTGTCTCTGTAACAGCTTTATTAACATTACTGCTCAGGAAGTTGCCCCTTCACACTTGGATCACAAATGAAACTTGTCTGTTTCCTGACTCAATGTCTTTCCCCTGTAAACTCGGTCTCTTACCATTTTCTTTCTTATTTGTATTTGATAAGACAATGAAGCTTTCGGCCAAGGGTCCCTGTGGCGGCCCCCCCACTGCAAAGGGACAGTTGTTCTCTGCCTGGCCATCACCCCCCATCCCTAAAGCCTGGACTGTGTGACTGTGCTCAGGGCCAAGGCCACACACCCTGCAACGGAGACCCACGGGGCAGACACCCGGGGTGACCCGCTCCCAACTCAGCGCCATACGGGCGGGCGGGACTGCGGGGGTCCGGAGAACCGGCGGGCAGGGCCTACCCGGCTGAGGGGCGGGGCGGCAGGAAGGTGGCGGGAGCCCCGGCGCCCTGTGCAGGTAAGGGGGGAGGGGCGGTCGCGGGGCCTGCCCGGCTGAGGGGGAGGGGTGGGGACTGGGACTGGGCGGACGCGGTGGGGGCGGACCGGAAGTTGCCCCTCCCAGAGGGGGTTACCGGAGCTGGCCTCACGCGCCGCTTGCCTCAGTCGTGCCCCGCCGCCTTCCTCGCCATTAGCGCAGCGCAGCGCCCCGCCCCGGCCTGCGGGCGGACGGAACGTGCGTGAGTGGCTTTGCGGATGGGGACCGGCGCGGTCGGGCGGAAGGCCTCGGGATAGCGCGGGCCGGGGCGACAGTAAGAATTGTCCCCCTTGGGGTCCCTGGGTCAGCACCAGTGGTGCCCCTGGTCACAGCGCGGGCTGGGGGTAGTGGGGTGAGTGGCGGGGCCGGTGGAGGAGGCGGGCCAGGAGCTGGGGCACCTTGTGGGGGGTATGACCAGAGGGTGGAGGCTGGGGGCACCTTGTGGCGGCGGGTGGGGGGGTTGATTGTAGACATGTACACAGCTATGTCAATGTAAGCTGTCCTGTATCAACCTGTGTAGTGTAGACAAGGCATTAGGATTGCACAACTGTGGTTGTGGGGTAGGGTTTGCCTTCCTCTGAAGGCAAAGGATGGACTTGAGTGGTGATAATAGCGACAGAGTCCTGTGGTACCTTAAACACTAACTAAAGTATTGAAGCATAAGTTTTCGTGGGCTAATACCCACTTCGTCAGATGAATGAGATGCACGAAAGCTTATGCTTCAATACTTTAGTTAGTCTTTAAGGTGCCACGGGACTCTGTTGCTTCTGCAATTCCAGACTAACATGGCTACCTCTCTGATTCGTTGTAACAATACACCCTCAATTGAAGATGGACCATGAAGAAGGTGTGCAAAAGGGACTGAATTGGTAAAATCTTGTTAGTGCCTTACTAATTGTCACCTCCCCTTACTGATAATCAAGTGACCTGCTATAATTGGAAGTCTTAAGTTATTGGTGCTCATGGTTGAGGATGGCCAGAGTACAACACTGATCCTAGCTATAAAACCCATGCCATTTGATCCCTCTCTTGGAATATTAACAAATTCGATACTTGAGTATGGACCTCAGTTTTTGAAAGTCCGGTTTTCCTCTTAGAAACTCTTGCATTTGTACATTTCTAGCTCAGGGCCGGTGACAGGGTGGTACAACGGGTAGAGCTGTACCGGGCCCCCGACTTCAGGGGGGGGGGGGCATGAAGTCTGGAGACCGGTACGGCTCTACCCTTGGTTATCCACGCTGGCCGCTCTTTCCGCGGCTGTGTCCGGCGCCGCGATCCGCTTCCTGGTAGTTTCCTGCTACCCCTTCATGCCGGCGGCTTCAGCTGAGTGGCCTGACGCGCCGCTCCCGCTCCCCGGCTGCATGCGACTCCCCCGCCCACGTGAAAAAGCCGGGCCAGCCCTTTGCGGGGGGGGGGAAGGGGGCTCCAGCCCTTTGCGAGGGGGCTCCAGCCCTTTGCGCGGGGGGAGGGGGCTCCAGCCCTTTGTGCGGGGGGAGGGGGCTCCAGCCCTTTGCGCGGGAGGAGGGGGAGGAGGGGGAGGAGGGGGGGCCCCCAAACGCTGAGGGGGGGCCCCCAAAATTTCTGTCGCCGGCCCTGTTCTAGCTATCTCCTCTACTGAATTTGAGCACATCTCTAGGTGTTTATTTTGCATTGGATAATCAAACTGTATATAATGTGTTAACAAGGTTTGCTAAGAACTTTATTTCTTCCTTTGTTGTTTACTCATTCAACCAATGCCTTGCTGTTTTATAGTTTTCCCAGACTGAAGGGATAGCCTCCGCCTCCTCTGCAAAGCTAACGTAGAGACTTAGAGGAAAACCGCACTGAAACAAATTTTAAGTCAGTCACAGAAATTCTCCTTAAAAAATCATCATCTTGATGATTGGATATGGTGTTAGACCTATGTAATGTAGTTCCAAAGGGCTGTATTGTAGGTTCTGTTTATAAAAGAAGCAAATTTTGGTTGATGGTGAGTGAACCACAACAGGTCATAAATAGCAAGTGATCGACAGCAGCATTTAATGTCTGCCTTTCCCCTATGGTCACATGGTGACCTCTATTCCCTTTTTCATTGTCGCAGGCATTGCAGTCCAATGATCTGGAGCTCCTCCTATCAGATACTGGCCAGACTGCTGTGAGGATATCCAAATACTGAATACTGTGTGCTAAAGCCTTCAGAGTCTGAGCAGAGTCCTGCCACTGCCTGTGGGGTCTGTAGGCACACTGTTCGGGCACACCTTCTGTTTGGCACCAACCTACTGGTAGCTGAGACCTTGTTGTCCAAATGCCTATCCCCTGGGACCAGTGCTGACTCCTCAGACTTCTCTTCAGCATAGATATCCCCACTCCTAGAGTTCCACAATCATGTGGAAACTCTTGAGTTCACAGGCGAACTCTCCAAGGGCATGTGATGCACACTCACACAGACTTTGCCCCATGATTCTAAAAAGTTATTCCTCTTTACTTACTAGCACAAGAAACAGATTTGTACAAAATAATGAACAATACTATGCAGTTCCCTCCCTCAATTTTCTCACCCTTCATAACCTTCTTTGGTGGGGGAGTCAGGGTCCTCTGGGAGTGTCCAGGATCTTTCTGCTGCATCATCTTGCTTGATTTCTTAACCATGGAGCCTCTCCCCGGTAAATGAGCTTGCTTTAACCTTGGTCTATCAGCTAAACTGGGTCCCCATAACAAGGCATCAGTGGGCCTTCCTTGGTTCTGCCCTTGCTGTGCTCACAAACCAGTCAGAGATTTCTGTGTTGATGAAATCATCTGTGTTCTTTATTTATAGTATACTTTCTACCACCTTCTGGCTACAAACAGCTTCAGTATTACAGCCTCAGGGACTGCCGGCTCCTGCAGTCAGCAGAAAATAGCTCCCACTCGCTCTAATTCAGTGGTTTTCAAGAGTAACAGAATTACTTGGGCATAAGCTTTTGTGGGTAAAAACCACTTCAAAGTGTTTTTTAACCCACGAAAGCTTATGCCCAAATAAATCTGTTAGTCTGTAAGGTGCACTGGACTCCTCGTTTTTGTGGATACAATCATCCTATAAAACTTGTCTGTGATGGAGAATCCACTGCAACCCTTGGTAAATTATTCCAATGATTAATTGCTCTGTTAAAAATATTACACCTTATTTTTGTGCTAATTTGTCATGTTTGGATCATGTTAATCTTTTTGTTTGATCGAAGAGCCCATTATCAAATATTTTTTCCCCATGTAGGTACCTTATCGACTGTAACTAAATCACTCCTTAGCTTTCTCTTTGCTAAAATAGATTCAAGGTGATCAAATTATTTATCACTAAAAGGCATGTTTTTTCTAATCCTTTAATCATTGTCGTAATTCTTCTTTCAATCCTCTCCAGTAGATCAATATCCTTCTTGAATTGTAGACACCAAAACTGGACATAGTATTCCAGCAGTGGTTGTGCCAATGTTAAATACTGAAATAAAATAACCTGTCTATTACTCAAGATTATGTTTATGTATCCTAGAATCACATTACCCTTTTTGGCCACAGTGTCACACTGGGAGCTCATTATCCAGCTGATTATCAATCATGACCCCAACATCTTCTCTGTCATGCTTCCCAGGATAGAGACCCCCATTATGTAATTATGGCATACATTTTCTTTTCCTAGATTTATACAATTTAGATTTAGCCATATTAAAACTCAGTGTTAGCTTGCACCCATTTTATCAATCTACCCAGCTCGTTCTGTCAGTGACCTGTCCTCTTCATAATTTACCACTCCCCCAATTTTTGTGTCATCTGCAACCTGTATCTATGATTTGTTTTCTTCCGAGTAACTAATGAAGATGTTAAATAGCATAGAGCCAGCAACTGATCTTGGCAGGGCCCCGATGGAAACACCTCTACTTAATACTGATTACCTGTTTAGTTATATTTTGGGATCTAAACAATTAGCCAGTATTTAATCCAATGTTATGGATTCTATAACATTCAATGCAATATTAATTTGGTATCATTCTAGTTTAATCAAAATGGTGTGTGGTACCAAGACAAATGCCTTACAGAAGTCTGTCTGTTATATCAATACTGTTGCCTTTATTTACCAAATTTATAATCTCCTCAAAAAAGATTTTGTCTGACAGGATCTGTTTTCCTTAAAACTCTTGTTGAGGGGTTAACAGAAACCAACCTCCTTAATGACTGTACTATAACCATATAATGGGTATCCTAGCTACTCCGTACTGTGCCTAGTTCAGCAGATGTGTTCTATAGGCCCTGCCATTAAGGAAGACCTGAATGTGGGATAAAGACCTTTCAGAGGAGATGGACCTAGAGTTCCCTCTGGGAACTTATTCCTACAAGAAACCACTGGCTTCAAATGCGAAGTGTAGCCCTTCAACTTATCTGTCTCAGTTTCCACTTTTAAAGCGCTCTGCAAACCAAACATTTTCTCCTTTGGGCTGGGAAGCAAGAAAGAAACCTTTATTCACTAGTGGAGACAGTTGCTATGGTGATGGTTGTGGATATTTTGAATAATGGTTTAAGGAGGGTACTGGAGCAGTGTATTTCAAAGTTATATTTAAGAATTGTCAAGGTGGGCCTAGTCCAGGAGAGAGTTGCTCCATTTTACTAGGTGTATCAAAATGAATATATACCTAGTTAATAGAGAGATTCTGTAAAGACATCTGCAGCACCTATTGTTGAGGAAGTGAATAACTGTGTTTTTGCACTAAAAATAGATGCTTTGGTGTTTGGGGGTGGGGGGATAGCTCAGTGGTTTGAGCATTGGCCTGCTAAACCCAGGGTTGTGAGTTCAATCCTTGAGGGGGCCATTTAGGGATCTGGGGCAAAAAAAATCTGTCAGGGGACAGTACTCAATCCTGCTAGTGTAGGCAGGCGGATCCTGCTAGTGTAGGCAGGGGACTGGACTCGATGACCTTCAAGGTCTTTCCAGTTCTAGGAGATTGGTATATCTCCATTTATTTATTTATTTTATTTATTTATATTCTTCCCCACTCTGGTTGTTTCAGAATCACCCCAATATAGTTGTGGAGAGTGCAACCCCAAGTGTTCAAAATCATGAGTTGGAGTGACCCCCAAAATCACACGACTTTATAATAACCCTTCATGTCATCAGATGTTGTGTTTGTGTTGTGTTGTTCCAGCTCTGCCCAGATAGCGGGCCCAGCAGATCTTGAGCAAACCATCCAGTGACCACAAAATCCATTATGGTATGAAGGCGCTTGGTCAGGTTTATTGTCAGCAAAGCATTGTCCTAGCTCCCTGGATTAATGTCTATAGTTACACCAGCTTGTGTATGCCCGTGACAATGGGCGCAGCTCAGTCAGTGGAGGTACTTCCCCCTGGGCCGGCCAAAGACACTCCCTCTGAGATATGTAACTTGTTTGTATTGGTGTATAAAACTGTATCACCCTCAAGGTATCAGGGCACCACTCCATCTACCTATAGGTTCAATCAAAACATCTATATTCATCATGCTGTCATCTTGACCTTATCCTTAAAATGGCTCAGCATGTTCCTGTTATCTTTGGGGACTGTGTTTATCAGGGTGTTCTGATACCACCTTTCTGGAATGTGCTTGCGTGAATACTTTGTGCCTTGCATCTCTTAGGAATATGTGTTTTTGCAGTATTAGCCCTATGCTTGCCAAATTCTGTGAGCAGGGCCTGCCTCTTGCTCACAACTTAACTTTGCTTTGTTTCAGCAAGGTTTTGATTGCTTTAGCCCAGTGGGCCTCAGGCCTCTGATACATGGGCCTTTGTTTCAGGCCCTTTTCCTACTACACTCTCTACTTGCTTTTTGGTGTCAGAGACTGTAGTATCCACACATTTTCAAGCTGTTTGCTGCAGACATGAAGACTAGAAATTTACTTTGTTTAAAAAATAAAAATAAAAAGAGTTAAAATTCTTGGGTAATTCAACCTCGGTAGCTGAAGCTTTAATAAAAACACCAAACATTGTGAGACCTATGATAATCCTAATAGTTTGCAATACTGGAATTAATTTGGAATTACACTAGCAAAATAGGACTAGAGCCAAAATGGGTGCAGCCCTGTGTGACAGGTCTGAATCAAGCAGAAAAGTCAGCATGCATCCCTAATGTTTGTAAAGATGAAAGGAACTATAGAAAGTACAAACACTATCAATTACCAAGACAACTAGTGTCTTCCCCTTTAACATAGCTGCTGGAGTGCGAATTGATGGAGGAGAGGAAGTCTGTAAAGAGCAAACTGTGTCTCTCTTCTCCTGGTGAAGGGGTCTGTGATATTATGAGGAGATTGGAGTAAAGGTAGAATTGAGGGCCAGCCTGTCCCTGAAAGCAGGGAGGAGGGCATCTGCAGCCAGTCTGCAACCATTATCAGAAAACTAGCAGGCCTGGAAGCCAGCATGTTGCATACTAAGTGTGGGAGTAGCACTGTCTGGCCTACACTGGAGCTTGCCACCCATAAACCACTTGTTGACACTACAGTCTTAAAACTCTGGATTTTGTGCTGCAACGTGGAGTAGAGTTACATCAGCTGCTGGAACAGCAGGGCTGGAGAAGTGTGTGCTAGTGGGAGGGAAGAGCTTAGAGTGAGGTTACATCAGCTTCTGGGATAACTCTTGGTACGCTCTGGTGAAGCTGATGTGGCTTGTACCACCAGAAGCTCTAGGATTGGCTGCTGCAAATGAGCTGTCTGTGTTCAGTTGAGACTGCAGAAATGTAGTCTGTCTCCTGCCTTCACTGCAGCTGCTGTTGGCTTCACTGCTGCTTCTGTCAGAAATTTCTCACATCACAGCAGGACGTGTCAGGTACAGAAACGGATTCTCTAACTGTTCTGAACTCTCTGCACATGGACTGACACTTGCAGATGATAGGATTTATGAAGGGCAATAGCTTGTATCTGGTAGTCTGTGCTGAGTTAGCTAGATTAGCTTCCTGTCTATGCTTAGTGCCTATTGTGCCTGCCAATAACAGAGTTTGCCCCTTCAACAAAGTCTGCCCCAGGCAGGTTGAAGCATAGTTTAGAGCAGGGGTCTGAGGGTCTGTTCCAGACTCTGCTGCAGATTGACTGTGTGACCTGGGCAAGTCACTTAGTTTGCAGAAGAATTGCATTTCATATTTGAAATATTCAAATTAAAAGCACCATGGAAGAGTTTTACTATACTTATTCTGTTATTGAAAGGAAAGTTAGGTTTTTCTTCCTCTTCATAGGAATCCCTGATGCCTCTGGATGCCAATTGCTCTGGTCCAGCTTGCTGTAATGGATTCCTGCTTTGTGTCTGTTTCTCAGCTGTAAAATTGCTTTGTGTCTGTTTCTCAGCTGTAAAATGAGTAATAGCCTTTCATCTCACAGGGTGTTTGTGAAATACACAGCTACTATAATAAGTGTTACAGAAAAGTCCATGAGGAAATTAATTCTGCCTTGGGTTCAAGTAGTGTGCAGTAAATAAGGCACATTGTACAACAAAGAGAAAACTACTGAAGAACTGATCATTAAGTGAGCTGTAAGGAGTGTCACCCCCCTTCTCTGAACCCCGGGTACAGAGAGGGGACTTTTTAAAGCCAGACCTACAAACTTTAACTGCTCCCCAGCTTAAGTTTATTCTTTACACCCCCAGACTCCCACCCTTTACCAGCTGGGAACTTGGGGACCCTCGGCTGCCACCATCTGAGTAGATCTTTAAAGCCCTGGAGTGGGGTACTCAGACTCCCCAAAACCCTAACTCTGTCAGCCTCCCCCCTCAGCTCCTACCCTGAGCTGGTCCTTTACTTACTTCCCCCCCCCCTTCCCAGTCTGGAAGCAGAGAAAACCTTAAGGGAAATAAACCAAACACTTTTTATAACTAAAAGATTTAATAAAGAAAAGAGATTAGAACATAGGCACAGTACAATTTAGAGGTCACTAACTCCCCCTCTGAAAAGGATAGAGACACCCCAAATAGGCACAGAACTTATGAAATCAAAAGATTACTTAGTCAGCTAAGTAGGAATATAAGAAGGAAGTAGAGTTATTTTCAAAATCCAGAGGTGCTCCGGGACCCTTGCCAAGCTACATGGCCAGCCAACTCAAAACTGAAACCAACAGTCCCTCCTTGCCTCGTGGCAGGGAAGCTCTTATGTCACTTGTTCTCAGGTAACATTAACCCACTCCAGCACTTCACACTTATGACATGAGCATAGTCTGTTCTGTGCACTGAACGAGGCAGGGGCCCAATAGAAAAGTCTGTGATTATGTAACTGAAAACTATATCGTAATTCAGACCTCTGTATGTATGCATTAAGGTTGCACAAGCAACTTAGTTCTGGCATTTCCTAACTTTTGAGTATTTGATTTTGCAGTCTGTGCATGTGTAATTTAAATATAAGGCACATGGATCACACACTGGGGCTCTGCATCTGGCAGTGCGGTGGTCCAGCAGGAGGTGGGGCACAGAAGAAAGTCTTGAGTAATATCTCATTCTATTGAGATTTAGTCAGCTGTTGCTTTCTCACTGGTAGGTATCTTGCCACCTTTGCAAGACGTGGGAAGATAAATGCTTTAAGTATAACTATAGATGCTGGTATAATCACTAAATGTGTATGAAGAATTTTGTGTTGCAGGATGCATGGTGGTTTCTGTGTGCCACAGAAGGCCTGCTGTGAGTGCAGCTGGCAATTGAGTGTTTGTGGAGGAAGTGAAGTCTGGTACGTGCCTAATGTCAGAGGATTTTGAGAAGGGTGTGTACTGCTGGGTATCTTGGTGTGCAAGATTGGGTTTGTACTTTAGGGAGAATGGGGAGGCAAGTTCAGAGATTGAGACTTTTTTCTTAACTTCTAGGTATCCTTGATCCTCCCAAACATCTCACAATGTTGTGTCGAGCTGCTGTGAGCCCCTCCTTTCGCTCCCCTGGACGATACCTCCTTTTCTCACCGCAGTACATCACAGCTGTTTCCCAGCCTTGTAAGTATCCAAAAGAAAGGACTTGTTTGTTATAACACTGATCAGGGTATGTGTCTCAGCATCTCTTATACCCTTATCTTCATTCCTTCTTTCTGCACCACATCGAAGTTTATGGGCTGCCTTTCCCTTTCGTTCAAGACTACTGGTGTCTGAGTGAACTATAGACAGAAATCTGGGTCCTTCCTCCAGCTTCCTTCCTCAGTACAATAATAATTACTGTGTATATACTCGTTCATAAGCCAACCTTTTTTTTTAGTAAAAAAGGAAAGCAAAAGAAAAGGGGGTCTGCTTATGAATGGGTATCGAGAGAGGGAGAGTGGTGGGGTCATGTGGGGGCTGGTCACAAGAGTTACTCCCCTCACCTCCAGCTTAATTCCACACCAGTTGCTGTCCCGGCCCATCAGGGTAAGCAGCTGGCAGGCTGACACACTTTGTTTACCTCTGTGCCTGCGGATACTCAAAGTAAACAAACTGTCTCTGCCTGCCAGCGGCTTATCCTGTTGGCCCAGGAGCCAAAGTTTGCTGACCCCTGAATTATAGGGTTGGCTTATGAATGGGTCATAAAAATTTTCCATTTTTACTTCTGCATCTTGGGGTGGAGGTGTCAGCTTATAAACAAACCTGCTTATGACTGAGTATATATGGTATTCAAGCAAATGCCTGAGGTATCACCTTTACCATTCTGACAAACCAGTATTTCTTGACTGAAATTGTGGTGTTTTCTGTGAACGCTGCTTACTTGCTGCCACCACCTCAAGATTGTATACAACAATAGTGTCTGTCATGTATGTGTTAGATTTCTTTTTCCTAAACAGAGGAGAGAATTAGAATGAAAAATGGCTATATATCTCCTTCCCCTAACAGATGATAACCTGTTCTTTGAATGCTGGTCCCTATGTGTTCCACATGTGGGTGGGTATGCATGTGCGCCATGCATCTGAGTCTGGAAATGCTAACCGTGTTTGTTGGCCTGTATGTGTGCAGTGGATTTCCTTGTGCTTCCGACTGAGGGCATAAGAGACGGTGAGGGCCGATGCCTCTCTAGTTCCTTCTTACCACTGCATGGCCTGAGTGCGAATTCTGCCTCCTCTCCTCTTCAACAATAACCAAAGTATCTACTTACCTGTCTTTCTCTCTCTCCTCCCCCCCCCCCCACAAAAAAAAAAAAACAACAACAAAAAAACCAACAACTCCTCCACACTTCTGCCAAAGAGAAGACTGGCATGCTCTGGTGTTCAACTGGTAAAATACCAAACCAATCAGGAAGTTACCAAGACTTTTTATTGCCATAGCAGAAAGTTTGAGTGATTGCTCATGTCCATTCGATGTTAGGTGTATATGCTTGCCACATGCACCGGTGCCAGAAGTTTTTCCTACGTGGTATCTGTAGGGGACTGGCTCTGGCATTATCTAGAGTGGCATGCATATATGCTGATATAAGGGGTGCTGCTTCCCCCACCCTTCCACCCTGCCAGTTCCTTCTTACCGCCAGTGTCGGTGCTGGAACGCTTTGGTTGCTATTCAGTGCTGCTTTGAACTTTTGTGTAAATAGTTGTTAGTAGTTTGCGGTTCTTAATAGGTCTTGGTTAATAGTCCCCTGAGGGTCTTTGCCCAGGGAGGGGGCATGCCCTGTTCCCCGGGCTTTGATCCATGTGATAGTTGTAAGAAGCCCATGCCAATCAGCGATCAGCACCTAAGCTGTTTGAAGTGTCGGGGTGAGTCCCATATCTGTGTGAAAAGTGCTACATTTGTAAGGGATTCAAGCCCTGGGCCAAGAGGGAGAGAGACTTGAGACTTTGTGTGCTCCTCATGGATTCAGCACTGGCACCGGCCTCAGAGTTGGCACATTCGGACTCCGTACCAAGTATGTCGGCATCTACAAGAAGTGCACAGGCACAGAGTTCATCTCGGCACTGCTTCACATTGCCGATACTGGCCAAAAGATCTAGGAAGCATGCGGAAAGGGGGAGCTCCCCAGGCACCTGTAAGATCAAGGACAGGACAAGGGCAGAGTCCAGACAGACTCGGGCTATCTTGTCTATAGGGCCAAGCCTGCCCCATGAGTTCTCTTTTCTCTCTTCTCTTCCTCCTCCCTTGTCTCTCTCTTCCACCCCCCCACCCCCACCCCCCGCGCACGCGAAGGTGCTGCAGGCACATTGTACCTTACAGTGCCATCCACCCCAGAAGCCTTGCAGGCAGTAAGAGAGACTTTCTCTCTCCTAGTACTGCCAACTTCATGGGAGGAGAGGCCCAGGAACCCTGCCTTCCCACCTGCTTCAAGAGGGAAGCCATCAATGGCACCCCTACACAAGTCATCCTGAAGATCCCCAGGACTATGCCAACAATCTCCAGAACCATATCCCAGACCACAGGTCTGAGACCAGATGAGTTACAGGCACCGATCACCAAACTTTGGGTACCAATCGCCGGGATCGCAATACACAGTTGCTGGACCCATGGTACTGGTCTGCAGCCGTATATTGTAAATCCCGGAGTCCTGGAGACAATCACTATAGTCCTCTCAGTGCTCTCACAAGCCCCAATGCCAGTTGCAGTGATGTTATGGGTGGTCCTTGCTCTCCTGATCACTAGAGACCACTGTGTCTGAAGCAGGTGGCATTGCTCCCTAGACTATTATCGGGCCACTGCACATTGCCTACGCTTGCCAGAAGCCTAGCCTAGTTCGGCGCTCCCTTGAGTCACTAGCGTTCACAGCTCCCAATGAGTGTGACACACAATTCAACTTGACCCCTAAGAATAAAGACGCCAAGCGGCTCAATCTGTATGGCAGGAAAGTTTTTATTCCACAGCCAGTCTACAGCTGTGAATAACTAATAACGAAGCCTTGCTCAGCAGGTATCACTTTAATGTGTGGTGATGCACAGCAACATATCTTGACTTGCTCCCACAGAACATGAAGCAGGAGTCCAATACAGTGCTGGAGAAGGCAGGGCAATCGCAAGGGCCTCCCTCCAGGCCACCTTGGATCCGGTGGATTCCACAGACAGTCATGACAGCGGCGATCTCAGTGATATGGGTGTCATGGCTGCAATTGTCTGGCCTCTTGGCAGAAGTCCAGGTGTCAATTTTGGACATCCTGTTTGAGGGCTTGCCCCTGTTTGCTGAACAGACAGACCGCAGGTTACATGGCCTGAGGCTCTAGAGCAGTGGTGGGCGATCTGTGGACTGTATGTGGTCCATCAGGGTAAGCTGACTGCGGGCCACAAAACATTGACTGTCCGCAGGCACAGCCCCTCCCCCCACAGCTCCCCATGGCCGTGGTTTGACGTTCCCGGCCAATGGGAGCTGTGGGGAATGGCAGTCAGCCTGTCTTTGCAGCCTGCCGCTTTCTGAGCCAGGTTCCCGAGGCAGACCAGAGCGGAACCAAGAGACAGAAGGGCTGTGGGCGCCACCAAGATCAGCTGGCTGCAGTGGGAGCACATTTGGGCACTAGTCGTGCCCCTCCTAAAAACAGGCAGTCATTTTGAAGGGATGCTTGAGGGCGACCTCCCAGTCTACAAACAGGACCAGGATCTGTCCCATCCCTTATTTTCCCACTGTTTGTTGCCTTACCTCCCCGATTGGACCACCATAACCACCCCCGCCAGGTCCTCAATACAGTGGCAGTGGGTAATACCCTCCCATTCTGTTCTATCCCACCTTCCTACCTCACTTCCTTGTCCCTTGTCTGGGACCCTTCTCACGAGCAACTACTCGCCCAGGAGGTGCAAGCCCTTCTGTGCCTGGGGGCTTGGAGGAAGTTCCTGTGAAATTAAACGGGAAAGGTTTTTACTCCTGGTACTTTCTCATTCCAAAGGCCAAAGGGGGCCTTCGTCCCATCCTGGACCTGCGAGACCTCAACAGATATCTCAAGAAGTTGAAGTTCCACATGGTCTCCCTGGCCTCATTTTCCCCTCCCTGGATCCTGGTATGCTGCCCTTGACTTAAAGGGCATGTACTTCAAGACTGTCTGTATTATTTTTCTTGTACAGTGCTGAGACCACTGTCAGCTTTTAACTGCTTCAGCCCTTGCTGGCTTATGTTGTGTGGTATGCAGGGTTATTCTTGCCCTAAAAATCAATGAAATTGGGCAGGGGAGGGGAACCCCACTCAATCCTTTATCTGTCTTTTTTCGCATAGAGGGCTAATAACCTTTGAATGATATCCCCAGCAAGATACATATAGGATACCTGGATTTTTCCTCTTCTTTCCCAAGTAAGAAGCAGAATATGTAGAGGACTATGCAGTATTTTTCTATGCAGCCTTCTAGAATAATTAACTCATTAGGATGGTCTGGGTGACCATAGTGATGGAGAAATGCATTTTAGCTATGGTTTACAGAAATGACTGATTAAGCTTCCCTTATCTCCTGTAGTAAGATCATTCTGATCCATCTTCTCTTTCAGACAGGGAAAATGAATCCAAAATATCTATTTAATTTGAAATTGGGTGACTTATTGTGTGATACGCTAAAATTACCACATTTTGCCTCTTTGATTTCCTTGCAATCATTTCAAGTTTGATCAGGAGACCACACTCAATTTTCTGACTCTTGGGAAAAGGGCCACTGGATCTTTAAGGATTAGAAGAATTGCCATAATCACTGTTGTACCACTTAAACCAGGGGTTTTCAAACTTCATTGCTCTGCTGTCCCCTTCTGATAACAAAAATTACTACACGTCTCCAGGAAGGGGGACTGAAGCCTGAGCCCACCCAAGCCTTACCACCCCAGGCGGGGGCAGCACAGCCAAAGTTTGAGCCCCCCCACTCTGGGGTAGGGGCGCAAAGCTGAAGCCCAAGGAGTGTTCAGCCCCAGGCGTGGGGCCTGTAACGTGAGCCCTGCTGTCCAGTACCTGCTGTGGCACCTTAAAGACTAACAAAAGTATTGAAGCATAAGCTTTTGTGAGTAATACCTTGCATCTGACAAAGTGGGTATTAGCGCATGAAAGCTTATGCTGCAATACTTTTGTTCGTCTTTAAGGTGCCACAGGACTCTGTCACTTCTGTAAATCCAGACTAACACGGCTACCTTTCTGATTCTTGCCAATTTTGTGAGCGTTCATGACCCTCAATACAATTTCTATTCCCTGATGTGGTCCTTGTGCCAAAAAGTGTGCCCGCCCCTGGTTTAGGAGCTCTGATTGGTGTAAAGTTGTTCATAGCACAAGGTAATATAACTGCAAACGTTTTCTAAACCAAGTATCTAAAAGTTGTCATCCTAGTGATCACTTGGGGCAGTAGCCTCCATGAATGTCCCCATGACCAAATTTCCTCTGTATCTGATTCTTTGGGTTCAGTTAACCTGCACAAATGGATTCTACATATACTTAGGATAGAAAGAATTACAAAGTGCCTGCTGCCTGGGAATCTAAGGCCTAGATTCACAAAGTTACTTAGAGGCCTTTGTACTCAGCATCAATATGAGTGCTCCTACTGGATCAGGATCCACAGGTGAATAGCTGTCTTCCCTAGTTTGTGAATCGCTCTGGGGGCAAGGCAGGAGATCGGGTGAGGCAGTAGTGCACATTCTCAGAGTCAGAAACATGAGTGAGTTTAGGTGCCTACCGGGATCATCAAGAATTTTGTGAATCATGGTGCAGCTGAAAGGGGATTTAGGCACCTAAGTACCTTTGAATCTAGGCCCGAGTGCCCAATTCAGCTTTCTCAGCAAAGAGGCTAATGGTAGAGTGATCCACTTCCCAGACAGGTGCCTTCTATGAACACCTATTGATAGGGACAGTCCACTTTTGTGAAGATCAGAAATAGTGAACTGTCCTGAAAAACATACCTCCATCTTCCTAGTGCATTGGTTCTCAAAGTGGGGGGTCACAACCCGGTTATGTGGGGCTCGCGAGCGCCTGCAGCCGGCCCCAAGCTCTGCCGCAGGAGGCCCCAATCCTGGTCCCTGCAGCTGCAGGCAGCCCGTGCCCCTACTGGGGCAGGCTGCCAGCCCCCCCCCCCCCCCAGGCGGCTCCCGGTGTCTCCGCGAGCCCAGCCCCCGTCGTGGTGAGTCTGACCCCGTCAAGCTCCCGGCACCCCCCCCCCCCCCCAGCCCAGCTCTGGTGGGCTCCCTATGCCCCCCCCCCGGCCGGCCGCGGTGGCGGCAGGCTCCCGGCGCGCCCCCCAACCCCCCCCCCGAGCTCAACCACCGGTGGGGCTCCCAGCACCCCCCCCCCCCCGAGCTCGGCCCCAGTGGACTCCCGGTGCTGCGCCCTCCCCCCAGCCTGGTCCGGGGGGGGGACTGCTGGAACCCCCCCCCCCCAGAGAGCCTGGCCCCAGGGAGCTGCTGGAACCCCCCAATCCCAGCCTGGCCCCTGCCGTGGCAGGCTGCAGGCACCCCCTTCCCAGAGCCCAGCCCCTTCCCTGGCAGGCTGCAGGCACCACCCCACCCCGGAGTGCGGCCCCTGCCCCAGGGGGCTGCCAACAGTCATGTCTCCTCCTCCCCCTCCCCCTCCCCCCCCCGCCTGACCCCGAAAGGGGGTTGCCCTTAGAGGCCTGGTTTCCAAAAGGGGTCACCAATAAAAAAGGTTTGACAACCACTGTCTAGTGCCAAAACCAGAAGTGGTGGTGGTGATGATGATAAAAAAGTTGTAGGCTCCCAAGGTATCTGTATTTAACATGTATTCAGAATGTAAGCTTATAATTGCCTAAGGTTACGGTTACACTGCCTCCTGGATCAGCGGGTAGCACTCGATGTATCGGGGATCAATTTATTGCACCTCATCTAGATGCGATAAATCAATCCCCAAATTGACTCAATACTCCACCTCCGCAAAAGGAGTAAGTGGAGTCGGGTGGGGTGGGGGGGTGGGGTGGAGTGGCCATGGTTGACTCACTGCCATGGGGATGGCCGGGTAAGTCGACCTAAGATACTACAACTTGGATCGAAACCCACCCTCCCTCCCCCTCCAAATGTAGCCTAGACCCAAGTTTTTATACAGAGCTAAGCACACTGATGGCAACTAACAAAGCTTAAAGTTAAAAGCCAATAACTTAACATAGCCATAGCTCCTTAGAGTTTTCTAGAACTGTCTGGTACCTTGACACCAGGTTGGGCTGTCTTCTGCTCCCTGGCAGGATGCTGAAAATGAAGGACCAGGTTAGGAATTCTTCCCAGTTTAGTGCCCTCTAAAGGAGGGAGTAGATTTGTGGGCCTTGTATCTTGTGTAGAAATAATGCTGTAGAGCAGGTGCAACACTAGGGGCCTATTATCTTATTGGAAGGCCAGATTCTCCATTGAGTAATGCAGATGATAAATCTGACCACAGCACAATACTGTGAGCTGTCTCCCTCCTGGGACCAATGGTCCTGCTATTGTCATGGTCCAAAAAACATCAAAGCCCGTCAAGATGGAGTTTCAGCTAGCTCTTCCCCCTTATGAATCTAGATGTATTTGTAGATACTTATACTGTGATATCAGAACGCTTAACACCCCCCCCCCCCACCCCCAACACACACACACCGGTTTTTGACTCTAGCATCTCCTGGAATGTCAAAGCTATAAGGTACACAGCAGGGTGGATAAAAATCTGATTTAAATTAAATACAGGTTTCTTTAAAAATGTATTTGAAATTGACAACCTATGTTAAGAATTATTACATAATATATAATTTATATTTATAAATTTAAATTGCATATAACAATAATATTAAGCAGTACATGTTTGCTGCCAAGTGTTAAAGAAAGTCAAACCGCTGCACTGGAAGAAGTCACTGGCTAAACCACCTGAAACCAGAGTTTGTTGAAGTGCTAAACCAGCCTTTGACAGCAGTAGCCTCTTCTGCAAGTGCGAAGTCTTTTATTTTTTCCATTTCATTTTATTCAGCTGAACTCAATGACTAGTTCATTAAGAAACCAATTAGTAGTTGGAAAAGCTTTTTCCTCTTCCCATCTATGAATAAAAACAAGGTGTGAGATGAGATTTGCTAGTTCTAAAATCTTGAAGGACGTGGCAAACTGAAACAATCGGTTCAATTTACTAACTACAATGAATACTTCCTTTCCTTCATAGATCAGTTAGTTTTAAATGCAAAACATTTTGATGAACTTTTTTTTATATCCATAAGGTAGCTTTAGTTAATTAAAAAAAAATACTGTTTTTGTGCATTTTTAGTTGATTTAAATATCCTTCCAAATAGAACTTTACACAAATCACAAGTAAAACATTAGTCCTCTAGTGAATACGAAATGCATAATTCACCATTTTCTAACATAATAAATTAGGGCTGTCAAGTGATTAAAAAAATTAATCCTGAGGTTAAACAATAGAATAACATTTATTTAAATATTTGTGGATGTTTTCTATATTTTCAAATATATTGATTTTCAATTACAACACAATACAAAGTATAGTGTTCACTTTATATTTTTTTATTATAAATATTTTCCCTGTAAGAAAAAAATAATAATTTTCAATTTACCTAATACAAGTCATCTAGTGCAATCTCTTTATCATGAAAGTTGAACCTACAAATGTAGAATTACGTACAAAAAAAACCTGCATTCAAAAACAAAACAATGTAAATCTTTTTAGAGCCTACAAGTCCAATCAGTCCTACTTCTTGTCCAGCCAGTTGCTCAGACAAACAAGTTTGTTTACATTTCCAGAAGATAATGCTGCCTTCTTGTTTTAAAAAGTCACCTGAAAGTGAGAACAGGTGTTTGCGTGGCACTGTTGTAGCCCGTGTTTGCAAGATATGAATCTTTAGTGCATCTGGCACATAAATATGTCCCTTGATGCTTCAGCCACCATTCCAGAGGACATGCTTCCATGGATGCCACCCGCACAAGGTTGATTTTATTTTTTGGTGGTTTGGTTCTGTAGTTTCCACATCACTGTGTTGCTCTATGAAGACTTCTGAAAGCATGCTCCCTACCTCTTCCTTATCAGATTTTGGAAGGCACTTCAGACTTTTAAATCTTGGGTTAAGTGTGATAGCTATCTTTAAATGTTTTACATTGGTAACTTCTTTGCATTTTGTCAAATTTTCTGTGAAAATGTTTTTAAAACAAACAACTTGTGCTGAGTGATCAACCGAGACTGCTATAACATAAAATATATGGCAGAATGCGGGTAAAACAGAGAAGGAGGCATACAATTCTCCCCTAAGGAGTTCAGTCACAAATTTAATTAACACATTTTTTTGATGAGCATCATCAGCATGGAAGCATGTCCTCTAGCATGATGGCTGAAACATGAGGAGGCATATGAATCTTTAGAGCATCTGGCACGTATATATCTTGCAACACCAGCTACGACAGTGCCATGCGAATACAATGTCACCTGAAAGTGAGAACAGGCAACTAAGAAGTGGGCAGCAGCATCTTCTCTGAACAAGAAGACAGACACTGTGGATTTGCAGGCTCTAAAGTTTTACTTGTTTTGTTTTTGAGTGAAGCTATATAACACAAGAACCTACATTTGTAAAAAGAACAGGAGTACTTGTGGCACCTTAGACTAACAAATCTATTTCAGCATATCTTACATTTGTAAGTTGCACTTTCATGATCGAGATTACACTACAGTACTTGTATGAGGTGAATTGAAAAATACTATTTTGTTTATCATTTTATCATTTTTACAGTGCAAATATTTGTTAAAGTGAGCACTGTACACTTGGTATTCTGTGTTGTAACAGAAATCAATATATTTGAAAATGTAGAAAAACATGCAAAATATTTAATAAATTTCAACTGGTAGTCTTGTTTAACAGTATGATTAATCACGATTAATTTTTTAAGTCATGAATTTTTTAGTTAATCACACGTTAATTGTGATTAATCAACAGCCCTATAATAAATATAAATAAAAAATGTAATTTTTGCTATTAAATTGCTTTAATAAATATTGTGACAAAGTTCCTTCTCCACCTTGGTGAGTCCTGTGCTTATTGGTGGATTTGCTCACCTCAACAGTTCATGGCAGCTCTGTTTGGCCACTTTTACCAGTGGCTCAAACCTGCTGTTTACACAGCTAACCTAATTACTGGCCAGCATGGGAAAAAGAGGAGTACAATTCCTGCAGTCTCTACTGACCCACCCAGTAGGTCGGGGAACACGCCAGAGACTTTCCTCACTGGTGGAACCCACAGTCCATGTCAACTCCTGTGTCTGCTCAGGAGTTGGGGGGGATAGGGGGAACCCAGGCCTGTCCTCTACTCTAGGTTCCAGCCCAGGGGCCCTGTGGATTGCAGCTGTCTATGGTGGCTCCTGTAACAGCTGCATGACAGCCTGGGCTACTTCCCCATGGCCTCCTCCCAACACCTTCTTTATTCTCACCATAGGACCTTCCTCCTAATGTCTGATAATGCTTGTACTCCTCAGTCCTCAAGTAGTGGACCTTCTCACTCCCAGCTTCTCTCATGCACCCCACTAACTGGAGTGAGGTCCTTTTTTAAAACCAGGTGCCCTGATTAGCCTGCATGTCCTAATTGCTTTCAGCAACTTCCTGATTGTTCTGGAACAGCCCATTATCTTCCTCAGGGAAAAGGGACGGGCTTAATCTGGGGCTACCTTCTATCACACTCCTGTAGCCATCTGGCCTGACCCTGTCACAATATGTTTAAATATAGTGTATCCACCTAGGTAGCAAAAAAAAAAAAAAAAAAAAAAAAAAAAAGTACCAAATTTAGTGCAAAGGCTATATTTAGCTGCAAATACATTTATTTTAATGATTATCAACCAATGAGAATCAATGTTTCTTTAGGAAAATAAAGTACAAATATGAACTAATTTAAATTTAGTTATTTTAATTGCTCTGATTGATTAAATCACTCCACCTTGACATATAGTATATTCCCTTAAGGCAAACGGAACAACCAATTGCCAATGTTCACTTTGTAGCATCTGTCAAAAAGGCTTATAAAACATTAGGAACCATTAGGAAAGGGGTTGATAATAAAACAGTAAATATAATGCCACTATAAAATTCATGTTTTGCCGACACCTTGAATGCTGCGGGCAGTTCTGGTTGCCCCATCTAAAAAATATATATATTAGAAATGGAAAAGGTGTAGAGAAGGGCAACAAAAATGATTGTGGGTATAGAACAGCTTTCATATGAGGAGAGATTAAAAAGCCTGGGCCTATTTGTCTTGGAAAAGAGATGACTGGGGGTGCATGATAAAGGTCTATAAAACTGTGACTGGTATGAAGAAATGTTTTATTTATGCTTTCACAGCACGAGAACTAGGGGGTCACCCAATAAAATGAATAGTCATTGGGTTTAAAACAATAAAAGGAAGTACTTCACACAGTGCACAGTCAACCTATGGAGCTCTTTGCCAGGGGATGTTCTGCAGACCAAAAGCATACTGGATTTAAAAAAATAACTAGATAGTAGGCTGACCATATTTCCTTGAGACAAAAACGGGACGTTGGGATGGCAAAACCGGGATGGGGTTATGTAATATTCTGTATTCATGAAAAACTAAGATGATAAAAGTTTTATTACATGAACATATTGACTTGAGCTAACAATTATTCTTCAGTAACAGAACTCATACAAAAATGTAGGTAGACCTAGAGGGGGACTGTATTTCACCACGATCGTACCATGAATATTTCTCCGATGAAGTAATCTTACGCAGCAAATTTTGGTCTTCTCACACTCCATGACACAATTTTGTTTTACAACTAATATAGCCCTCATTGTCTCAATACTTAATCTAGATTTCTCCTTTGACCACATACTGTTCATAACAGAAAATATTCTCTCGACTGGTGCTGTACTTTCTGGAAGACAAAGAATAAACTCTACAATATTAAAAAGTCTTGAAAGTCTAGGCGTTTTTCACTCATTTCAGAAAAAATCTTTACCCATCTATCAGATACAGAAATGTTTTCTTTATTCCATGTATCCAACTGCCTCACAATTGTAGATTTTATGAGGGTCCACTGATCGAATACACAAGTTTCTTCTGTTTCTGTGCGTGTGATGAGTTCCTCGTTCAGGCTGTCCTGTATTTCTTTCCATTCAGGTGTCTTCCTTAGTAGCACCCACTTGAACTTCTCAGTGTTTCCTACACTGCACTTCCACTTGTTGATATATTCTAAGCTGGTTTCATAGAAATTCTCGACTATCTCAAAAAACTTAGCCTCATTAATTTCTCCTGAATCTACTAACTTTTTCAGTTGTTTTTTGACATCAGTAGTTACAAACACTTCACTTTTTCTGGACTCTAAATTGTTTACAAGATTTTCAATGTTTATGGCTACTTCTGTAGCTCAAATATTATCTTTTTCAATTAAACTAATGTATGTTTGGAACGTAGACACTTGATCTCTTGCAAATGACAACCACAATTTCAAACAGGGATCTTCAAACCATTTTCGCAAGATAACAGGGCATTTTTCTTGAGAAAGAATATAAGAAGTAAGCCCATCAAACATGCTTAAAATTCTGTCAATTGATGGACCCAAGGACAAAAATCTTGTATTTCCATGCTCTAACAATTTAGCGTAAATGGCTATAGAACCTTTAACCATTTGTTTTAATTTTCTTTGCAAGGAGGGTGCAGGAAGGAGTGTGGGGTACAGCGGGGGCTCAGGACTCTGGCTTTTGGAAGTCTCACTTTTTTCTACTCTTTCTGATTTCCAAGAGGTACCTTTCCTTGCTGATCCTTCCCATCTTCCATTCCTTAGGCTTCTGCTTTCTCTTAATAACCTCTTTTGAGATGCTTGCTCATCCAGTTTGGCCTTAAATGCTTCTGTCTGATTTTTTTCCCCGCTTGCTTGGGATGCAGGCCTCAGATAGTTGCAGACCAGTCTACTTCCCTAACTAATTCCCTTAATTTTTTAAAGTTTCTCCTTTTGGGATCAAGGACCCTAGCTGCAGATCTATTTTTGCTTTAAGTGTGTATTCCAGGTATCTCTTTGTTCTTTAACATTAGGCTTTGAAGGATCAGATTTTTATTGGAAACTGTTCGTGTAGGAATATAGGCACATTAGAACTGGGTGAACTATGGTTTTAAATTGGTATGGTAACCATCTCTACCTTTCCATGTGTGTGTTTGTTTTTTTTTGTTTTTTTTTTCTGTGTGTGTGTGTGTGTGTAATTTTTTCCCTACTGTATGTTCCACTCTATGTATCTGATGAAGTGGGTTCTAGCCCACAAAAGCTTATGCCCAAATAGATTTGTTAGTTTCTAAGGTGCCACAAGTACTCTTCATTCTTTTTATGGTTTTAAATTGAGTTTGAATATTAGCATAGGTGATAAACCCAAAGCATGTGACCACATATAATGAAATCATGAGAAAGAAGAGTTTGTGTTAAACTTGTACTGATCCTTGAAATACCAGCATTATCTTACTTAAGGTTGAGTTGAGGTAATGGAAACCAAGAAAAAACAGTTAACAGGATATCAGGTACAGTGTTCAGTTTTAAAACTCCCTCATCTGGCTTCTGCAAAGGTCCAATAATGAGCAGTGACTTAACTTGTTTATTATAGTGTATAAGAAGCAAAGTTTTTTAGGGGTTTCTTTGATGGAGCTTTTCCTTACTCCTCTAGAGACATGCCATGATGGCAAGGCGTCTCCTAGGCCTATTCCTGTTGTGAGTAGCTGGCCAGTGTTTATAACTGTATTGTTGCTAGAATGTGGTGTGAAGTGCATATATGCTTGTATTTCTATTTTGGATGTAATCAATACCAACTGCCTTTGGAAAAATAAATGAATGCTTGTGTGGAAACTGAGTCATGGTAAATTTCAATAATTTTATTAAGGTTATTTCCAATAGTTGGTAAATGTTGCTTTCACTGTATGCTCTACAAACTCTCCCACCACTTCACAGCAGCAAAACCTTCCCAACATACAAGAGCGATTGGGGGAGGGGGCGGGGGGAGGAATCAGCTGACCCAAAACTATTAGTGAATTTGTGTCAAAGCCACCAAATACTTTGATTTTTTTTTTGTTTTGGTCAAAACTGTTTTGACATTATCAAAATGTCATTTTTTGAAGGTTGGAAAATGTTTCATTCAACCCAACTAGAAATGTTTCCTGGGCTTTTTTACATGCCAAAAAAATTCTAAACAATTGTTTTTGGTTCAACCCAAACAAGATTTAAGATTTTTTTCAGAATTGCCAGAGAACTGAAAAACCCATCACTACCCAAGATCTGCCCACAACATTCCCTTACAAAGTTTCTGAACACCGTCCTCACACCCAAACCTGCCCAATAATCCCCTATAATCCCCATAACCTCCCTACAAACCTACCCCCTAGAATCAACATCCCCACAGCCTCCCACAGGCAACTAATACTCCCTCCCCAACGTTCCAGTCACCTCTTGCAGAACCCCCCACCAACCCCCAATAACTCCCTTGAGACCCCAAATATAACCCTACAACGCCCCCCCCCCATATCCATAAGGTCACCAATACCCAACCCTCACATAACCACCTCCAGGCCCCTCAACACCATCCCACTACCAACCCCCCAGCCCCTTACACCCCGCACAGCCTTCCCTACACAACCTCTCCCCATAGCCCCCCACTGGTAACCAATACACCCCCACAGACCCCCCCCCCCAACGGCCTCAAAACACAGCCCCGCCCCCCAGCTCATCCCACCCCTTCAGGCCCCGCCGCTGTGCCTCCCTCCCCAGCCCCTACCTGCGCTGGGCTCTGCGCCGGCCCTGTCGCGTTTCCGCCACATGGGGGGGGGGGAGGAGCGAGGCGCCAGGCAGCTCCTACCCGGCCAGCAACTCCACTTTGCCCGCCTGCCGTTGCGCCGGGCTCCGTGGTAACCTGCTTGCGCCACTGCTCGGCTGCGGGCACGCGACACGTGGGGGCAGCCCAGCCAATCGCGCCGCGCGGACTCTGCGGCGGCCGAGGGGAGGGGGGAGCAGGCCGGGGAGGGGGGCCCGAGGCCGGGAGGGGAAGGGACTGAAGGGCTGCGGGAAGGGGTGGGAGGAGGCGGGACCGGGCCGTGGGTCCCTGAAATAAGCCGCATTCGAGTTTTTTTTTTTTTTTAAACCAAAACCGGGACAAAATTGATATTTTATATTAAAACGACGGGACGGTCGGGAAATATTAAAAAAACGGTATTGTCCTGTTTAAAACGGTACGTATGGTCAGCCTATAGATAAGTGATGGAGGATAAGTTCATCACTGGCTCTGTTCTTTTCATTCCCTCTGAAGCACCTGGCATTGGCCACTGTTGGAAGTCAGGATACTGGGCTAAATGGACTATTGGTCTGACCCAGTATGGGTCTTACACAATGCTATAGGGTATCAGGCCCAGCAATGGCCTGCATTGCTTCATTCTCAGTCACTTGGAAACTGGATACATTTCAGGGGCTCAGAAGTCAGAATACTGAGTGCACATTGTGGGATTTTAGGTTCAAGATGGGGTAATCTGGACAGATAAGGGGTTGAGGGAGGTCTGATCTAAGTGTTCTGAGTTGCGGGCTCAACACTTAGGAGTGTGGGATCTCTCCTTGTCTCTCATGTGGTGGTTGTTTTGTTTTTGATTTTTAACCACAGATTTGCCTGTCCATAACCTGGTGTTAAGGAATGAATCTATCCGTTGCTGGAGCAACATCCCATTTATCACCATGCCCCTCAGTCGTACACATGGCAAGTCATTTGCACATCGCAGTGAGCTGAAGCATGCTAAAAGGATTGTGGTGAAGCTGGGTAGTGCTGTTGTGACTCGAGGGGATGAGTGTGGATTGGCTCTTGGGCGGTTGGCATCTATTGTTGAGCAGGTAACTTTATGGCTAAAAACCCTAGTGCCCTTGCAAACTGGCTAGTCAATGTCTCATTAAAGTTTGTATATTAAAACTTAGCAGGAGACTTTAACTGCAGCTTTTATCATAATATGGAAAACTGAGGTGTATGCAGAGTGGGAAGATGTATTGAGGGGACATGTGGCCTAATATCTGTAGAGTGGTGCAAGAGGAGAACCTGCAGTATGCAGAAATAAACCTAGTGGGAGTTTCAGCCTTCAGCTGGAGGAGGAAGGGCCATCAGGGAATGGGGGAGAACATTTTGTCCTGGGGTGAAGTTGGAAGTGGGTATCTCTTGTTGCCACTTCTTTTGTTGAAAAATACCTGTGGAGTATAATTCCAGTAAATAGTGTTCTATTGGCTTTACTGCTAATGTTTAAATTGCTCTGTCTGACACCTGGATTACACAATAACTGGCATTCGATACATATGAATATATAATCATTGAGTTAAATAAAGCTCTTCCATATCTGGTTAACAAACTCTGCTAGTTGGCATCTAGTGAGTTGGTCCTACTTCTGCTACATTGACAACTCTTATCCTAACAGGCTCTCTTCCCAGAAGGCTGCAGTGCTTTGTGAATCCATCCCTCTTCAATACCTCACTCACTTGGCTTTTCATTGTAGTGACATGAGTTTAGTTAATATCTTTCCCTCAAGAAATCTTAGCGTTGAAATGTAGTTAGTTGGATTTATGTTGGGGATACTTATGAAGATTGTGGAAGATTCCTGTGGTCTGTTCTGAAGACCGGAGTAGAGTTTTTCGCATAAGTCACTGGGGATACTTTTTCTAACCGATGAGCAGATGTGATATACTAGATAACCCCCCAAATCAGTCTGAGAGAAATATTCCCACAAGGTGGATCTTAGCAAAAGGAAGGTAATAAAATAGACCCACGAGGCAATTGGGTAGGATGGGAGCACTAACATTTCAGTATCTGTAAATAAAACGAGGAATACTTGTGGCACCTTAGAGACTAATCATTTTATTTCAGCATAAGCTTTCCTGGGCTATAGCCACTTCATCGGATGCATAGAAGTGGGCTATAGCCCACGAAAGCTTATGCTGAAATAAAATGATTAGTCTCTAAGGTGCCACAAGTATTCCTTGTTTTATTTACGGATACAGACTAACACGGCTGCTAATCTTAAACATTTCAGTATCTGTACTAGAGCTCATGTACGAGGGAGGAGTTACGTCTTTTGTGTTCCTTGGATAGGTGCATGTTTTCTTTTAGAAAAGACTCTGAAGGCCTCTTGTTTTACATTCACCAGGAATGGATGGGATCCCTACAGTAATTTGTTTGTGTTGCCTGAAATGAAACCGAAACCTAGCTGTAGAGGGGCAGATCTAGTGTATACTTGATGGGTGTATACAAAACCTTGTTGCATCAATGAAGTATATGGTACTTGATTTGTGAAAGGAAGTATGACACCAGGTGCTAGGAGGTAGAAGGGGCAAAATATGATGTGTTTGCATGGTATAAGAGAAGACAGATTCTCTACATCTCAGAATTAGTGTTGCTGTTTAAATATGAGCTGTGGGCATGGATGGTCAATGAGGCGTCTGTCAGTAGGATGTGGGCTGCTCGCCTCTAGACTCTGCTTAAAATCACACCAGCTCTGATGGTGGACAAACTGGTTCCCATCTGATGCCTGTCCTGTGGCTTGATTAGTCCAGGTGCTTACATTAGAAAAATTGCTACTGTGGTGGGGGTTAAGTATAGCAAGGGCCATACAGGTTCTCTCCTAGGAACGGGGCATCTTACATTGTTACTTCCTTAGTGTATATGTTCTTTGGATAAACAGAAGACTTCAGTCTCCAGGAATTGTTGAAGCACAAAATGCTCTTATAATGTACAAAGATGGAGAATGGAATCAGTAAGCTAGTAACTTTCCTGCTCTACGGCCTGATCTTTGATTCTCCACAAATATAGGTGTCAATGCTGCAGAATCAGGGTCGGGAAATGATGATAGTCACCAGCGGTGCTGTGGCTTTTGGAAAACAGCGATTGCGCCATGAGATCCTGCTGTCTCAAAGTGTGAGGCAGGCCCTCCATTCAGGACAGAACCAGCTAAAGGACATGGTGAGTGGCTGAGGTAGGCATCTGCTCTGAGTCGGCTTATGTCCCTTCCTGTCCAATTGGCTGACAGTGGTGTTCTCTAATCTTTGAAGGCTATTCCAGTCTTGGAGGCACGAGCCTGTGCAGCAGCTGGGCAGAGTGGACTGATGGCTCTCTATGAGGCCATGTTTACACAGTACAGCATTTGTGCAGCTCAGGTAAGGATGGCGCTTTCCCTTGCCCTTGCCTGTGGATTAATACTTCAGTCCATCATTTGGAACCAGTCTCCTTAATTCTAGAAGGACCTGTTCCATTCTATTCACTGTCTTCCTAGATTTCCATTGTAATTCCATTTCTGAAGGGTTTAAACTTGGTGTTCCACAAAGGAAATTGTTCTGGTAAACATTACTTAAAGAAATGTTATGTTCTTGTTAAAGAATAAACACACTTTTTTGCTGGCATTGGACACGTTTAAACAATTGTGTATCCCAGACCACCTGGTGGGTGACCCTAGGATAGGCCAAAGAGATGAGGCTGATGATCAGGAATGAAGGTGTGAGGACTGAAAACTAGGGTTGTCAATTAATCACAGTTAACTCAAGCAATTAATGCAAAACAAATTAACTAGATTTTAAAAAGTCACAATTCATCACCGTTTTAATCTCATTGATAATTATGAATACCAATTATAAATATTTTCATATTTTTCTACATTTTCAAATATATTGCTTTCAGTTACAACACAATAGAATCTGACGATGTGGGTATTCACCCAGGAAAGCTTATGCTCCAATACGTCTGTTAGTCTGCAAAGTGCCACAGGACTTTTTGTCACTTTTGCAGATCCAGACTAACACAGCTACCCCTCTGATACTTAACACAATAGAAAGTGTACAGTGCTCACTTCATATTACTTTTTATTATAAATATTTGCACTGTAAAAAGATAAAAAAATATTCTTTCAATTCATTTAATACAAGTACTGTAGTGTAAACTCTATCGTGAAAGTGCAATGTACAAATGTAGGATTATTATTCCGGTTATCAGTTAATTGCAGTTGATACTTGTGATAACTGAACAAAATAACACTTTTTTTTTTAATGCGAGTTAATCACACAACTCTGGAGATGGGACTCTGCGTCAGCCGGGCACGGAGGGAGGCAGAGGCGGTGGCAGCGAGCAGGAGGCAGCCAGGAGCAAGAGACTCCATAATATCCAGACCAGATACTTGGATTACTGAAATGCTTTGGAGCTGGTCTCACGCCCCCATCCCCCGCGATAACTGCTGCTCCTGCTTCCTCCCCAGGGGTGAGAGGGGCTCCTTCTCTCCACCTGTGTACTTAATCATTGCTGAGCTGGAGTCAGGGAACAGGGGGAGCCTGTCAGCTGGTGCAGTCTCAGGAGCCATTGTTGCCAGTGGCATTTGCTGTTGGCTGAAAAGGCATTCAGGCTGCTGAATGGTCTCCTTAAAGAGACAGTGCTTCCCCAGCGCACACACCACACACACACATTCGTCGTCCTTCACCACACACGTGCACTCGCTCACTCTCTTCCTCCCATCCCCCGCCCATGAAATGGTGCCAGTGGTGAGCCAGGAGCCACCAGAAGACTCTTGCAAGATGTAGCCCCCATGTGATAGCACAGAGCCCATCTTGAGCTGCATGCCAAACGAGCCACATCAGAAGTAAGGGTAACAATACACCATCTATTACGTCACCCTTACTTCTGATTGGCTGAACAAGAAGTAGGACTGAGTGTACTTTGTTTTATTTTTGTGTGCAGGGCAGATATGTAAACAAAAAAATTCTACATTTGTAAGTTGCACTTTCATGATAAGAGGATTGTACTACAGTACTTGTATGAGATGAGTTGAAAAATATTTTATTTTTTAGAGTGCAAATATTTATCAAAAATAAGTGAACACTGTACACTTTGCATTCTGTTGTAATTGCAATCATATATTTGAAAATGTAGAAACTATCTAAAAATATTTAAATAAACAGTATTCTATTTAAGTGTGATTAAAAAAATAGTTGCAACTAACTGCAGTTTTAATGTCCTGATTAATTGCAATTAATTTTTTTAATCATTTGACTGTCCTACTGCAAACAAAATTAGAACTGTCAAGCTGAATATAAAGCTCATGAGAGAGAGAGAGAGATGTAAAATGTGGACTCTGTTCATTAAAATCTCTTCTGTTCCACATTGTATACACTTAGCCATGAGCCTTTGTTTTTTAACTCATGTTATAGCATTATTGTTTGAAGTGCTGTACCCAGGTATTTGGACAAGATCTTGCTATGAAGTACAATTATACTCTGCCTATATAAACATCTGTCTTGGGCCTTATACCACAACTATCACCATGGTACCTGAGAACCTGTCACCTTCTGTCTCAGTAGACCTGCTCTCTGTATATGTTCCATCCTATAATAGCTACTGAATTCACTGAATAAATATACTTATCTTTGCACTGTAGCACTAACAGAGCTATAGGAGAGTGAGCTGGATTCTAATCTGTCTTGAATATGAACACAACGGTCCCATTGTATATTTATAAGGATTAAATTAAGCTCCTTTTAAAATCATTGAACTCCTAAATAAAAATTCCAAAAACTGCTCCAGTGTCTCTCGGTGGATTCAGTTCTACTCAGTTCTCATAAGCACCCAGTGTCAAAATAGAAATTGGGAAAAATCGCCTCCACAGGTCATCGCTAATTCCCATCCCTTCTTTACTCAGCTGCCTCCCCAAATATCTGAAAGAAAAGATGATGTTTGCAGCATGTCCAGAAGGTCAATGGAGCTGGATTCTGGGAGACCAAAGGGGAAGTGAATTTTAGAACTGAAGGGACATCAGCGAATAAATAACCTGCCAGTTTTACCTTCCTGTTCAGAGGAAGGAAGCTCTAAATTAAGCCTCTCTGCTTATTGCATTTGTGGAGATGATATATGGGGAGAAAAGGGGTGTATCAAATAATCTGAACCCAAATGGTCTTGGGGGTTTAAAAGTCATAACCAGAACCTGCATGTGCGTTTCTCAGATTGTTTCATAGAAACTTAGCCAGCCCATGTTCTGATTTCTTGGTAAAAGGACTATTGGGAGATAGTTGTGTATGTCTTCATATTCCACAATAAAGAGTGGTCCAAACAATTAAATTTCTCAACTGTCCTCTGCACCCTTTAACTAACCCCTCTTGCTGCCATGGTGGTCTAGAGAGAGCCTTGACTTATCTGTTGTGGATGTCTCTTTATTTGCACCCTTGGTGGCTGCAGATCAAATTCTTGTTCAGAGTCTTTCTCCTTTTCAGATTTTAGTCACCAATTTGGATTTCCATGATGAACAGAAGCGTCGGAATTTAAATGGGACATTGCATGAGCTGCTGCGGATGAATATTGTCCCTATTATTAACACCAATGATGCTGTTGTTCCACCTCCAGAACCAAACAGTGATCTTCAGGGGGTAAATGTGGGTAAAGTATTGCAGTGGGTGGATCCTGCTATTGGACCTGCTAGAGCATGAATGCATGACTCACTAACACTGTAATAATCTGGATATCCTGGAGTGACCAACAGGGGAAATGGAAAATGTAAGAACAGGAAAAGCATAGTGATGCTGGGAGCTGAAAGGTCGTACAATTAAGCGGAATGGTTTGGCCAGAGGATTTAGGGAATGGGTACTGACATGGCTTGCTTTTGACAAGGTGCATTGATTTGGATGGGGAGCAGACACTAGCATGGCTTGCTTTTTGCAGAGCACAGACTGCTTTGAATACTTATTACTATTTGTTTACTGAATGCTAACATTGTGCTCAACTCCATACAAAGATTCCATGCCATAGAGCACACAGCATAATATGGACAAAGCAGTGCAGAGAGGCATGGTAGTACTGATACTTGTTCTTCATTGTAGGACGCAGTCAGTGTTTGCTAGCTTTTCTCTCCTGCTGGTGTTGCTGACCTCTGTATGTATTTCAGGTTATTAGTGTTAAGGATAACGATAGTCTGGCAGCACGATTGGCTGTAGAAATGAAGACTGATCTCCTGATTGTTCTCTCCGATGTAGAAGGTATGTTACTTACTCCTTTGTCTGTGGTTAAATCAACAATTTCTACCCTGTGACCTGGGGGTAGGCAAAGGGTTGCAGATTCAGCCCTCTGTCATGCCTGCTTCTCATTAGGGGAACATATTAGAGCGGGCTGGAGGTAACCTGGCTCTAATTGGCGGAGTCAGCCGCTGCCTAATCAGCCTGGGGCTGCATAAAAGCCTCAGGGGAAGGAAACCAAGGAAGAGAGGAGGAAAGGGAAAAGGCAGGGAATGGAAGCAAGGAGATAGCTCTCCCCTGCCTGGAGACAGTGAAGGGTTACTTGTGCATGGTGAAATGGTGGGAACAAGCCTGAGAATAAAGTGCCCCAGTGGTTACAAAACCCAGGGGCTCAGAGTGACTTTGTGAGCTCAGCAGAGGCAGAAGCCAAAGGGGCCAGGTACCCCTGGAGGTACAGGGAAGGTTTGCCTGGAAACAGGTGGGGGTAATAGAGGGGTTGCCCTATGCCATGGTCCTGGGGTTGGACTGGAACCCTTCCCCAAAAGGGAAAGAGGAGGGCACCAGGAGGAGTCCAATGGCGAGAGGGAGGACTCTGAGAAAGGGGAGTCCCCACAATCTCAAGGGAAGAAAGATACAAACCCTAGACAACACAGCCAGGGTAGGGACCCTACGGGAGGGACCGATGAAGGAACAAGCGTTCCAGGATGGGACCACCCAAGGGAAGAAATCCCTGTGGTAGAGGCAGAGAAGCTAAGGAAAGATCAGAATCTAGAAACCCAAAAGGGGGAGGCCCAAACTCCAAGAGGCAGAGGGACCAAACCAGAGACACAGGGCAGCCTTGGGGCAGTTGGTACAGAGCCGTCTCCCATACCAGGGAAGGGAAGAGAATGTCCGGGGTGACCTGCCCAAGGTTGCGACTGGTGTGACGACCTCTGGGTAGAGGTGGACTTGTGGGGTGGCCCACCCCCTACCCAATTCACCTTTTGTGGGTGGGGCATGCTAAAACCCCACAGGATTGAGCCTGGGGACCACCAAGATGGCCAGGAAGGTCATTCCCAGAATAGAACCCTAGGATGAGAAAAGCGGGGCCAAGGAAGGTCAGGCCTGGCATCGGCTTAAGGGGGGAGGTATGTGGCAGGGTACTGGTGCAAAAGCACCTAATTGGAGCTGATTGGGCAGGTGCTAATCAGGGGAAACAGACCTGATGCTGGTCTGAGAAACCAACACCTGCAGGCCTGAGAAGCCAAGGGCTATAAAGGCTGGGAGGGAGCCAGAAGGCTGTGGGGCAGCTAGGGAGAAGTCAGTCAGGGAGGGAACTGGAGGCCTCCTAGCCGAAGGCTGACTCTGTCTATAAAGTAGGAGAAGAATTCTGTAAAGCTTGTACATAGATGGACACTGGCGGCAGGATGAAGCTAAGGCTTGGTCTACACTAGGGGGAGGTTTTGACCTAAGATACGCAACTTCAGCTACGTGAATAACGTAGCTGAAGTTGGCGCATCTTAGGCCGACTTACCTGCCATTCTCATGGTGGCAGCGGGTTCCCTGGTCAAGTCCAGCTTGCGCCTCTCAGCGAGCTGGAGTTCTGGAGTCAACGGGAGTGCCTTTGGTGATCGATTTATCGTGTCTTGATGAGACGTGATAAATCAATCGGCAATAGATGTATCGCTACCCACTGATCTGGGTAGTAGTAGTAATAATTATATATTTAGTGATATATACTAATAAAGACAAAGGTGTGACACAACCCTGAAGCCTCTCTGAGCCTTATTGGGGGCAGCAAGTGGCCCCCATGAAGAGAGAGGGGGTTGAGTGTCCTGTTGCAGGGTGCTTTCAACCTCGTTATGTGTTTCAGTAACACATATATTGCAAACTACATAAGACTGGCTATAGTGGGTCAGACCAAAGGTCCATCTAGCTCAGTATCCTGTCTACCGACAGTGGCCAATGCCAGGTGCCCTGGAGTGAGAGAACCTAACAGGTAATGGTCGAATTATCACTCTCCTGCCATCCATCTCCACCCTCTGACAAACAGAGGGTAGGGGGACACCATTCGTTACCCATCCTGGCTAATGGACTTAACCTCCATGAATTTATCCAGTTCTCTTTTTAACCTTGTTATATTCCTAGCCTTCACAACCTCCTCAGGCAAGGAGTTCCACAGGTTGACTGTGCGCTGTGTGAAGAACTTCCTTTTATTTGTTTTAAACCCACTGCCCTTTAATTTAATTTGTTGGCCCTTAGTTCTTATATTATGGGAACAAGTCAATAACTTTTCCTTATTCACTTTTTCCACACCACCCATGATTTTATAGACCTCTATCATATCCCACCTTAGTCTCCTCTTTTCTGATTGGAAAAGTCCTAGCCTCTTTAATCTCTCCTCACATGGGACCTGTTCCAAGCCCCTAATCATTTTAGTTGCCTTTCTCTAATTAGCCCCCATCATATTGTTGGGGTTATTTTTTCCAATGTGCATTACTTTACATTTATTTGCATTACATTTCATTTGCCATTTTGGTGCCCAATCACTTAAGTTTTGTGACAGGTTCAAGAATAGCAGCCGTGTTAGTCTGTATCCGTAAAGAAAGCGAGGAATACTTGTAGCACCTTAGAGACTAACTAGTTAATTTCAGCATAAGCTTCGTGAGCTATAGCTCACTTCGTCGGATGCATGGTGAGATCTTTTTGAAGTTCTTCAGTTTGCCAATAGCCCAAAGAATAGGGGGATGCCCCGAGCTGTGTATATATGTTAATCTTGTGGTAAACAGGGGCATATAGCTGCACAATGTCCTGACACTGGAACCTATCCAATGCAGTCTGGGTGATTGTGAAGACCCATGTAGCCTGATCCAATCTCCACGGGAGTCGCGATGACCCCACACACAGCCAGTTAGGATGAATGGCATAGAGACCATTGCATTATTGAATCCAGAAATGCCATCAAGCTGGTCTCGGGGGAAACCTAGTGGGGCAGAACCAACTGTCTGTGGCCAAATGCACAGGAATGACCTGTGTACGTGGGGCTGTCAGTTACTACCTGACCATCCCTGTACAAATGAATGTTCAGAGGAACACCACAAGGGTGAACGTTGTGGGTGGTCTCAGCTCCTGTATGTGGTCCTTATAAGATGAGACTTCCTAGGTTTGGAAACTTATTTTTAGTGGATGAGTCGGGAAGGTAGTGACCCCAGGATTGATACTGCGTCCTCAGTAGCTAGCCCTCTCCTACTTTTCTCTAAATTAGACCAGGACTTATTCTCTGCAACGGAGAAGCCCTGGAAAACTAGGCAGTAAAGAAGGATGGGCAAAAGATTGGGGGACCAGGATCTTGACCAAGAACTAAAAGGATGTCCAGCATACAGGAGGGTGACTCAGTTGACGAACCAGAAGCTGGGTTCAGTTCTATGGCGACCAATCCTGTGTGTGAAACAGAAGTAGGTCCCCTTGAATTTGAACATATTGGGCCTTCATTTAAGAATTTTTGGCAGGACCAAGCCAATGAGCCATTGTACCACAATATTAGAAAAGAGGTAGTTGAGGTGAATAAATCCTGATGAAGGGGAAAGCCAAAGGCCGAGGGCCTAGAGTGGTCTGAATACAAGAGGAAGAATTGGAGCAGCTCCTGATACTGTGAAGGCACCAGAGGGTCTAACTTCCTGTCAACTCTGACTCCATGACCACTCCTAACATCACTGCTTTCAAAATATCTTGATACCACAGAATATCTGGGGGTATCATATTTTTGTCCCTATATTAGTGGCCTTTTTTTTCAAGATTGTCATATTTCAAGGACGGATGTATATTTGCACTCTTGGGAATAGCACCTGCTGTTACTTAAAGCCTCCAGATGGGTTCATTGGGAAGCACACAAGTGCTCTCTTGCAGTGGCAAATGTTCAGTGCACAAGTCTGTATAAGCAAGTTCAGCTTCCCAACCTCTCCCGAGTTCCTTTCCCGTGAAGTTCAGAGTCCAAGGTGTACAAAGCTAACTTTAACAAATTTCCATTTCAGGGCTCTTTGACAGTCCCCCAGGGTCAGATGACGCAAAGCTCATTGACATATTTTACCCTGGAGATCAGCAGTCTGTGACATTTGGAACCAAATCCCGAGTAGGGATGGGAGGAATGGAGGCCAAGGTAGGAGAAGCTTGAAGCCTGTGCTGCTTTGTTTTTCTTAGGGAGAAATCAGTGTTCTTCAATGGTCTAAGGTTCCATTTATTTTTCTCCTGAGCCCTGTTTTAGGCCTATTTGAATAAAAATGTATTTTACACGATTCTCTTGCATCACATGACAATGCCTGAGCCTTCTGCTGCCCCCCATTGGAGATAAGTGGATTGCAGAATCCTTGGGGCAGGGACTTGTTTTTTGCTTCTGAGTGCCATACACACAAGATGCTCAAATATCCATTACTACGAATTCATGAGGGTGGTGGATATCATGAGACATCTAAACAAACTTTGAATGCTGGAGAGGAGTTCATTGTTGTGGTTTATATTAATACCAATTACCTAATTAGGTGTTGGGGAGATTTCCTAAAATCTGCAGTAAATGTTGATTATTAGGAAAGAGGCTTAAGTCCAATGCCTCTACAGTACCGTTAACTAAAATGGTTTTAGTTCCATATGAAGGGCTGGCTAGATAAGATGAACTTTAGAGTCTCCGTGTGTGAATGAAAAGATGGTGTAAAGAGGAGGGTTTTAACTTTAATATAACACAAACTTTGGAGAGAAAGAAGAGCTTATATAAAAATGAATTCCACCACAACCAAAATGAAGCAGTGGTCTTCCATAGAACTCAAACTAGGAGCGCAAAGTAAGCCTTTCAGGTACAAAGGAGAATTCATTGTGTACAAGGGCAGCTGTTGAGGATATCCCTATTTTAAAAGGCAAGTCTGAATCTCCTAGTAATGGATTGGACTTTAATTACACCTGAAATTATTAAATCAATTAAGATCAGAGGGATGTTCTGGAAAAGCTACACGGTGCCAGGCAAATGGGTTAAATAAAAGTAGACTTGATCAAAACAATACTATACATGTCTGTCTATTAATGTGATAATCTTAAAAAGTTATTCCTTGATTTTAGCAAAGCTTTTGATATGGTCTCCCACATACTCTTGCCAGCAAGCTAAAGTATGGGCTGGATGAATAGACTATAAGGTGGATAGACAGCTGGCTAGACTGTCGGACTCAACGGGTAGTGATCAATGGCTCCATGGCTAGTTGGCAGCCGGTATCAAGTGGAGTGCCCCAGGGTCGGTCCTGGGGCTGGTTTTATTCAATATCTTTATTAATGATCTGGAGGATGGCGTGGATTGCGCCCTTAGCAAGCTTTGCAGATGACACTAAACTTGGAGGAGTGGTAGATACGCTGGAGAGTAGGGATAGGATACAGAGGAACCTGGACAAATTAGAGGATTGGGCCAAAAGAAATCTGATGAGGTTCAACAAGGACAAGTGCAGAGTCCTGGACTTAGGACAGAAGAATCCCATGCACCACTACAGACTAGGGACCGAATGGCTAGGCAGCAGTTCTGCAGAAAAGGACCTAGGGGTTACAGTGGATAAAAGCTGGATATGAGTCAACAGTGTGCCCTTCTTGCCCAGAAGGTTAGCGGCATTTTGGGTTGTATAAGTAGGGGCATTTCCAGCAGATCGAAGGATGTGATCGTTCCCCTCTATTCGGCATTGGTGAGGCCTCATCTGGAGTACTGTGTCCAGTTTTGGACTCTACAATACAAGAAGGATGTGGAAAAATTGGAAGGAGTCCAGTAGATGCCCACAGAAATGATTAGGGGGCCAGAGCACATGACTTACAAGGTGAGGCTTAGGGAACTGGGTTTGTTTATTCTGCAGAAGAGAAGACTGAGGGGAGATTTGATAGCTCCTTCCAACTACCTGAAAGGGGGTTCCAAAGAGGATGGATTACTGTTCTCAGTGGTAGCAAATGACCGAACAAGGAGTAATGGTCTCAAGTTTCAGAGCAGGGGTTTAGGGTGGATATTAGGAAAAACTTTTTCACTACTTGGAGGGTGGTGAAGCACTGGAATGGGTTATCTAGGGAGGTGGTGGAATCTCCTTCCTTAGAGGTTTTTAAGGTCAGGCGTGACAAAGCCCTGGCTGGGATGATTTAGTTGGGGATTGATCTTGCTTTGAGCAGGGGGTTGGACAAGATGACCTCCTGATTTCCCTTCCGACCCTGATATTCTATGATTCTATGAACAAAAATAAGCAAATTAGACAGTCTAGAAAGTGGAAGAGGAACTTGACATAATAGGAAGATCTAAAATGTAGAATCCCCCAAGTCAAGAGGCACTCTAATACTGGCATGTAAAGTATGCAGGAAAGTGGCAGAGACAGGAAAGCAACCCTGTATCTGGAAGATTCCATAGAATCAGTTTCTTCAATGAAGAGGACCATATACCACAGTCTGTAGGAATACAAATACCAAGTAATAATACAAACATACTGGAAGGGTTATGCTACTGGCATTCTAATTAGGAAAGGAATGAGGGAGATTTGAGGCAATTAAATATAATAAAGCAGTAATAGATGACTCAGATACCATATATGAATAAGACAAGGAAGACTTTGTAGCACCTTAGAGACTAACCAGTTTATTTCAGCATAAGCTTTCGTGGGCTACAGCCCACTTCATCAGATGCATAGAATGGAACAGAAGTAAAATGCATTTATATACATGGAAAGCAAAAAAAAAAAAGAGTTGTACATTAGCATATCAATTCTAAGAGGCTGTTAAATTTAGATGGGTCATTAGCAGTAGGAGAAAAAAATACCTTTTTGAAATGGATTTGTCAAGCAGGATTTAACACCTATTGAAAATTGAAGCATATCAAAAAGGCCTTAAAATCAAAAGTGAGGAAATGAAAGTCTCCAGACTTGGCATTGGAGCCCCCTGAGCAGAAAAAGGAGGAGGAGGGCAAGAAAAATGGAAACTTAGCCTTAGTGGGACAAACCGCATGAACTATAGCAGGTGAAACACAGGATAAAAATCAGAGGGCCACAAAGCATTTTGAGTAGAAATTAACAAAGGCATGAAAACAACAAGAAATTATTTACAGTAGACTCTTGATTATCCAGGATGATAGGTAAAAAATTAATTCTGGCTAATAAAATCCTGGATAATCACCATCCATAGAAAATATGGGGGGGGGGGGGGTTGGTTCGTTCACCAGCCACCCTGCGCTGGGGGGAGGGGGTGTTGATTCACTGGCAGCCCTGTGCCCTGGTGGGTTTTTTTTGTGTATGTGCTTGGGAAGGCAACAAAGCCAGAGCCGGACATACGAGTTGCGCATATTTTTTTTGACATCCTGGTTAATCCAAATTCTGCTTAATCCAATCCTGGATAATCGGGAGTCTACTGTATATTGGAAGCAGGAGGCCCATGAGAGAATTGTTGGATCCGCTGGTCTCCACTAGAGTACAGAAATCTATTAATATTTACTATTGTTGTGCCTAGGGCCCAACTAAGAACCAGGACCCAGTTCTAGACAACCAGAATACCAGTGATTGCTCCAGAAAGCTTGCAATCTATTTAGACTGCATCATTCTTTATCAGTGGGTGTTGAGATGAAATAAGGTTTCCAAAGATATGGTGCCTAGATGTTAGCTATCCAAGATCCTGAGAGTGTTCAAGGATGAAGTGGCTGAGCTGTTCACAAATGTTCAGTCTCTCATTAAAATAATGTACTCCCTGGAAAACAGTAACTTTTTGTCTTTGCCATTAAAAATGCACTAGCAGCAATTCCGAGAATTAAATACTAATGACCCTCTAATTTGTATCAGGAAAATTGGTTGAAACTGCCATTTGAAAAAATAGAATTATAAACATCTGAATCATGACATGATGGAAACAAGCCAACGTAGCTTCAGAAAAGGAAAAGTATACTACTTTAATCTACTAGAACACTAAGCATGGTAACAAAATAGTGGATGCAGGTGAAGTTGATAGACTTATCTGTATTTTCAATAAGCCTTTGACAGAGTTTCTCACAGACTGTTAAGGAAACTTAAACTATAGTCATGAGTTAGAAACTAGCCAAGGAACAGAATTCAAAGCAGGAATTAGATTGTGGTAGCTCCTATATGTTTCCAAATGTATTAAGAGCAGATGGTCCCTGCTTAAAATTTACAATCTAAAGACCAAAGATAATCAAGATGGAGATGATTACTAAGAATAGAGGTCAAGAGCCAGGAGACTGCTTGCTAGGTATTGAAATTTTCCCCAAGACTAGCTTTATCCTCCCTTGTAGGTGAAGGCAGCTCTATGGGCCCTCCAAGGTGGCACCTCTGTAGTGATCGCAAATGGAACCCACCCAAAGATCTCTGGCCATGTAATCACAGACATTGTGGAGGGGAAAAAAGTTGGCACTTTTTTTTCAGAGGTAAAACCTGCAGGTAAGTTGATATTTGGAATTTTGAGATGGGAATTGGGTGGAGGATGATAGAGTGGGGTAGGCTTTCTGGTGGGTTCAGAATGAGTTAATGTTTGCTTTATAGCTTTAAGATAACTGGAAGAATGTGCTGTGAGACCGTTGGAAACAAGACATTTTTTAAAGTTGTTTGCAGTGTTGTAGCCTTGTTGATGCCAGGGTATTAGAGAGTCAGGTCCTGAATAAGAGTTGTGTAGTTTGAAATTCTGTCTCTTTCCCCAACAGAAATTGGTCCAATAAAAGATATTGCCTCACCTAGCTTGTGTCTCTATTTGTAAAAGTTGATTCTTCTTTGAATGCTGGTCTTTGTGGATACACATGTGCTCCATGCACCCAAGACCAGAAAATGCTAGCAAGTACTGTCCTTTGGTCTTCGCTTCTGCTTTTCTCATGTTCTGTGCCAAGATTATAAGGGGTAGTGCAGACAGACACCACTTCAGTTCTTTCTTACCATTTAATTGTACGAGTTGGAATCTCCAGTGTCTGATCCTCTTCACCCTTTTTTCCCTGTAAATATTTCCAAGTTTTTATATAGCTAGTTGCTATTGTTAGTGTTTTTTTATAAATTTAGATAGTTAGAATCGCCTCCACCCCCAGAGAATGCTCTGATCCCCCAGTGCAGGATTTAGATTATGCCCAAGCTTTAAGAATTGCATTACCTGTCCCCGCTCCTTTTTGGTTGGCAACAACTGCCTGCACTGCCTATGCTACCTTAGAGAAGCTCATATCTCTGCCAAATGCCATATCTGCTGCTCCTTTCCCAGCTGAACATGTCAGGTTCAAGAACTCTGACTGTGGAGATCCCAGTCAGGAAGCGGGGGAAGTAGGCTGGGAAGGTGCCTTGTACCTCAGTTTGAGACATGGAAATGTGCACCTCCTCATTCATTGTCTGTTCAGGAGAGGGAACAAGTAGAGCTAAAGACCCTTCATTTTGGCTGTCTCACAAGAGTAAGAGGCACTCTCATAAGAGAAGGTGAGGCCACACGTTTGGTATTGTGTCCAGTTTTGGTCCCCACCCCCCACTTCAGAAGGGACCATTTATGGGGAGAAAGGTGTCTGCTTCCAGTTTAAAATTTCCAATTATCAGGCTCTCCTGGTCAGTTGTTGTTGTTGTTAATTATTCTACATTCTAAAGACAAGTTACCCCAGGAGGTTAGAATCTTCCCATGGAAGATTCCTCAGATTTCAGTCACTCAGCAACTGCACCACAGCACATCTCAGATGGGACAGTTCTACCATCTTCCTCTATGTAGACAACGGGCCTCTTACAGGCATGATATGCACAGAAGTGATAATATTGACCTTATTGATGCTTTCTCTCCTAGAGTATCTTGGAATCTCTGAACCTGGAAAAGTATATTCTGACTCCGACCCAGGCTATAACTTTCATAGGAGAAACCTTAGACTCAGTCAGGACAAAGGCTTATCTGCCTATGTACAGATTCCAAGCCATAAGCAGACTGATAAATCAGGTTATGCACAACCCTCGGACATGCTCTCAATTTGCCTTACTCTCTTAGATCATGTGGTGTCATGTACTTGCAGAATACTGTTCACCAGTCTCCACCTCTGCTGCCTACCGGTTTAGCTTCTAACAGTGTATATACACACCAAGAAAACACAGATTGGACACTGTAGTGACAATCCTCATCAAGCTAAAAACCTCTCTGACCTGGTGGAAAGACTTCAGATTGGTTCTCTCATTACAGTAATTGATTGCATTTCCTGAGTTAATTTCACTGACAACAGATCTCCATTTCAAAAGGTGTTTTTTCCCCTAGTGATAATGGACCATCTACATTTAACAGCCCTCTTAGAATTGGTATGCTAATGCACAATTATTTTTTTTTCTTTCTGTGTGTATAAATGCATTTTACTTCTGTTCCATTCTATGCATCTGATGAAGTGAGCTATAGATCACGAAAGCTTATGCTGAAATAAACTAGTTAGTCTCTAAAGTGCTACAAGTATTTCTCGCTTTCTTTATAAATCATCTTGAACTCAGAGCAGTCTGAGAAGCATGCATGGGCATTTTTACCATTAATGCAGACTCACCATGTTCTCATCTCAGATGGCCCAACAACTCTATTCTCCATAAACAAGGACACCCAAGATCCATTCCCCTGTGTACAGAAATGGTCAGATTATGAAACTGATGCATCTCCCAGGAACCCAGAACTCTTTGGCAGAAAGCTTCAGTAGTCAATTTGCTACCAACTGCGAGTGGAAGCGACACAGCTCAGTGATGATCAATATCTTCGCTCAGTGGGGAGCCCCTACTTGGGACCTATTCAACTCTCAAGCAAACAGGAAGTGTAATACATACTGTTCCAGAGGAGCTCCGGGCCAGTCCTCGAGAGGTGATGGTCTCCTGTTCCCTTGGACAGTCCAGCTGAACTGTGTCTTTCCTCCTAGCTCTCTGCTTTCTCAAGTCCTGCAGAAGATTGGATGGGACAGAGCACAAGTCATTTTAATTGTGCCCAAATGATTGAGGCAGTTCTGGTTCCCTGGTCTCATGCATGTGTGACCATTACAATCATTTAGTCTGACCTGCTGCAGAATACAGACCATATACCTTCACCTAATGATTAGCCTATGTGTGGCTGAACTAGAACGTATCTTTTAGAAAGACATTCAGCCTTGATTTAAGAGACTTCAGAGGGTGGTGAACTTGTCATATTCCTTGGTAATCTGTTCCAACAGTTATCCTTACAATTTAAAACTTCGTCTTATTTCCGTCTTGAACTTTACTTCCTACAATTTCTAGCCATTGTGGCATATTTTGCCTTTGGCTGCTAGATTAATCTTCTGGATAGGAGCCCTATCTCTACCCTCCCTATATAACTAATAGACCATGACTTAAATGCCTTTTCACCTTCTCGTCAATGAGCTAAATAGACCGAACCCCTCAAGTTTCTCATTTTAAGGCACGTTTTCCAGAGCATGATTAATTTTTGGAGCTCTTCTCTGAAACTTGTACAATATGGACATCAGAACTTGGCCCATTCTTTTAATACTAGTCTCACCAATGCTGTATAGAAAGTAATATAGTCTCCGAATCCTACTTGATATTCATAGAATCATAGAATATTAGGGTTGGAAGAGACCTCAGGAGGTCATCTAGTCCAATCCCTGCTTAAAGCAGGAGCAACACTCACTAAATCATCACAGCCAGAGCTTTGTGAAGGTGGGCCTTAAATACCTCTAAGGATGGAAATTCCACCACCTCCCTAGGGAACCCATTCCAGTGATTCATCACCCTCCTAGTGAAATAGTGTTTCCTAATAGCCAAACTAGACCTCCACCACTGCAATTTGAGACCATTGCTCCTTGTTGAGTCATCGACCACCACTGAGAACAGCCACAATTAATCCAATCATCCAGATCATTAATGAAGATGTTTTATTGATTTAGTTGGGGATTGGTCCTGCTGAGCAGGGGGTTGGACTGGATGACTTCCTGAGGTCTCTTCTATCCCTGATATTCTGTGTTGAACAAAATGGGCCCCAGGACTGATCCCTAAGGCACTCTGCTTGATACTGGCTGCCGTTGATCACTACCCGTTGAGCCTGACAATCTAGCCAGCTTTCTCTCCATTTTATAGTCCATTCATCCAATCCATAATGTTTTAACTTGCTGGCAAGAATACTGTGGAAGACCATATCAAAAGCTTTGCTAAAGTCAAGATATATCATGTCCACCGCTTTCCTCATATCCACAGAGCCAGTTATCTCATCGTAGAAGGCAATCAAGTTGGTCAGGCATGACTTGCCCTTGGTGAATCCATGATGACTGTTTCTGATCACCTTCCTCTCCTCCAAGTGCTTCAAAATGGATTCCTTGATTTTTCCAGGGACTGAAGTAAGGCTGGACCGGTCTGTAGTTCCCCGGGTTCTCTTTCTTTCCTTTTTTAAATATGGGCACTATTTTTGCCTTTTTCCAATCATCTGGAACCTCCCCCGATTGCCACATATTCCCATGTCAATACGTCAAAGTATCATGATAGCCAGTTTTGCCATGACACAGCACTGGGTGTTCGTTCAGTGTGGCTATTTATAGTTGGCCCTCAGTCCTTTCCAGAATACAGTTCCTTTTCATGTAAATATAGTTTTTTGTTCTTTATTCCCAGATCTTTAACCCTTGTGTTTGGCTGTATTAAAACGCATGATGATTCTAGATATTAATAAAAATATTAGTGATGGGAAATGTGCTAAAATGACTTATGTCCTTCCTTGAAGGATGTTCCCCATGAGTACTGGTAGAAAGCTGCACTCCCACCACTAGACCCATCACTTGTGGAGTTTCACAAGGATCAGTTCTCTCTCCAGCCCTTTTCAAAATCTACATGCAACCTCTAAGTTAACTGGTCAGATGACAAGGACTCAAGTAAGAGCAATATGCAGATTATACACCACTCTGCTTATCCTTCACTGCATATGAGCAGCCCACTGCTACTGAGATGACTGAGTACTTGGATGAAATCAGATCTTGGATGAAGAACAGCAGGCTGAAGCTGAACTTGAGGTGATGCTGGTGAGCAGATGGAAGTATTTTGTGGAGTTTGCAGTCACAGTGTGATCTCCTTTGGTTGATTGTGATGTTTTGTGGTTCAACCTAGACCAGTAAGGGGTTGTGTCACTTTCTGCCAGCAACTCTGGATGCCTTAGCAAAAAGACCCCGACTCCACCCCCACTGCCAAGTTTCCCCAAAACTGTCTCCCTGCAATGGCAAGCCCTCTCACTGAATGCTTACAGAAGTTAAGTTCATTGCTCCTTCAAGTGGACAATACACTTCAGCTCATTAATTTAACTGGGATTTGAAAAACACTAATTTCAGTCACACCACTGAATTGGTTTATTGTAAAAGTAAAACAAGTTTATCAAAAAAGTCATCAGTTTAAGTAATACTACATAAGGAGTGTGGTCAGATGTTTGGCTCTGTGTGTTTCCTCTGTAAGACGTCCCAGTTCTGCGCAGATAGCTGGCACAGCAGACCTTGAGCGAACCATCCAATGACCACAAAATCCATTAAAGTGTGAAGGCACCCAGCCAGGTTTATTGTCAACGAAGCACGGTCCTAGCTACCCGGGTCAATGTCTACAGTTATAGTAGCACATGTATGCCTCTGACAATGGCGCAGTTCAGTCAGTGGCGGGACTTCCCACTGCCCCCTTGGCTGGCCAAAGACACTCCTCCAAGATATATTTTTATACACCAATACAAACAAGTTACATATTGCCTGTGATGTATCAGGGTGCCACCCCTTGCCTTGTACCTGTTGGTTTGATCAAAACATTTCTATTCATCATGCTGTCATCTTGACCTTATCCTTAAGATGGATCAGCATGTTGCTGTTATATTTGGGGAATGTGTTTATTGGGGTGTTTTGGTACAACCCGTCTGGTATGTGCTTACATGAGTGCCTTGTGCCTAGCACCTCTTAGGAATATGTGTGTTTGCAATATCAGTCTTATGCTGGCCAAATTCTGTGAGCAGGGCCAGCCTCTTATTCACAACCTGACTCTGCTTTGTATCAGCAAAGTTTTGACCACTGCTTTACCAGGCCTCTGATATAAGGCCTTATGTTTCAGGCCCTCTTCTTACTACAAGGAGTAAAGACACAAATGGTTATAAACAAACAAAAATAAAACCACACTTCTAAGGCTAACATTTATTTTCAGCAAGTTTATAATATTTACCTAAACAAGTTTTCTTGCCTGTGCTCAGTTCCCAGAGACTTGAGCCCCCTAGTTTGAAGGACCTGATGTTCTGTGATTTCAAGAGCTCTGGAATCCTTGAAATATCTCATGTGATAATGGGGTTCTCTCCCCTTTCTTTTTTATAGTCCATTAAACCTTTGAAATGTATTATTTAAAAAGTAAGCCCAGCTAGCACTTCTCTCTTTGGGAAGGCCACATGGTGTCCATACCCTAGCAGAAGTTCATTGATCATCCTTCAAGAGACCGGAAGGCCTTTGTGGGTCTCTGTGTCACAATGGTTCACATTCACACTTGGTCAATTCAGTCGGTAGTCTAGGAGTACTCTTAGATTCCCTGCTGAGGCTGGGGGTCTCACACAGCAGCATCCACAAGTAATGTTTTCTGCCATCTCTCCTTGGCTAGGAGACTGTCTCAAGCTAGTGGACAAAAACCTACCCTCATTTATGCACGCCTTTATCACCTCTTGGCTGGATTACAGTAATGCAGCACACTTGGGCATGAAGCCTTCAGCATTTAAGAAACTCCAACTTGTACAGAACACTGTAGTGCATCTCCTCAGGAACACAGGCTAATGGGAACATATCAAATCTGTTCTTCACTCCCTATGGTGGTTTCCCATAGCATAGCAGATTAAGTTTAAGGTCTCAGTACCTATCGTCAAAGTTCTCCGTGGCCTGGGCTTAAGATATCTAAAAGATCATCTAAAGCTCCAGAATGATGCTTCTGTGGTCAACTGCTATGCACTTCTGGCACAGTGGATCTTTCAACAAGAGTAAAGCTCCTCTGTGCAGAAGACCACTTTCTCTGGGGCAATCCTATTCTGTGGAATGAACTCCCCCAGAAACTAGGGGTCATCACAAACCTCACTTCTTTCCACTTTAAGTGCGAGTCAGCATTTCTTTAACACTGCCTTTTCTAATATAAACACATAGTAACTGTCATTTATATAAATAAATGAGGCGATATATACTACCCAACCAAGGTACTCTGCTGCACATGCTTCTCTTTGGGGAGAGGAGGTGAAAACAAGCACATGACAGATGTATAATTATGTGGCTTAATGCATTACTAGAAGGTGCTTAGATGCTATGAAACATAGTAATAAATCCTAGATAGAACAGAATGGATGGAACCAATCCCTGGGGGTAACCTCCTGAAATCACCACCACTTGGGCATTCCCCATTTTGAAATCTAAGAGTTAGCTAGCTTTTCATCCCTTTTAATTTGTGCCTTATTCATTTTGTATAGTACTAGTTTTTTTTTTTCCTTTGGAACATGTGGTACTAAGGCAAAGTATTATACCAATGCAATTTTCTTTGTTAACCCAGACCTATAATCATAGAATATTAGGGTTGGAAGAGACCTCAGGAGGTCATCTAGTCCAAACCCCTCCCCCATTCAAAGCAGGACCAACCCCAACTAAATCATCCCAGCCAGGGTTTAGTTTTTGTAATCTTGTCAAAGAACATGAAGGACACTTAATGAGACTGCTTTACTGCTAAATCATTTTGTCTGGTATTTCCATTCTTTAACTCTTTATCAATAAGTGCTCATATCAGCCAGTCAAAATAATTGTTTTGCTAGGAATAAGTGCCAGGCTCAGTGTCCTGTAATTACTTCAACAATCTCATTTAGCTTTTTAAAAATTGGTGCTGTTAGCTTTTGTTTTCCAAGACCTAATTTTAATATCAGTTGTCCAGAATGCACTTTTCAGCTAACTTTTAAAGCTCTTGAGTGCAAAATATCCAGACTTCCTGATTTAAAAAAATGTTTTAACTGAAGTGTACATGCTATTTAACATCTTCCTTAATTATCACTAGGGAAAAAACAGTATTTCATCACGTGATATTTAATATATCCAGCTTGGTTTAAAATATGAACAGAAATATTTATCAAATACTTCTACCTTTTCTGGATTGAATACTTTGCTATCTCTGTCTGGACTTAAATTGTGGCTAGGATACCTTTTTGTTCTATAATGTAAATTTAAAATTCCTTATTGTCTTTCACCCTGTTGACCAGAGATATTTCATCAGTGCCTTTAGCTTCTCAGCTGTTGCCTACATTTCTTAACTTCTGACTTAATATTCATTGTCAGTCTAGAATCAGAGAGGTGGCCGTGTTAGTCTGGATCTGCAGAGGCAACAAAGAAAGCGAGGAATACTTGTAGCGCCTTAGAGACTAACACGGCTGCTATTCTTGAACCAGAAGCAACAAAGAGTCCTGTGGCACCTTAAAGACTAGCAAATGTATTGAAGCATAAGCTTTCGTGGGCTAATAACCACTTTGTCGGATGCATGCAGTGGGAGTATGCAGAGGAAGGATGCCTCTGGATGCTTCCACTGCATGCATCCGACGAAGTGGGTATTAGCCCACGAAAGCTTATGCTTCAATACTTTTGCTAGTCTTTAAGGTGCCACAGGAGCCTGTCACTTCTGATTGTCAGTCTAGACTCCCAGACACTAGAACCTACTCTTCTCCTAGTGCTGAGAATAGATTACAGGAGCCCTGATGGTCTCCTTTGCACCAACCCCCAGTCAACACTCTGCTTTGTTACATCTGATTAGGAATGAAAGAGACTTTGGCATAAGTGAAGAAAAGAGGTGCTTTATGGAGTGAGAGATATTATCTGGGTAGGTCGAGAAATGAAATTAAAATGTTAGAGTCCAGAGGTATTCGATAAGAAGTGGGGGTAAGCTCTGAGCACGTGGGTTGCTGGGTTGGGAAAGTGTAATAGATTGGTAACAAAGAGTCCTGTGGCACCTTACCTCTTTGTTACCTCTGCTATTCCAGACTAACACGGCTACCTCTCTGATTCTTGTAATAGATTGGGAAGACTAAATGTGATACCTGCTTTTTGGATTATTTTTTATTAGAGATTTTGTTTACAGGCTTTATAGCATCTTTTGGTACTTGGTTTACTTAGAAATAATTTTCTGCCTTTTCATTTTTGCTTATGGAACCTCAAGTTCATTTGTATGTGTGTTCATCCCTGATGTAACTTTTTTACATGAGAACATAAATTTGCTTTGTGAATATGCATTTTTACCTGAACATATATGAGCCACATTCTTACTTTCTCGTGCGTTGAGGGGTAAGATAGGAGGGTTTTGATCATTGTTACTTTCTCATCTGTTTGGGTTTGTGTGTGTATGTTTGATTTTAACATGCTCTGATCTTGGGGTATGGATGATATGAACTGCACAAACTCTTGTGTTTTTCAGGCCCTACAGTAGAACAGCAAGGTGAAATGGCTCGAGCTGGAGGCAGGGCCCTAGCGGCGCTACAGCCTGAACAGGTAGCATGCCAGTGTGGCTTCATTTGTGTATTAGAACTTATAATTATACTGCATGTTTTACAATAAACACCTATGACTTCTTCCTGCCCCAAAGAGCTCATATTCTCACTTGTCTGTAAGTCTATCATTTAAATTGTAACATACTGCATGAGAGGGAGGGGTGAAGAAGGATGTGGTCTACAGAGATGTAATTAGGAAAGTTTGTTCATTTGAACCATTGGGTTTATATGGATCTAATTTATTTTAGAGGATCAGGTTTTTTGGAGTGAACTGCGCCAGTTGCTCTTACTGAGAGGATACTTAAACTGCTCAAAAAGGGAGCAGCTGCTTGCGATCTATTATTCAGTTTACCATTGCATTTCAGCTGGGTTGGCTAGAGGGAGGCACTATGTAGAGAAAGGCAGGTAGTGGCACAGAGGACGGGTAACTTGTTGGTTAGGCAGGAAAGCCCAGATCTGCCAGGCAAAATACAGGAAAGGCCAGAAGCCAGGACTGCAGGCTGAACTGTGTAGTTCAACCAGTAGTAAGGGGTAAACTATGAACAGGTAGCTGTCTGAGGTATGCTGGAGGTCAAGTGCAGGAGCCAGAGAAGAAAGAGTCCAGAGGTATTAGATAAGAAGTGGGGGTTGGAGAGACCATGAGCCAGAGTACCCTGAGTCACTTGGCTTCTACGATAACCATACAGCATTTTTTTCTTTCTGCAGAGAGCAGAGATTATCTATCATCTAGCTGATCTTCTAACTGACCAGAGAGAAGAAATTCTGTTGGCCAATAAAAAGGACTTGGAAGAGGCTGAAAGTAAAGGTAATGTATTAATGGACCTAGGTAGATATCCTGCATCTATGTGGGTTTGAACAGAAGGAGAAAAGTGGGATGGGAACAGTTATTCAGGGGTTGAGGGATTTTGGAGCTAACTGTGATGGTGTAACGACTGTCGTCTTGGTTGTCACTGTTAACAAAGTCCTGTGGCACCTTAAAGACTAACTATAAAACTTTATAGTTAGTCTTTAAGGTGCCACAGGACTTTGTTAACTCTGCTATTCCAGACTAACACGGCTACCACCCTGATTCTTGGTTGTCACTGAGGGTCATGTCTGGGACCTTGAGAACTGAAAGCATGAGTCCCTAAAGCTTGGGCTAAAGGACAAAGTCCCCCAGCAGGGAGTTGTAGCGGGCCCACTCACTGCGGGGCACCTGGCATTGGCGACCGTCTGTAGACAGGATACTGGGCTGGATGGACCTTTGGTCTGACCTAGTACTGCCATTCGTATGTTCATATGTTATGTTCTTATGCATGAAGTGATGTGAATGGTTTTACTAGTCTGATCCAGGCAGCTTTGCTGTGGCTGGTGGAAGCTAGTGCCTGTATAGTTCATCTCAGGGCATATCTTTTTGAGTGGAAAAGTGCCTGCATAATTTCTTAGTCAGATGTAAGGAGGTGGATGGAGCCCTGATATCTAGTCTCAAGCAGCTGTTGAGTATCTCCAGCATAATTTAATCATCTCTTATTTCAGGGAGATTGGCACTTCCTTTGATGAAGCGACTGAGTCTGTCTACATCAAAGCTGAATAGCTTGGCCATAGGACTTCGTCAGATTGCAGCATCCTCACAGGAGAGTGTAGGCCGCGTCATTCGCAGAACACGAATTGCAAAAGACTTAGAACTGGAACAGGTAACTGTACCTATTGGGGTCCTGCTGGTGATCTTCGAATCCCGCCCAGACTGTCTCCCACAGGTACGTGATGAGGGGAAATATAACTTTTTTGTTTGAGATGTCCTTGGGTAACATAGGAGTGGAAGTGACCTCTTGGGTCATCAAGTTCAGTCCCCTGCTGTCATAGGCAAGAAGAGGAGAAATATTCTGATTGGGGGGGGGGGGGGTGAGTGAGCCAGCATTCAATTCTTAATTTCCAAAGCACTGTCTTGCGAGGGGTTCCCTTAAGATGGATTTTATTGGCATACTACCCTCTCCATCAGATCTCTCTTCAGGACCCACTTCCACATTGTTCAGAAGAAATCAGCCAGTTTGTGACGGGTTAATAGATAGATGGGAGAGTTTTTTCACTTCTTAGTAAATTGCAAATGTATTCAAGAATTGTACCTATTTGAATGTACATTCCTCTTCCCCATGTCACGTGTTTTCTCAGGTTGCAAGCCCTTCTATGTAGAGACCTCTTATTCATATATGCTTACTGAGCACAATGGGACTTAGTGCTCAGAAGCCCCAACTAGGACTATTTAATATCAATATTAAATGTTCTTCTAACTACTTGCTATTAACCTTAGACATCTGTCAGTCTAGGAGGATGTATCTAGGATCTCGCAGAGGTCTGTCCTGGGTCAGATACTATTCAGTATTTTCATTAATTAATTGAATAATGGAGTAGAGAGCATGCTTATAAAATCTGAGGATGATAACCAAGCTGGAAGGGGTTGCATGCACTTTGGAAATCAGGATTGGAATTCATAAGACTTCATAAGACCAATTCTCTAATTCAACAGGTCTCAAACTTACCTTTACGGCGACCCCTTTTTTCCTGAGCAGCACAGCGGCGCAACCCCTTGTATGTCCGTCGAAAAGCCGCCGAATGAATTACTTCCGCATTCAGCGGCTATTTTCGGCGGACATGCCGAGTGCTCCCGAAATAGCTCAGCATGTCTGCCGAAAAGCTGCCGAAAGCGGAAGCGATCGCGATTGCGGTGGCGGCTTTTCAGCGGAAAAATCAGTGCGCGACCCCTCGGAAAGCGGTCGGCAACCCCCTGAGGGGTCGCGACCCACAGTTTGAGAACCCCTGCTCTAATTTATCAACAAGATTAAATTCAATGAAGACAAATGCAAAGTGTTTGACATAAGAAAGAAAAATGTAAAATGGGGAATAACTGGCTAGGGTGTAGTACAGCAAAAAAGGATCTGGGAGTTGCAGTGGATCACTAATGGAATGAGCCAACCATGTGATGCAGTTGTGGGTGGTTTTTTGTTTTTTTTTTTAATTAAAGCTAATATTCTGGGCTTATTAATGTGAGTGTTGTGTGCGAGGCACAGGAGGTAATAGTTCCACTCTGCTTGGCACTGCTCAGGCCCCAGGAGGAGTATTATCCATTTTTGGTTGCCACGCTTTAAGAAAGATTTGGGCAAATTGGAGACCGGTCCAAAGGAGAGCAACAAAAGTTTAAAAAAACTCTCACAAGGTCCCCTCTAGTCCTACATTTCTATGATTCTGTGATTGGTACAGAAGTTTGTATTTCATGCAGATTTTGTGCTATTCTCCCCACCCCCTTCCCATACAGAACTTTGTTATAAAGACAGAAGCCCCATATGTAAACAGTGTAGTTGTTTGTTTATATATTTCTTGGAGTTTTTGTATGTGCTTTTTTGTTATAATAGTTGCATCTCAGCATCTGAAGAATTAAACAAATACGTAGCTCTTCACAACTTACGTTTTGCTGTAATAGCTACAAATTGCAGGTCAGTTATTTTTTAATTTGTGGAAGCTTTAGTTAGGGTTATTTGAGACTTGCCTGTGTAGATCCTTGCTATAGATTGGGCAAGTTCAGAACTTTACAAATTAGCAGTGTCTGTTGGAGTTGCACCTCCACCTCTCCTGACTGAGGATACATAAGGGGGCATAGCTCCACCTGACATTCATTTCCTTCTTGCAGCTGTAGGCAGCGTGCAGGAACTTTATTCATCACTGCCTTGTCGTCCCTTGTGGGAAAAGCTTCTTACACATCTTGTTCTTGGAATTAGTGTTATGAAGTTTTATCTCTTTTAGTTTCTTTGTTTTTGCTTAGGGCTCCATTGATCCTTTCCCATGCAATTACATGCTTTGCTAAGGTGACTGAAACCAATTCCAGCAGCTTCAAGTGTGCACCCCTCAGTGTGATGACACCACATTGGCCGTGTCTATACATACAATGCAGCAGCGGCGCAGCTGTACTGATATAGCTGTGCCACTGTGATGCGTATGTGATGAAGACGCTTTCCTAATGTCAGGATGTCCCTCTCCTGCTGCTCTTGTACCCCACTTGGGGACACCTCAGGGCTCAGGACAGAGGGAGCACGTTGGCAGCAGCTGCTGTCTCAACTTGCTGATCTACTTAAAAATGCAGTGTACTTAGAGTGGGGACAACTTACTTAAAGGGGCAATGCACGTCTCTCTCACTCTCTCTCACACATAGTGTGTGTCTGTCTCTCTCTGCCATGTTCTCCTCCCTCCATTCCTGCTGCCTTGTAGAGTGTGAGGCTACATTAACAACAATGTGTTAACCCTGGAAGGCTCAGCCGAATGCTAGTTCATTTTTTCGCAGTAAAGCATTCCCTGGAAAATATCCCACCCTCTGACTCCACCACCTCAACCGAGCTTCATAGTCGTCATTGCTGTGTACAGTATTAAATGGTTTGTTTAAAACTTTGTGTGTGTGTGTGTGTATATATAGTCTTTGGTGAAAAAAATTACCTAACCCCTCCTATGTATGTTAATTATTATGGGGAAATTGGATTCGCTTAACATAGTTTCACTTAAAAAGTTAGCATTTTTCAGTAACATAATTACAATGTTAAGCAAGGAGCTATTGTACTCCATTTGGGAAATAGAGATGTTTGCTCACATATCAATTATTATGAGAATGATTATTTTAAACTTTAAATGCCTGATGGGGGGGAATATATGCCTCAACCGCTAAAGTCAGTTATGTTATAGATTTGAAGGCTAAACAGTCCAATACGATCATTTTATTTGGGTAACATAGTCAAAGAATTTCATCCAGGAACTCCTATATCAAATCCATACTTAACATTTAAGCTATAGCATATCTCTTAGAGATCCAATATTCATTTAAAATCCACTATGACTCTAGTTGGTTGTTCTGTTGGCTAATTGCTCTTGGGGTTAAAGAGTTAGAATCATAGATTATCAAGGTTAGACGGGACCTCTGGAGGTCATCTACTCCAGCCCCCTGGTCAAAGCAGGATCAATCCCAAACTAAATCATGCCAGCCAGAACTTTGTCTAGCCTGACCTTAAAAACCTCTAAGGAAGGAGATTCCACCACCTCCCTAGGTAACCCATTCCAGTGCTTCATCACCCTCCTAGTGAAAAAGTTTTTCCTAATATCCAAGCTAAACCTCCCCCTCTCCAGCTTGAGACCATTACTCCTTGTTCTGTCATCTGGTACCACTGAGAACAGTCTAGATCCATCCTCTTTGGAACCCCCTTTCAGATAGTTGAAAGCAGCTATCAAATTCCCCCTCATTCTTCTCTTCTGTAGACTAAACAAACCCAGTTCCCTCAGCCTCTCCTCGTAAGTCATGTACTCCAGCCCCCTTATTTTTGTTGCCCTCCACTGGACTCTTTTCAATTTTTCCACATCCTTCTTGTAGTGTGGGGCCCAAAACTGGACACAGTACTCCAGAGGAGGCCTCACCAATGTCTAATAGAGGGGAATGATCATGTCCCTCGATCTGCTGAAAATACCCCTACTTATCCAACCCAAAATGTCATTAGCCTTCTTGGCAACAAGGGCACACTGTTGACTCATATCCAGCTTCTCGTCCACTGTAACCCCTAGGTCCTTTTCTGCAGATTTGCTGCCTAGCCATTCGTTCCCTAGTCTGCAGAAATCCATGGGATTCATCCGTCCTAAGTGCAGGACTCTGCCTTTGTCCTTGTTGAACCTCATCAGATTTCTTTTGGCCCAGTCCTAATTTGTCCAGGTCCCTCTGTATCCAGCGTATATACCATTCCTTCCAGTTTAGTGTCATCTGCACACTTGCTGAGGGAGCAATCCACGCCATCCTCCAGATCATTAATGAAGATGTTGAACAAAATCGGCCCCAGGACCGACCCTTGAGGCACTCCGCTTGATACTGGCTGCCAACTAGCCATGGACCTATTGATCACTACCTGTTGAGCCCGACGATCTCGCCAGCTTTCTATCCACCATATAGTACTTGACTTAGTAGATCATGATGTGCTTTTGGCTGTTATTTTTGAGTCCTCTACCATCAGGAATCATAGAATCATAGAATATTAGCATTGGAAGGGACCTCAGGAGGTCATCTAGTCCAACCCCCTGCTCAAAGCAGGACTAACCTCAACTAAATCATCCCTGCCGGGGCTTTGTCAAGCCTGACCTTAAAAACCTCTAAGGAAGGAGATTTTACCACCTCCCTAGGTAACCCATTCCAGTGCATCTACCATGGAATTACAAAGAGACTAAGGTCAAATCCCCTTTTAAGCTTTTCTTGGATAAGTTGAATCGATTGTTTCCTAAATCTTTCACTGCAAGACAGGCTTCCTAGACCTCAGATCATTGGTGTAGCTCTCCTCTGATCTCTTTCCTGTTTTTCCATACCCTCTTTTTAAAGAGTAGAGTCCAGAACTGGACCCTAGTAATTTACCTTACGCAGTCCTAACCATTTATGTAAGGGAAAGGGACTGCTCCAAGGAGACAAAGTGGACAGGTTCAACACCTTTCACAAACACAAAATGGGGCCATCAGGGTGATGAATGGACATAGCATCATTGAACTGTAGGATTGGAAGGACCTTGAGAGATCTTCTAGTCCAGTCCCATGCACTCATGGCAGAACTAAGTATTATTTAGACTATCCCTGACAGGTGTTAGGGTCTAACCTGCTCTTCAAAATCTCCATCATTGGAGCTTTTGTAACCTCCCTAGGCATTTTGTTCCAGTGCTTAACTACCCTCACAGGAAGGTGTGTTTTTTGTTTTTTTTCTTGTATCCAATCGAAACACCTTTGCTGAAATTTAAACCTACTCTTTCTTGTCCTATCCTCACAGGTTAAAGAGAACATTTTTCTCCCTCCTCCTAACAACCTTCTATATACTTAAAACTGTTGATGTGTCCCCCATCAGTTTCTCTTCTCCAGACTGAACAAACCCAATTTTTTCAATCTTCCCAATGAGGTCATGTTTTCTAGACCTTTAATCATTTTTGTTGCTCTTCTCTGGACTCCTCCAATTCATCCACATCTTTCCTGAAATGTAGCACCCAGAACTGGACACAATATTCCAGATGAGGCCTAATGAGCGTGGAGTAGAGCGGAAGTATTATTTCTCATGTCTTTCTTACAACACTCCTATTAATACATCCCAGAATGAAGTTTCCTTTTTTTTCAATAATGTTACACAGTTGATTCCTATTTAGCATGTGATCCACTGTGTCCCCCTGATCCATTTCCACAGTACTCCTTCCTAGACAGTCATTTCTCATTTTGTGAGAGTGCAACTGATTGTTCCTTCCAGTGTTGAGTACTTTGCATTAGTCCTTACTGAATTTCATCCTATTTACTTCAGAGCTTTTCTTCAGGTTGCCCAGATCATTTTGAATTTTAATCCTATCCTCCAGAGCACTTGCAACCCCTCCCAGCTTGGTATCGTCCACACATTTAATAAGTGAACTCTTAATGCACAGTACCAGAAGAGCTCTTTGAAACTCAAGAGCTTTTCTGTTTGACCAACAGAAGTTGGTCCAACAAAAGAGGTTACCTCACCCACCTTTTCTCTAATACTAACTGATCATCTTTCTTTGTATATCTGCTGTTAAACACAAGACCCAGGGAGATCCAGGCTTAAAGATCAAAATACCAGGAGAGCTGGTCTGGTAGGAAGAGAGCAGAATGTCTCCCCAGGAAATATATCCTCAGCCAGCAAAAGTCATTATAAATGTTAAAATGTTCTCACCTAACCATCACTGGGGAGCAGATTAATATATCTTTTTTTTTAAAGAGAGACTCTCTAAAAATACTGTCAGGCAGTAGACAAAAAGCAGGATGCTAGGTTTTCAGAAGAGATAAGAACATCAGTTTCCTCCGTACTGTTCAAGGAACACATTTTTTCCCCCTTTCCTGTAACATAAATAATATTAACTTTGTTTCATGCATGCTGTTTTCTCTGTTCCAGTTTTAATTTTCAATGTATAGTACTTTGCTGTGTTGAGGCAGATAACCATAACATTTTACATGTTATACAATGAGGGCAAAGTTAATGTTATTGTGAGAACCATAACTTTCATTTCTGCACTTCTGAATATTTGAAATTGTGACCCTACTATTGCTTGAATATGATTTTTTGTGTAAAAATTATTAAAATGCTGCATATTTATATTTCAGAATGTGCAGGCACTGCACTATGCAGACAGTCTTTCACATTCCCTACCTCAAGAAGTTTACAATCTAAAAACAAAATGGAGATGCAGGATGAGGGAAGGGCTATAACATTTAAAAGATCAGCAATTACTTGATTACAGTGTATAAGTACCTACACTGGGAGAAAATACTGGATACTAAAGGCCCCTTTAAACTAGTGGAGAAAGACGCAATAAGAAACAGTGATTGAAAGTTAAAGCTAGAAAAAATAAAATTAGAAATAAGGCACAGATATTTATTGGTGAGAGTGACTAGCTGTTGGAACAAACTGCCAAGGGAAGTGGTGGATTCTCCATATCATGGTGTCATCAAATAGACAGAATCAGAGAGGTAGCAGTGTTAGTCTGGTATTGCAGAAGTGACAGAGTCCTGTGGCACCTTAAAGACTAACTCAAGTATTGAAGCATAAGCTTTCGTGGGCTAATACCCACTTTGTCAGATGCATGCATCAATACTTTAGTTAGTCTTTAAGGTGCCACAGGACTCTAAATCAAATAGATACCAGATTTCTGGAAGATATGCTGTAGTTCAGCAAGCTACTGGGTTGAATACAGGGGTAACTAGGTGAAATTCTGTGGTCTGTGTTCTATGAAAGGTCAGATTAGAGGCTCTAATGCTACCTTCTGGCCTTTAATCTCTGAAAAATAAGATCAAAGTGGTGATGGTGGTGCAAGGCACATCTAGTTTTAAGTTTATTTTTTATAGGGTAATTTATATCTAGTAGGTCTATGATAACTTGTTTATTTTAGGCAACACACAGCAGAAGATGTTCCCCACTTGGGGGAGTTGTTCACTGACCCCACTGGCCAGAATGAGTTGCACAAAGTGACCATAGTGGATTTGAGAATCTTGGTTTAAGAACCTAATCCAATGCAGTAGTATTGACACATGAACCTATACCATTAGTTGCCACCTAATCAGTCCTCAGACTCATTCAGGATGGTCAGTCTCTGTTTGTACTCTTTGAGGTATCAAAGAACATTTTAATTCCTATCTGAAGTAGGCACTTTCTCAGGTAGCAGTTGACTAAATTAATTCTTTTCTAGGGGACCATGGGTTAACTCTAATCTTTCACAATAATGCACTTTGATCTCAAACACTTTTGAAAAGCTCATCACTTAATATCCTATGGAAGGTTATGGAAAGTAGTCAATTCATTTAACGAACTTACTCTTAAGTTTATTTTCCTGAGGAAGACGGCTCACACAATTATCCAGTTCATCCCATACCTCATACCAAAGTTCTCATGTCACTTGACATTTCCACTAGTCCTTGGCTCCTTGCCAACAGTATTTTGAAAATTATGGACTTATTTCTGCAATATGTTACATTTTCAACCAAGGAACTTTGTGTGCTTGGTGCCTAACCATTCCCCAGTGAAAGAAGATAGTGAATCTTACATCTATATTAATAGATGTATTCTGTGGTGCTAACCTCTTATCTCCCTTTCTGACAGGTGTCTGCCTTGGCCATTGCCAGTGGAAATGGCTTATTACTTAAAGGAGGGAAAGAGGCAGCACATAGCAATCAAATCCTTCACCATCTAACACAAGAAGCACTTTCCATCCATGGGGTCAAGGATGCAGTGCAGCTGGTGAGTGCCTAGAAATGAATCTAGGATTTGTCGTTGTGTGTGTGCACTTCACATACAGTACTTTCTGGATGATACCATTCTCAAAGTCCTTCAAAGTCTATAATAGTGTCTTGGCTTGGTTACTCCAGGTAAACACCAGAGAGGAAGTAGAAGATCTTTGCCGTTTGGATAAACTGATAGACCTGATCATTCCACGTGGCTCTTCTCAGCTGGTTAGGGATATCCAGAAAGCTGCTAAAGGAATCCCGGTTATGGGGCACAGTGAAGGGATCTGCCATGTATATGTGGATACAGAGGCCAGTGTAGAGAAGGTCACCAGAATAGGTAAGATAGGAGATGCCTTTTCATTCTGATGAGTTGGACTGAGTTTGATATGGAATGCATGATATGGTCAACAAAGGTGTATCTGCTCATGTGCTTTTCAACACCTTTCTAATGTGAAGTGGTATGTAACCAATTGTCCATTCTTCAACCCCAGTTAGAGATTCAAAGTGTGAATATCCTGCTGCCTGTAATGCTCTGGAAACTATATTAATTCACCGGGACTTGCTGCGAACACCCTTATTTGACCAGATCATCGACATGTTGAGAGTGGAACAGGTTAGTTAAACACAGCTCACTTCGTAAAGAAAATCACTTTTGGTTACTAATTTGGCTTGGCAGGCAGAGGGACTGGCTGAAAGCAGTGATGTGCAGCTCATCTCTGCAGTGGCTTATAATCAAATGATGGTATTGCATTTGTCATCCTATCTTGAGAAATCAGCATTGGGGCTCCTTGCTTCTCCCTGCAACCCAAGGTGTTGCATAGAGATGACCTTGGAAGTAGTTCCTTCAGAACTCATGCTTCTGCTGTGGACCTTAGGTGGTCCCCTGTGAATAACATGAATCCTATTCCTTCCCTTGGGCTACATATGTTCTTTTCTCTGCACCTCCTGGAATTAGGAGCAAGGGACCCTATTGGTCCTGACCTTCTCCACATGCTGCTACTAGCCCACCAGGCCAGCACCCATTCTTTTGGTCTGTTCCTCTTCTTGTCTGATCCTTACCCATTTCTCCTACCACTCTCCTGTTCCTTCCTCTTACACCCGCTCCCCATTCATTTAACCCTGACCACCATATACCAATATGTCTCTGCTCCTGCCCATCCTGCTCCCCTAGTGTCTCAGCAGAAGCAACAGAGCAAAGCTAATAAATGATTTCTTGAATTTCAAACTGGTATTGCAGTTCCAGCAGGTGTTACAATAAAAGTCTGTGGACGGGCATTTTTAAAATGCTGTGGGTTACAGTGAAATGCAGGATTCTACACCCAAGTTAGACCTTGTGTGTTGGTGAATATTACATGGTATGACATGTTATGCTAAAAGGATGTGCAGGCTGTCATTTATTAACGCAAGAAATAAACCCTTGAAGAAAACCTCCTGATAACAAATTCCAAAGTACGTATTAAGAAAACAGTAAACAGAAAGCTGGTCTAAACCTTAACTAAGTCAGTCCTGGTGGTCCACAATAATGTGTCTGGGGTATCTAGTCAGTGACCAATATTGGCAATTCTTCATATACTTAATAAATTATTTATTTATTAATGACAAGAGGGGACAATTCTGATTTAGGGCATGTCCTACAACCTTGTCGACTCAAATTATAATGTCATACAGCTGCCAGAGTTATACATTGCTTGTGCATGTGCATATTTGACTCGTGCCAGTGGTTCACATACTCACCAGGACTGCTTGTACTGATGCAGAGTATGGTGCACCATAGGTAGGTATCCCACTACAACTTGCCATCCTTCAGCATGCTGTCTCGTGGGAAGTTTTGGCAATGCATAATGGTGTTGAAACCAATTGTGCTGGTGTGACTGGGATACGGAGTCAACTTACCAGTTTACAACTGTCTCCACCCCATACTATTATCTGTATCCCATGATTTTTGCACTTTTTTTCAAAATTTCAAACCCGCATGGCCCTTGCTGACTGCCATCTCTGACAGAAGCATAGAGCCTGCACAGCTCTGCACTATTATAATGAATGTTGCAAGCACAGAGTGCACGATACTGTAGTATTTGCAGATCTGCAAGAAGAACCGAATGAGAAGAAAACATGATTCTTTGGAGGCTAGATTGGTTCTTGCCATGTCCCACAATTCAAGCTGGTTGGTGGCATTTATGGGGCACCTGTAATTGGTGGAACACCACTTTGGGACCCAAGAAAGAAGAACTGACTGGTGGGACAGCATTTTAATGCTTGTTTGGGATGATGAGCAGTGGCTGCAGAACTTTTGGATGTGCAAGGCCACATTCCTGGATCATTCCAGTCCTGGCCCACAGACAATCTGCCAACCTCAAGCATATTCTCAGCAGCAACAGCACACCGCGCCATAATAACTCTAACTCAGGAACCAATCCATGCAACAAACCTCGATGTCAACTCTGCCCACATATCTACACCAGCAACACCATCACAGGACCTAACCAGATCAGCCACACCATCACTGGTTCATTCACCTGCACATCTACCAATGTCATATATGCCATTATATGCCACCAATGTCCATCGGCCAAACTGGACAGTCCCCACGAAAAAGGATAAATGGACACAAATCAGATATCAGGAATGGCAATATACAAAAACCTGTAGGACACTTCAGCCTGCCTGGACACACAATTAAAGAATTAAAAGTCACCATATTGCAGCAAAAAAACTTCAAGACCACCCAAATTTTCCCACGGACCACCAGTGGTCCGCAGACCACTGGTTGGCGATCGCTGGACTAGATGACCTCCAGAGGTGTCCCTTCCTATGATTACCAACCCTCCGGCCCCGGCTGCCTTACCATGTTGCTCAGAGCAGCGTGTCTGGCTCCGCTCAAGCACATAGCCCTGCCCCACAGCCACGGCAGCGTGGCTTCAGGGGAGGAGAGAAGGCGGGGAAGGGGCTGGGGAAAGCCTCCCTGGCTGGGGCTAGGTGGGACGGTCCTGCGGGCCGGATGTGGCCCATGGGTCATAGTTTGCCCACCCCGGTCTATATCCCATTACTAGTTCCCTGAGTCATCAAATTTGCTCCTACAGCTAATGACGTAAAAGTCCATTCAGGAGTCCAGATAAGCTAAGAACTTTATGCTGCAGTTGGCTTACTGCTTCTAGTAAGAATCTGATTCAGAAGGGGCCATTCTGCTTGGAAGACACTTAAAAAAAAGATCAATACTATCAGATCCTCTGTTCTTGCAGGTGAAGATTCATGCTGGTCCCAAGTTTGCCTCGTATTTGACTTTCAGCCCTTCAGAAGTAAAATCTCTCCGCACAGAATATGGTGATCTAGAGTGTTGCATTGAGGTGGTGGACAGTATCCAGGAAGCAGTGGATCATATCCACAAGTACGGAAGTTCACACACAGATGTTATCATCACAGAGAATGGTTAGTGACCTGAATAACTCTATTAAATCAACAGTCTAACTTTCAGACACCTGGTGTGTGAAATGTACTTTTACTTGTCCTGCAGTAGTAGCTCTCCCTACCAAGAGGTAGGGAACTTTGTAGTTTATTTCCTCCTCCTAGTCCCTCATTCTCCTGTTTGCAGATCTTTGTTTGATGTCTGCTGTGGAGACATGTGAGCATTGTTCTGGTCATGGCTGCGCAGTTAAGAGTCTCACATTGCATTACATCTGTTCAGGTTTTCATAATGCACCCATTACTTGGTCTGAGTGCCTTGTTACATCTTTGTCTGTTCAGATTTTTCTCTTTCCCTCAGAGAAAACAGCAGAGTTCTTTCTCCAGCATGTGGATAGTGCCTGTGTGTTCTGGAACGCTAGCACCCGATTCTCTGATGGATATCGATTTGGACTTGGTAAGGGGATCTGGAATTTGGGATTTTCGCTCTTTTTCTCTAAGTATGATAGAGGATGCCTGCCTGAATCCTGAAAGATGGGATTTTCCCTTCTTTGATCACAGTGCTGCCTGCCTGCCAATGAAAAGGGTTTTACAGAAGGTACTGTAGTAAAAGTAGAAACTTAGACCTTTCACCCAATAGGACTAGGAGACAGTCTATATGGTGGATGGTATTAACTGATGCAGGATCAAAAATATACTATGCCATTCAGATTAACCAAAGAACAAAAATGTTATGTTGCTAAATTACAGTAGCATTTAGATTCCCCAATCAAACCTGATGCTCCATTGACTCTGGGCGCAGGACATACACATAGCACACACACCTGGCTTAACCAAGAGATCTTCAATGATCTAAAAATCAAAAAAGAGCCCTACAAAAAGTGAAAACTCAGTCAAATTACAAAGGATGAATATAAACAAATAACAAAGTATTTGGGGTCAAAATTAGAAAGGCCAAGACACAAAATGAGATGAAACTAGCTAGGGACATAAAGGTTAACAAGAAAACATTCTACAAATACATTAGAAGCAAGAGGAAGACCAAGGACAGGATAGGCCCGTTACTCAATGAGGAAATAACAGAAAATGTGGAAATGGCAGAGGTGTTTAATGACTTTGTTTTGGTTTTCACCAAGAAGGTTGGTGGTGATTGGACATTACACATAGTGAATACCAGTGAAAATGAGGTAGGATCAGAAGAGGCTAAAATAAGGAAAAGAACAAGTTAAAAATTACTTGGGAAAAATTAGATGTCTTCAAGTCCCCAAGGCCTGATGAAATGCATCCTAGAATACTCAAGGAGCTGTTTGAGGAGATACCTGAGCCATTATCAATTTTATCTTTGAAAAGCCATGGAAGACGGGAGAGATTCCAGAAGACTGAAAAAGAGCAAATCTAGTGCCAATCTATAAGAAGGGAAATAAGGACAACCCAGGGAATGAGACCAGTCAGCTTAACTTCTGTATCTGGAAAGATAATGGAACAAATAATTAAGCAACCAATTTGCAAACATCTAGACAATAATAAGGTGATAAGTCAGTCAGCATGGGTATGTCAAAAACAAATGGTGTGAAACCAATCTGATAAATTTCTTTGACAGAGTAACAAGCCTTGTGAAGGGGGGGGGGAGCAGTAGATGTGGTGTATATTGACTTTAGTAAGGCTTTTGATACTGTCTCGCATGACCTTCTCGTAAACAAACTAGGGAAATGCAACCTAGATGGAGCTACTGTAAGGTGAGTGCAAAACGGTTGGAAAACCGTGGTCAAAACAAGAGATCAGTTCTGAGTCCGGTTATGTTCAGTATCTTCATCAGTGAGTTAGATAATGGTATAGAGAGTACATTTATAAAGTTTGCAAACAATACCAGCCTCTGGGAGGGGTTGCAAGTGCTTTGGAGGATAGGATTAAAATTCAAAATGATCTGGACAAACTGGAGAAATGGTCTGAAGTAAATAGGATGAAATTCAGTAAGGACAAATGCAAAGTACTCTATTTAGGAAGGAACAATGAGTTGCACACATACAAAATGGGAAATGACTGGAGTACTCTGAAAAGGGATCTGGGAGTCATAGTGGACCACAAGCTAAATATGAGTCAACAGAGTAACGCTGTCGCACCCAAAAATAAATAAATAAATATCCTTCTGGGATGTATTAGCAGGAGTGTTGTGAGCAAGACACGAGAATTTGATTAGGCCTCAACTGGAGTATTGTGTCCATTTCTGGGTGCCACATTTCAGGAAAGATGTGGACAAATTGGAGAGAGAGTTCAGAGAAGAGCAACAAAAATTATTAAAGGTCTAGAAAGCACGACCTACTTGGCAAGACTGAAAAAATGGGGTTTTTTTAGTTTGGAAAAGAGAAGAGTGAGGGGGACATAAGTTTTCAAGTACCATATATACTCAATCATAAGCCAGTTCGTTTATAAGCGCCCCCCCCCCCAAGATGAGTAAGTAAAAATGGAAAAATGTTATGATCCATTCATAAGCCGACTCTATAATTCAGGGGTCGGTAAACTTTGGCTCCTGGGCCATCAGAATAAGCCACTGGCAGGCCGAGACAGTTTGTTTACTTTGAGTATCCCCATGCACAGAGATAAACCTAAGTAAACAAAGTGTCTCAGCCTGCCAGCTGCTTACCCTGACGGGCCCGGACAGCAACAGGTGTGGGGATTTTTGGGGGGGGGAGGGGAAGAAGCTGGGGGGTCAGAGGAGTAACCCTTGTGACCACCCCCCACATGACCCCCACCCTCTAGTCCAGGACCCCCCACTCTACCCATCCTATCCCTTCCCACCTTAGCTGGAGTGGACCAGGGTAGGATGTGTCTGGCTAGGCTGGATCTGCTCCGGAGGGCTGGGGAGATAGCAGCATGGCCAGAAGGGCGAGACTCTGACCCCGCCTCTTTCCTTCTGGCTCTGCTGCCTCTCCTTGCCCCCTCTGTTGGGGGGAGGGGCTGTGTCCCAGCTCTCCTTCTCTCTATACCTGTTCATAAGCCGACCCCCTTTTTGCACTAAAAAAATTCAGCTTATGAACAAGTATATACAGTATGTAAGAGATTGTCACAAGGAGAAGGAAGAAAAAAAAATGTTTTTCTTAACCTCTGAGGAGAGGACAAGCAGTGGGCTTAAATTGCGGCAAGGGAGGGTTAGGTTGGACATTAGGAAAAACTTCCTAACTGTCAGGGTAGCTAAGCACTGGAATAAATTGCCTAGGGAGGTTGTGGAATCTCCATCTATGATATTCCCCTGGTGGTGATCTGCTAGGTCACTCCAGTTCTTGACTCTGGGAACCAACCTTAGCCTGCTCTGTTGTTAGAACCCCCACTCATGGGCTGTTCATGCACAGCCTGCTTGCATTGTGCAACCGAATGACACTAGCCAATATCTCCAGTCCCAGACACAACTGTAGGACATCTTGCAGTGTCCAGTTATGCCTGCTGGCTGCTGCAAGCTTATATGAATTCATCAATTTAACAAAGGAATTGCTATGCACCAGGCTTGTTATCCCAAGGGGAGTCTCTGACATGCTTCAAACCTGACACTGCTTCAGGTAGAATAAACAAAATTATTAACTACAAAAGATAGATTTAGTGATTATAAATCAAAGCACAAGATGTTGGAATTGGTAAATGAAATAAAAACAAAACATACTAAGCTGATCTTAACACTTTCAGTGCCCTTACAGACATAGATGCTTCTCACCACAGGCTGGTTGGTTGCCCTTCAGGCAGGCTCTCCCTTTTGATCAGCACTTCAGTCGCTTGGTCGTGATGTGTGTAGATGGAGGAGGAAGACCAGGGCAAATGTCCCTCCCTTTTATCATGTTCTCTTTCCCTCTGGGCTTTGCCCCCTACCACCTCATCACAGTCCCCAAGTGACCAAAGGAAGGGGGATGAGTGACTCACTCAAGAGTCCAGCAGATCCTTTGCTGCTGCCTAGGCCAGTGTCCTTTGTTCCTGTGAGGCAGGGTTGGGTTTGTCCCGTACATGCCCTGATGAGGTGTGAACTGCCCCTCTGTTCCTGGAGAGTTTTGCCTGGACTTGTTTTAAACCATGAGGACACATTTTCAGCCTCATAACTATATACAGTAGACTCTCGATTATCCAGGATTGGGTTAACCAGGATGTGGATTAACCAGGATGTCAAAAAAAAAAAAATAGGCCTAACTCGCAGGGCCGGCTCTGGCTTTGTTGCCACCCCAAGCACACACCAAAAAAAATCCACCAGGGCGCAGGGCAGCCAGTGAACCAACTCCCCCTCCCTCTGGCACAGGGTGGCTGGTGAACCAACCCTCCCATCACCATATTTCCTATTGATGGTGATTATCCAGGATTTTATTAACCAGGATTAATTTTTTCCCTATCATCCTGGATAATCGAGAGTCTACTGTATATGAAATTACAACCTATAACACCAATGTTCAGTGCATCATGAGCCTTCTGAAGACACCTGATATGACAAACTTTGCATTGGATACCACACTGTCATATAAGGATGAACATGAGGGTGCCAGGTGTTCCCTGAGATACTGTGTCACACCATCATTGGATAAGACAAGAAAGACTTGTAGCACCTTAGAGACTAACCAGTTTATTTCAGCATAAGCTTTCGTGGGCTATAGCTCACTTCATCGGATGCATAGAATGGAACAGAAGTAAGATGTATTTATATACACAGAAAGCAACAAAAAAAAAAGTTGTACATTAGCATGCCAATTCTAAGAGGCTGTTTAATTTGGATGGGCCATTATCAGCAGGAGAAAAAAAATACCTTTTTAAATGGATCTCTGTGTCTGACAGGAGATAACTACAGTGGAACCCCGCAATACCGCGCCCCGCGATAGTGCAAATCCACTTATAATGGGCACATGTGGCTCCCAATGGAAGGGGCGCGCGGTACTTTGATGTTGCGCAACCCCCCATTTACCGCAGTCAATATTTTTTGACCCCGACCATCGTGGTATCGTGGGGTTCCACTGTACTGAAGGTAAATTAACTAGAGAAATGCAGTCAACTCCTGTCAGAACTTCAGATTGGTTCTCTCATTACAGTAATTGATTGCATTTCCTGAGTTAATTTCATTGACAACAGATCTCCATTTCAAAAGGTGTTTTTTTTTCTCCTAGTGATAATGAACCATCTACATTTAACAGCCCTCTTAGAATTGGTATGCTAATGCACAATTTTTTTTTCTTTCTTTCTTTCTGTGTGTATAAATGCATTTTACTTCTGTTCCATTCTGTGCATCCGATGAAGTGAGCTATAGCCCACGAAAGCTTATGCTGAAATAAACTGGTTAGTCTCTAAGATGCTACCAGTCTTCCTTGTTTTATTTACGGATACAGACTAACATGGATGCTAATCTTAAATAAAATCACAATGTGTTTCCCCCCCATTTTGCATTCTCCTTAGTTTCTGTTCCAAAATGGTTTCACTGGCCCCTTTCTCAAGAATTGCTAGGTTCAGTTGATTTAAAATTGGAATGATTTTTCATGATTTGTGTCAAACGCCATTTATATGGAAATTGGAATTCAATTAAAATGCATAAAAACAGCATTTTAAAATTGGTTTATTTAATAAAGCAATCTTTAATGTGCTGAATCCGAAGAAAAAAAAATGATCAAAACATGGTTTATATTTAAAACTAACTCATTTATTAAAGCAAGTATCTGTTAATGATGAAAACTGACTTTCTAAAATTTTCAGTGACTTGGTGACTGGAAACAATCAAACTCATCTTCTCAGAACTCATTCTTTTATTCATAGGTTGGAAGAAAACAAGGTTTCCTGCTTTTTCCACTCCCAATTAATTTTTCAACTTTGAACTAAGGAGCCATGACACTAAAATAACTGAGGTAACAGAGTCCTGTGGCACCTTAAAGACTAACTAAATGTTTAGTTAGTCTTTAAGGTGCCACAGGACTCTTTGTTACCTCTGCTATTCCAGACTAACACGCCTACCTCTCTGATTCTTGTAAAATAACTGAAATTCAGAAAATATTCTTTCTGCATCTGCAGAAGAGGCTGCTGCTGTCAAAAGCTGATTTAGCACTGCAACAGACTCTAGCATGAGGTACTTAGCCAATGACTTCCACTAGTTCAGTGGTTTGACGTTCTTTAAAACTTCTGCAGCAAACATGTACTGCTTGAATATTCTCTTCCTTTAATTTAAATTATGTTACTAGATTATAGTATATTATGGCTTACCACAGGTTGTCATAATTTAAAATTTAATTTTAAATACTTTTAAAAAATAAACCTATTTAAATTAAATTCATATTTTTTAACAGTTTGGTAGAACTAGAAATGAATGAATGTGTCTTACCATCCCAGTTCTCACACATACTTCAGCAGGTAGTGCTACTGGCTACTAAAATGTCAGAACTGAAGTATGGGGGAGAGAAAAGGCAGTGCTGTAGAGGAACTGCATGACTACTCTTATGCTTAAAGAAGCAGGCGCACCACACTTCTGGGACTTGCAGAGAGAGAGAGAGAGAGTGGAGGAAGCACTCTTGTTTGGAGCACAACTGCAGGAGATTGCCTGTGTAGCTGCTCCGACTCGATCAGCTGGAATACTGCCTGGCCGCAGCTGCTGCTTCATGGTATAAATATCATTACTTCATGTCCTGGCAGATCTTGCACTAAAGTGTGAAGGGAAGAGACACCAAAGAACAAACTTAGTCTCAGTTTTAGAAAGTTGGGATTTTTTTAATATTCGGATGCCAGTTTGGGATCTATTTATGGACTCAACATTTTTTGAAAAATGTAATGCTACAAGAGCAGTAGGAACAATATTAAAAAAAAAAAAGACGCTTTTGTGATGTGATAGCAGGAAGAAGAGCAATACATGTGTCTGTAGTGTAGTACTACTTTAATTTTCAGAATATAAATCAAACAATACTGCTCTGGACCCTGCGAAAATGGAATGGGAAAAACAAGCTAATGGCTTTTCTCTTTCCCTCTTAGAAGGCATTAAATTATAGAACTGAAGGCAAAAAAATGCTCCCAGCAAAGAGCTAACTGTTCACAAAACTCCCTTTTATCATGTATCTAAACCTCCCTCTTGGTTGCAGGTGCAGAGGTTGGAATCAGTACTTCTCGTATCCATGCCCGTGGGCCGGTGGGAATTGAGGGGCTATTAACTACAAAGTGGTTGCTGAGAGGGGAGAATCATGTTGTTTCTGACTTCTCTGAGCATGGGAGTATGAAGTTTCTCCATGAGATCCTTCCTCTCCCTCAGAGAAACACCAACTGAGAGCATCCGAGGAGAGTACATGAGTGTGAAATGTTTACTGAGGATGTTCAGGCTTCAGAGCTCTCTCTGGGGAGGAGATTGTACTTCGCCTTCGGACACATTGTCTCTATACTTTGGCTCCTCCAGGTTTTTCTTGGTCACTGAAGTAAAATTAAGACAAACTGATTATATCTGTGCCTGAGAGTTTTTGCTCCTGCTCACTGTTTCCTTGTGTAGCAACAAATGCAGCTGTTGCAGATAGGCTACCCTGATACCACAGCCCTGTGCTCTCAAACCACAGAAAGGACTCAAAGCCTCCTCTGCCTTTTTTCCTTTCCTTGCTCTGTGTGGTACAGTATGTGTGTGCTTGGTTTTAGGGGTGGAGCCATTTGTTTTTCTTAATGCCTTCCTGTTAGTTTAAAACATCTCTTTTCCTTTTCTGTAACTCTTCAATTCAGAGAGAAGATATGGCATTTCTGAACTTGTCTCTTTAAAACTTAGGATCTTGGCAGCTTTTGAAAATTCAGAGGTGCTATAACAATTATTTTGTCTGTATTTAAATGTTAAATAACACAACCGAGTGAATATTCCAATTCTATAACAATGTTTTGACCATGAGATCCTTTTTAATCTGATTTCTTTTAATTGCTAATACAGATTTCATAGTTGTATATTATGTGGATTTTATTACCCTTTTATGAATATTTGTAACAAATATTTTTGCTTAGATTTTATATGAAACTTACCTGCAAAAGAGAATGGAAACAATATTTTCATTTCCTTGTTTTTCAAAATAAAGTTAATGCAAAATGGCTTTGGATCTTAATGTGTGGATTGCTTGAATAAAATTGTAATTCTCTTGGGTGAGTTTCTCTCTCTAATTAAGGATGCCGAAATAGATAGAGGCTGTTTGGTCCCATGATTAAACTTTTCACCCATGCATTTTGTGAATATTTTTGCTTTTCACCAAAAAAAAAAAAAAAAAGCAATATTAAATACAACGTAATTCTGCTGTGAGTGGTTAAGGGCTCATATACTTCAATTCCAAGCTGCAGGTGCATCTGGGTTTTTTAAATTGACTTCATCATTTTAGGAACCTCATCTGTGACAAAGTGGGAATTTTTTGTAATATTTTTATGAATCCTATTTGTGCCTCAGTTTCCCCTATATGCCACTGTGACAGTGCTGTTCCTGGTGGGACCCAACTGAGAGTGCCAAGTCAGGGCAAATTGCTTCAAGCAGGACAGTTACAGTCCAAAGCTGGGGTTTCTCCACCTCTTAAGGCAAACCAAACCAGCCAAACAGAAAAGACTTTGGTTTCGCCCCACTGACTAGCCATAAGTCACACAAGCAATTCCCTTAGACACTCCAGGTTCCCAGTATCACCACCAGCAGCCACTCACTCTGGGGACAAATGGTTATGAAAACCAATACCCCAATAAATGAAAAAGGTTCTCCTCAATTCCAAAGAATCGGGCCCCAGACTCAGGTCAATATACAAATCAGATCTTACCCACAAGTCACGCTGGTGCCAGTCCTTTAGAATCTACAGGTTTATTTATAAAAGGAAAAAGAAATAGGTGAAGGTTAGAAATGGTTAAAATAAATAAATTACATGCAGTAAGGGCAAAGTTCTTGGTTCAGGCTTGCATCAGTGGTAGAATAAACTGCAGGATCAAATCAAAGTCTCTGGAATACATCCACAGCTGGGAGAGTTTCCATTTGTAGTAAAGTTCCAGCCAGAGATAGGAGCAAGAATGAATACAAGATGGAGGTGGGGCACCGTTTATAGCTTTTCCAGGTGCAGGAATTTTCTTTGTCCTTTGCTGTGGAAACTTATAGCAAAATGGAGTTTGAGCCACATGGGCACTCCCTGCCCCCTTGCTAAGACACCGGATATGTCTGCCTTCCCTTAATGGGTCCATGTGTATCGGATGGTTCTTAATGGGCCATCAAGCAGGCCAGGCAGAGCTAATGGCAATTTGTCTGGGATGTTACCCAGAAGCAAAGCACTAAGTTGAGCTAGACATTATATAGCCAAGATTCATAACTTTAACTACAAAATGATACACCCATACCGACAGCATAATCATAATCAGCCAACCATAACCTGGTCTTAGACACCTCATATGACCCCCCACCCCCACCCCTTTACACAAGATTTGGTGCCACTACAGGACCTTGGTTGCACCAATGATCTATATGATCCCAGATTATTTCAGCAACATGACAGCCGCATTGGTACGTAGTGGGTGAAAAGGAACCGTTTGCTCTTGGGGAAGGTTAAGACACAGGGGTGAATGGTGCCAACCCATCTGGGGCCTTAGGTCCCATCTCAGTGGAGCATTTGAGAAGTCAATGGCAAATCCAGTTGACCACATATGGCCAATTAGCAACCAATAACCCAGAAAAATATGGACTTCCCCACTGCTCAGCAGGGCGACTGAGCTGCATCTCTCCAACTCGGAAGCAAAGGACTGGGAAGAGGAGGGAAGTGAAGTATTGGCTGCTACGGTAGAGGCAGCTGGGGAAACACCTGGGAGTCTGATGAAGGAGATCACATGGAGGGTGTCACCATGCCTCTGTGGGCCACAAGTTAGAATACCAAATTCAGAACAACCTGCTGAGAAATAAGGCAGAGACACCCCAAAACTAGTGATTATTCTACCTAAGATATACCAAACCAGCAACAAAAGTAAACTTCTGTTTCACCACACTGGATACCAAGAAGTCAGAAAAGCCGTTCCTTAGGCATTCCAGTTCTTGTACAATCACCAAAAATGCTAGGTTTAATGATGTGTGATTATTTAAAACCAATTTCATCACACAAAAGGGGGAGGGGGATCTTCTGATCCCAAAGAACCAGCCAGCACCCGGCAGCGGTAGCTACACTGGAGGGTAAGGATAGGGTCCAGAACAAGTGCATAATCCTGCATTTAGGATGAAAGAATCCCATGCACCGCCACAGGCTGGGGACCGACTGGCTAAGCAGCAGTGCTACAGAAGAGGACCTGGGGATTAGAGTGGATGAGAGGATGGCTATGAGTCAGCAGTATGCCCTTGTGATGGCGTGGGAATACTGTGTGAGTGCCTCAGTTTCCCCTATGCATTTCTTGAGTGTCTATGTGGAGGGATAAGGATGTGCAGTTGATGCAAAGCAGTGTGTAAGTAAGCAGCCAATGCAATGCCCCTCCCCCCCCCCCCCGGCACCTCTCTACCTCTGAACCTGTTGGAGTGAGGTCACCTGACCTGCCTGGAATGAGACAGAGAAAGGGGAGGAGGGGCTGCAGAGAGTGAGTTTGAGTCTGTAGCAGTCTGGGCAAAAGGGAGGCAGGCCCACACAAGGTCTGGCCTCCCTGGGGCCCCCCAAAATGGATCCAGCTGAGGGCTCATGTTCGTCATATGGTTGGTGTTAGACCAGGTACCGGTCATCTCATAAACCTGCTTTACTGGCTGGCTGAGAGTCACGTCTGACTGTGGAGTGGGGTGCAGACCCACCGGCTTCCCCAGGACCCCACCTGGGCAGGCTCACTGAGGGGAAGCGCACGGAGGGGCAGAAGGTGCTGAATGCTCCGAGGTCAGACCCAGGAAGGTGGAAACTGTCCCTGTGAAGCTCCTAGCCTTGGAGACAGACTGTGTACAGAGAGGAAGTCCCCGTTGGCATTTCCCCCCCCCCCCCGGGGGCAGTCGTGACTGGCTTCATGGGGAGCAGCACCCTGGGCACTCGGTGACACTTGTCAAGATGGCTATTGGCATAGTGGGCTGCATCAGTAGGAGCATTGCCAGCAGACTGAGGGAAGTTATTATTCCCCTCTGTTTGGCACTGGTGAGGACATATCTGGAGTATTGCTTCCAGTTCTATGAAGCCAGTTAGTGTCCCCTCTCTGTCCACAGCCTGTTTCCAAGGCTAGAAGCGTCACGGGTACCCGGTTCAACCTTCCTGAGTCTGACCTCGGAGCATTCAGCACCTTCTGCCCCCTCCCTGCGCTTCCCCCAGCAAGCCCACCCAGGCAGGGTCCTGAGGGAGCCCATGGATTCTACACCCCAATTCCACAGTCAGACGTGACTCTCAGCCAGCCAGTAAAAAAGAGGTTTATTCGATTACCTCTATCTGGTCTAACCCCGACCATACAGCGAGCATGAGCCCTCAGCTGGATTCATTTGGGGGGGGGGGGGGGGGGAGAGCGAGATAGCTCCTCTGCCTTCCCTGCCTGACTCCAGCTAGCTTCAGACTTCCAAACTCAAACTCCCTCTCTCCAGCCCCTCCTCCCTGCATTCCTGTGTGTTTCCTTCCCTGGGCAGGTCAGTTGACCTCCCTTCCCCTCCTGGGGTCAAGTTACAGCTTCAGGTCTGGATACCTGCAGAGAGGCTGTGCTTTGCATCAGCTACACATCCTTATCCTTTCACATAGACGCTCAAGAAATGCATAGGGGAAAATGAGGCACACCCGCAGTATTCCTACTCAGTCACAGAAGGTGCTTAGGGTCTAAAAAAAAATTTCATAAAACACTACTATATCTAAATGGGGGCATCACATCTCTTTCTAAACAAATCCAACCAGAACTACAGTGTACCGTGTTCTTGTGCAAAGCAGTATGTTAAGATTACACTGCATGCAAATTTACCTCTTAAGAAAAGCAGTTGCTACAGTAGAGACTGTTTCATTCAAGCTTACTCAGCTATCAGATGAAGATATTTCTATGGTTTCAGCATAGCCTGAAATTACATTCTGAATTACTAGATTGCACAGCTTCTTAAAATTACCCATACCTTATGTAGATGTACATAGGTTCAAAGGCTTCTGTGACAGTGCTGTTCCTGGTGGGACCAACTGAGAGTGCCAAATCAGGACAAATATCTGCCAAAAGGGCAACTAGAGCCCAAAGCTGGGGTTTCTTTACCTCTAAGGCACACCAAACCAGCTGTTGGAATAACGCAATTTAGAAACAACTGTATTATGAATGTTGTGTACTATGATTTTAAAAACTGTACTGTCACTCCCTGTATATGACCTCTCAACCCCTAGCCTGGCATGCATCCTAAACTCATGTTTACCCTGCCACAGCTGTGCAGGAGTCATAGTGTCTGAGTATCCCTAAGGGTCCTGGACCTCCTGTTTACCAGACATGTAAATGGCATGGATTAATACCGAACAATGGATGTGATAGCCATTAAGTGTTCTCACCTGTGTAAGTGTATTGAAAGCCCCCCTCCCTTATTCACACCTGAGTATAAGAAAGGCCTCAGCCTTGCATGGAGCTGAGCCAGTTGTTTGGGTAATAACCCGACTCCTATTGCTTGCAATAAATCTTGTTTTCCAGAAATCTACTGAGTAAATGCCTGTCCTTTGAGAGTATATTGGGATTGGGCTCCAAAGGTAAAGCAGTTTTTGCAACACAGCCAACCAGAAAAGATTTTAGTTTTGCCCAACTGGCTAGCCACAAGTCACACAAGCAATTGCCTTAGACACTCCAGCTTCCCAGTATTAGCACCAGCAGCCACCTGTCCTGGGGACCAATGGTTATGAAAACCAATACCCCAATATAAGAAAATGGTTCTCCCCACTTGTGACGAAGTAGGAATACTGTGTGTGTGCGCGCCTCAGTTTCCCCTATGCATTTCTTGAGTCTGTGTGGAGGGGAAAGGAATGTGTAGCTAATGCAAAGCAGAGCCACTGCAGGTGTTAATGGGTGAAGCTGTAACTTGACCCCAGGAGGGGAAGGAAGGTCAGGTGATACCTCCTGCCCAGGAAAGAAAAGACACAGGAATGCAGGGAGGAGGGGCTGGAAGGGAGGAAGTTGTTTTGGGGAGTTTGAAGCAGTCTGGGTTTTGGCTGGAGGGCAGGGAAGGACAGAGGAGCTATCTCCCTCTCTGGCCCCAAGATGGATCCAGCTGAGGGCTCACACTCGCTGTATGGTCTGTGTTAGACCAGATAAAAGTCATTGAATAAACCTGTTTTACTGGCTGGCTGAGTCACGTTTGACTGTGGATTTGGGGTGCAGAATCCATGGGCTCCCTCAGGACCCCGCCCAGACGGGCTTGCTGGGGCAAGCACACGGAGGGGCAGAAGTTGCTGAATGCTCCAAGGTCAGACGCAGGAAGGTGGAAATGGGTACCCGTGAAGCTCCTAGCCTTGGAAACAGGCTGTGTACGGAGAAGGGGCCCTTCACCCGAAGTCATGTCTGGCTTCCTAGGGAGCGGTTCCAGGCCATCGCCCGGGCACTCCGTGACACCAATTCCAAAGAATCAGGCCCCAGACCCTGGTCAATATACAAATCAGATCTTACCCACAAATCATGTTGTTGCCAAACCTTTAGAATCTAAAATCTAAAGGTTTATTATACAAAGGAAAAAAATATAGGTGAGGGGTAGAAATGGTTAAAAGAAATCAATTACATGCAGTAACAGAAAATCTCTTGGTTCAGGCTTGCAGTGGTAAAATAAACTGCAGGTTCAAATCAAAGTCTCTGGAATGCATCCCCTCCATGAATCCTTTGGCCAGAGCTTCCATGTGTAGCAAAGTCCCATCCAGAGGTAGGAGCAAGCTGGAGACTGGAGACTGAAGACGAAGATGGAGGTGGGATACCACCCTTTCATCCTTTCCAGGTGCAGGAATTTTCTGTGTCCCTTGCTGTGGAAACTTACAGCAAAATGGAGTTTGAGTCATTTGAGCATATCACATGACCATGCATTATGACTCAAATGTCACAGGTGGCAGCCATTATTCACCTTCTATCTTGCATGTTCTCTGCTAGACTTCTCATGTGGATTGGGGCATTCCAAGCTCCCAGAGTCCATTGTGTAGCTGATAGTCCTTAATGGCCCATCAAGCAGCTTAAGCAAAGCTGACGCCCAGTGTTCTGGAATGTCCCAACCAGCATAGCACAATATTTGGAAAGACAGACAGTACAGAGCCAATATTCATAACTTCAACTACAAAATTGATACATACATACCAATGACATATTCATAATCAGCAATCCATAACCTGGTAGTAGACACCCCTCACCATGATGCAAAATAAAAACTACAAACCCAGGTCATAATTTGCTTTCTCCTCCACAGTCATGAACCTCCCTCGAGTAGAGACAGCTGCTCCACTCAGAGGACTTATCTGTAGATATTAAAAAAAAAAGTTTAGAGTAAGGCCCTACTTGAATTGCAGGATGATTGTAAAATAATTGCTGCCGAGTTGTGGACAAGACATGGAAAATAGTGGAAAAGTAATCACGGACCTTTATGAATTTGGAAAAAAACAGAGAAGACCTACTTGTTTAAGAAAAATTTGCTGGAACCATATAAACACTCGAGTATTATGTTACACCTAAGTTTTTTTTGATAACCAGTCATTACAGTAATTAATTACAGTCATTAATGCATGGGGCTGACAGCGGGAGTCGTGGACGCCTGGGGTTAACAGCAGGAACTCCAGGCAGCTGACAAAATTTTGCAGGATCCACAATTTTGTAGCCTTAGTTATGAAACAAGTGGTAACTAAAACAGGGACCAGATAGTGAAAATCCAACCGATTAAAAATATGGAAACACTTTAGTATGAAGAGAGATTGTAAAGATCAGGACTGTTCATTTTAGAGACATTACTCGATAGAGAGATGATAAATACTACACAAAAGTTACACTGGGCACTTCAATTTACCTTTAATTATACAAGACAACATTAAATTACATTGAAAGAACATATTTAAAGTTGAAAAAGGGAATTTTATTTGTGGTACCAAATTACAGAGCTGGGTTTTTTTGTTTGTTTTTTAAAAAGAGGACTACAAATCCTCTGGCTTCAGGATATAAGCTAACCTCTAACTCAGGCATGCACAACATGCAGCCCGGGGGGCCACATGCAGCCTGCACAGGCTCACTAGGGGTGGGGCAAGCCAAGCGGTGGGGTAGAGGGAAGATGGGGGTGGGGCTTTTTGGCTCACCGCTGGGTTTTTTTGCAGTAATATGGCCCTCGCTGCTTTCTGAGTTGTGCAGCCCTGCTCTAACTAATGGGCATCAGCAAGACACTTCTTTCAGGGGCAATTTATTTCCCTTTGTTTCTCACATCTTCATTTGAAGCATCTGATACTGGCCAGCCAGAAGTCCAGAATAGATGGACTAGTGGTCTGATCCAGTATGGCAATTCCTATATTTCTACAAAGACTGATCAGAGGTGTTGCCTTTATAGGCAAGAGAAGGATAAAACCAGGAAAAACAATACATTTACAAGTCTTCCAGCTATGTGAGTAAAGTCATACCCAAGATAAACAAGACCACTTGGAACAGAAGGCACTTCTATCGTAACATCAAAAGCAAGATTGCTTTTATTAGTCCCTAGAAGATAAGAGTTCTAATCTAATTGTTCACCTCGAAAGAACATGGATTCCCTCAAACAGGAACATTAAAACTAACCCATGGAGAGCTGAATGTTGCTCCAATCACATGTGCTACCATGTCTCAGCATGATGTCTCTATGTAAATTATTTTGAATATTTTTACAAGCATTCACATATTTCACTATTATATTGCATAGTTTCTGTAAGAGAATATTCCTCCCCCCACTCTAAACTCTAGGGTAAAAGGTGGGGGGTCTCTTATGCAGACCACTTAACTCTAAGCTACTTTCCCAGCCTAAGTTAAATTCTTTCCCCCATCAACCCAACTTCTCCAGTTGGGGATTGGGGCCACGCCGCCACCATCAAAGTGATTACCCCAAGACTATGGGGTGGGGCACCTTGACACCCCCCCGAGAGTAACACTCCCCTCCCCCTCCCTTTCTACCTGTGAGAGATTCACCCCCCTCCCTCTCCTGCTACCTGAGAGAGAAACAAACACACAGATTCCGCTCCACCCCCCTCCTTCTGGTTACCGAGGAGGGAGATTCAGCCACACAGACCCTCACCAGCTGTGAGCTGCCAGATCCAAAGCTATGATAACTTCAAGGGAAATAACCAAACACTTTTTATAACCAAAAAAAAAAAAGGTTTAATAAAGAAAAGAGAAAAGCTTACAACTTACACAGATACTTAATTTTGTAGCTCTAACCCCTCTCTCAAGATTTCTCCTCCTGACAAGGTTAGTGACACCATAGATCAATTATAAAGCTTATATAATCAATAGTTCTACTTACTGTTAGTCTAACTTGGGAATTTATGAAGGAAAGGTAGGAAATGATTCTCCATAGCTGGAGAGAAGATGGAGTCAGCCCAAAGCCCGGGACGAACTGAAGTGAAACTAACTTCTTTGTCTATAGGAATTTGCATTCTCAATACGTCAGCCTCTTGCTTCAGGTTAACTCTTTACAGGCAAAACAGTAATTCTAAGGCACTTCATACTTATGACAGTTTCAAATTCAGAATCTAGTCACTCTGGCCAATAAGTTACAATGTGGCTTACAGACTCCTGCCCTCTCCCTACCCACAACCTAAACCCTTTTGCTAGGAACCTTCCCTGAATCGATGATCATTAATCCTTTTAAAACTTTTAAAACTTTAAAAACAGTTGAAAGCCAAAGAATTAGACACAGCTTCTTTACATACCTCATCCTGAGTTTGTCCTCTTGTCAACAGGTTTCTGCATGCGAGGGGCACATAATTGATTTCCACTTCTGCTACTACAGGGTCATCTTTACTTTTGCTTGTAGCCGGATCTTTCCCTGTGGCCTGCAGCTTCAAAAGACCATTTGAAAACTTTGATACATGGCAATACTCAGTTGCACTATATAACAGGACAACTTAACAATAATGGTCATTTAACACAATTAACAATGTTGTCTTTCTATATTTCCTTTCACTCATTTAACTAGTTATATCTAGTATTCCTTACTTACCTAGCTCTTCACATCTTCAAACACCCTGTATAAATACTGACTGATTAATCCATGGGTGTCCAATCTTTTGGCTTTCCTGGGCCACATCGGAAGAAGACAAGTTGTCTTGGGCCACACATAAAATACACTAACACTAACAATAGCTGATGAGCAAAACACAAAAACGTAGAATAGATAATGTACATATCTAAGTAATAAAACTTCATTAATTTTTTTTGATATTTTTTATTATAAAAGTAAAAGAGGGCAACATAAAACTAGTGGGATATTTGACATTGTTTTTGAGACACTAATGCTTCAATATCTGGTTCGATAGCAGTAGTTGCAATTCTCAGTGAGTTCTCAAGGTGCTCATCAGATATTTTGGTTCTAATTTTACTCTTTGTGTGCTTCATCCTTGAAAATAGCTGCTCACAAATGTAGGTGCTCCCAAAAAGCGATGACATGAATAAGGCATGATTGTGAAGCGAGGGATATTTTTCTCTGGGAAGATACGTCTTATAAAAGTCCAGTAAAGAGACATGATCAAATTTTCTTTAAGTTGAATGTCAGATTGCAGCTCTATGCATTCCATTTGAAAATTGGCAGGTAACATATTTATGTCGACTGAAAATGGAGTCGCAAATATACCAAAATATTGATTATTTTTCCGGAAATCTTAAAACCTGTTCTCAAATTCCTGTATCAAATCGAAAAGCAAGGCTGCATATTTTTCGCTGTTCACAGGACCGTGTTTAGCCAACGTATCAAAATGCATAAAATTGTTTGCCTTAATTTGAGATTGCCATAGTTTCAGTTTCATTTCTAATGCTGTTATGGTTTGAAACATTGTATTGATAAATTGGTTTTCACCTTGAAGACGCATGTTTAACTCATTTAAATGAGCGGTCAAGTCTAATCTCATAACGTTGTAAGTTTACAATTTTGTGTTGGGCCGCATTCATAGCCATCCTGGGCCGCATGCGGCCCACGGGCCGCGGGTTGGACAAGCCTGGATTAATCCTTCACAACACTTCTCTGAGATGGGTATTACTATTTCCATTTTACAGACAGAGAACCCAAGAAAGGAAGGTCTTTGTGACTAAGGAACTGCATTCCCGAGAGACTTTGGACAAGACAATTTCTATTTGCCTCAACCCCCACCCCCGTGTGTAAAATGGGGATAATACTTTCCTTCACACTTAGTGTAAACTGTAAATTCTTCCAAGATGGGATTGTCCTTTACCATGTGCTGGTACAGTGCATAATAAAATGGGGCCCTGTTCTCAGGTATAGTTTCTAGAGCAGGGGTCTCAAACATGCGGCCCGGGGGCCACATGCGGCCCGCAAAGCCCTTCCCTGCGGCCCGCCAAGCTTCCTGGCGCCCCCCCCCCCCCCGGTCTCCCCATAGCAGTTTGCAGGACGGAGGGGCCAGAAGTGGAGGCTTCTCTGCTGCCTGGCTGGGCCGCGTGTGTTTCTAGCTCTGGACTTCCTAGATTGCTCTTGCTTTGTTTGCCAAACAGCTGTTGGTGGTGCCTAGCGCTTTCCAGGAGGGAATGGGGAGCGGTGTGCTCAGAGGAGGAGGTGGGGCAGGGGTGGGACCTCTTGGAAGGGGTGGAGTGGGGGCAGAGCCGGGGCAGCAAGGGCAGGGTGTGTGTCAGTGGTGCGGCCCTCGAGCCAGTGGACTAGTCCTCATGCGGCCCTCGTGGTCATTTGAGTTTGAGACCCCTGTTCTAGAGGCAATAAGAAGACAAATAACCATGATAATAGAGGTATAGCTGGAGGAGGTTACAATCACTTTGGAGGACAGGATTAGAATTCAAACTGATCCTGATAAATTGGAGAATTGATTGAATATTAACAAGATATAGTTCAATAATGACAAGTGCAATGTCCTAGACTTAGGATGGAAAAAATAAATGCACAAATAGAAAATGGGGGAGAACTAGCTAGGAAGTAGTAATGCAGAAAAGGATCTGGGGTTATAATGCATTACAAATTAATTATAAGCCAATCTGATCGTAATATACTTTTGGGATGCATTAACAGGAGTGTCATACATAGGACACAGGTAACTGTTATGCTCTGCTTGGCACTGGTGAGCATATTGTGTCCAGTTTTGGGTACCACACCTTAAGATGATATGGACAATCTAGAGAGAATCCACAGGAAAGCAACAAAAATGATGAAAGGTTTAGAAAAAACAATTTATGACGAAAGATTAAAAATATTGTGTATATTCTGTCTTGAGAAAAGACAATCAAGGGAGGATCTAATAGTGAAATACCTGGTACCATTGGTCTTTATGAAAATAAAGTAAATTAGGGAACATGAGAAGTTACAACACTTTACAATAGTCAAACATCCAGAGAGTGGACACACTTCTTGCTCCTTCAATGGTGATTTTGAAGACTGCTTCAAATCAATACATCTTCCCATGTTTCTTTCCAGGAGGTGCAAGCAAAACCCTACTGAGGCCAAAAACTTCGGTTCCTCATATTGGAGCCCGTATCATGAAACAATAGAAAATGAGGTTCTGTGATTGTTCCATAGGAGGTTAAACTCATCAACCAATGGCTTCAATTTCACCAGTTAGCAAAATTCTTAAGATTCCTGGGAGCAAAGAGATCTTAGAGAAATGTCTACTACATAAGCCCATAACAAATTTTCAAAGCAAGTTTTATATAAACCTTCCATCATTTCAATATTTTTACTCAGTGAATAAAGACTCTGACAAAATAAGGAGTAAATTTTGTAAAGCAACTTCACAGCACTGGCCCTGTTATGTTTATGCAAACTTGATGGAATTGATGGTTATTTCTACCATCAGCAGATTTTGGAAATTACAGTGTGAAATGTACCATAAATAATAAACTTTTCTTTACAAACTGTGAACAACAGATGTCTACTGGCTAGAACAGAAGGCTAGGAGGCAGGAACATCTGAATTCCATATCTGGCTCTACCATTGAATAGGGGGTTCCTCTACAGTACAGTTAGAGGTATAATTCCAGTTCTGGCAGACAAATGCCTAGCTTTGATTGAGTTAGCATGCTAAAAATAACTGTAGCTGTGTCAGTGCACAGGATTAGAGTCTCAGATGGCATCACCCTCAGACAGCTAGACAGTGCTGCTACCCATACTGCTTTGGCTACACTGACATTTTTAGCATGCTAGCTTTATCAAAGTTTGTTGGGATATGTAAGGGTTAAGTAAAGACTAAGGCATGGGCAGGCACTCTCTTTGTTTGATAAATAAAGTGACACCCCTCTCCCTTCCCTTTGTTAATGATGAATAAGCATTGCAGCAGCATAAGGAATGTGGGGATCTAAAAGATAATCATAGCGTAAAGCAGTGTTATCTCCCCCTCCCTTCCTATCCCAGCTACATAAATGAGTTTGGGGTCATGGCTCCTTCCTCCCGCCCCTGTGAGCTGCTAATTAAGGGAACATGTGGCTATAATTACTACAAAAAATGTATCTTCAAGGTAAAAATTATTTGTAGAACATCCTAATGCTGCAAACAGTAATCAGGAATAATTATATCCAGAATATAGCTATTAATATTCATTGTATGGGCATTCATATTACTCAATAAGGATTTGGGGGGTGATACAGTATATGTAGATATTTACAAACTAACTTAAAATAAAAGTGTGCTGTAATTAATTCAGTGCTTACTCGACAGTTGAGGGAACAAGCACTGCAATAAAGAAGCCCTACTCAATCCGCTGATGGCTCAGCCTGCTCAATGTTCTAACAAAGCTGGTGCATGTATGTCTACCTTAACTGGAAATTACACCAAGTATGTTGTGTATCTGTTTTTGCATCTGCATGGGAAATGTCTTGTGAGGATTCCTTATTTAAGAGCCTGAACATATCACTGAACACATGGCTAACTTTAACCATGTGAGCAGTGTGTGTTCAAAAAGGCTACTTGTTAAAGCTTAAAGTTAACCATGTGTTTTTATAGGATTGAAGAATACACATAAAGTACTTTGAAGAGTCCATAAATTCAAATGATTATTAAATCAAATTAAACTTGAATACAAAGTGGGGTCTTTCTACTGAATTTTGTACCATCCAAGTCCCAAAATGGAGCTTCTTAGTCGATGATTAATTGTCCAGTTTTTTTAAATTATATACTCTTTTCAGAAAATTGACAAAATATCTGAAATCTTTTTCAGTTCACTGGATTATGGCATTGGCCTTAAACCCTAGGCACTCGCTATTTTGGTAGCAAAGTATATTCACGAATTATAGCAGATAAAGAGAGGTGGCCACAAACCCCTACCCTGCCACTCACTCACTTTGTCAGTAGCGTTCGCTGTTGGTTTCACTTTTCCTTTGGCCATTAGCATCGCATTGATTTTCGCTGCCACAGCAGTAGCTGCATCCAGGGAGGTGGCCGCAGAGTTCTCGGAACCGGGCACACCATCTCCGCTGCTCTGGGCAGGGCGGCCAGGCAGCGGGGCCGTACCAGGGAGAAGGAAAAGTGGAGGAGACGGACCGGGCTGGTCCCACTTACTGCGGCGCCTGGAAAACAACACATGCTTCGCGTCATCTCACCCCACACGCGTCCCCCCCGAAGTCTCCAGCCGTCTCCCGCCCGCGTCGAAGTGTTGATTCCAAACCCCCGCCCTCCAACCAGACTCTCGAGTCCCGGCTCACCCGCCAGCGGCCCCAGAATCTCGCTGCCCTGTGCTCCCCGCGGACATGACTCCGACCCGGCTCAGCCGCCTCCGCTTCAAATCCTTCGTCATTTCCGCCAGCCCCGAGCCTATTGACGCCATTTCCGGCTGTTGTCATAGTGACCGCAGGTTCCAACGACTTCCGGTGTCTGATTCCTCAGGAATCCTAGAGGTAGCAAAGTCCTGTGGCACCTTAAAGACTAACTATAAAGTTTTGAAGCATAAACTTTCATGGGCTAATACTTTATAGTTAGTCTTTAAGGTGCCACAGGACTTTGTTACCTCTGCTATTCCAGACTAACACGGCCACCTCTCTGACTCAGCAATCCTGTTACTGACGGTATCACAGCAACTTCCGGTCACTGTTCCCAGTAGGATGCTGTTGATTGTGGTACCGATGCGGTCCGTCCGGTAACTTTCCTGTTCTCTTCTTTTGGTTACCGAGGGTTCTCATATTTACCAACCAAAAAAAGGCGGCGGCGGCGGGGGGGTGCCCGTGCCCGTGCTCGTGCCCGTGCCCTAACCAATCCCTCCCACTTCCTGCCCCCCCCCCTCAGAACCTCCAACTCCCCCTCTCCTTGTCCCCTGACTGCCCCTTCATGGAACCCCCGCCTAGGGTTACCATATTTCAGCCATCAAAAAAGAGGACATGGGGGGGGGGCACCCTAGCCCCGCCCCCACCCCATCCACTCCCTCCCACTTCCCACCCCCCTCAGAACTCCCAATCCCCTCTTGCCCCCTGACTTCCCCTCCTGGGATCCCTGCCCCTAACTGCCCCCCAGGAGCCCACCTCTACCTAAGCCTCCCTGCTCCTTGTCCCCTGACGTCCCCTGACTGCCCCCTCCTGGGATCCATGCCCCTAACTGCCCCCCAGGAGCACACCCCCACTTAAGCCTCCCTGCAGGTCCTTGTACCCTGACTGCCCCCTCCTGAGAACCCCCCCCCAACTGTTCCCCTAGGAACCTACCCCCTAACAGTCCTCTGCCTGCCCCATCCTTGTTCCCCACCCCCTGACAGAACCCCTGATCCACCCAACCCCCCCCCCCCACTCCATGTCTCTTGACTGCCCCCTCCAGAAACCCTTTCAATTCCTCCCCCCCCCGCCCCGCCCGTTGCTGACAGGAGTACTGTATCTAAGTTATGTGCAAGAAACCTGGAGTTTTCAGGTGCTCAAATAGCCCCTGGAATCACGATTAAAATTGCCTTCTTCCCCCATCCCCCCCAAATATGAAATGTTGCCTCTGGTGAGTCACTGGTGGCCAGAGGGCCGTGGGCTCTAGCAAGATGCAGCCTGCTGTGTGACAGCATGAAGCCTGCCTTGAGCTGCATGCTGAGTGCCAGGCACCACAAGCTGAGGTGTAAGTGTAGCAATACACTATGCAACCTTTGTCTGTGATGCTGCTGGGGGTGGTGGCCTTGCCATAAAAGCTACCTCTGGCTGTCCATATAATGCTTAATGTGTGCTGGAACTCAGCTCTGTGCCCTTTGTCTATGTAAATTAAGCACTCAGAGGAGGCAGTGGGGCATGCTGGAGATGGGGGAGGTAGCCCAGGGGCAAAGTACAAGTTTGTACAGGTTGCCATTTTCCCTAAAGTTTGTCATGAGGATGGTGCAGTGTCTCTGGCCTGTGGCAACTGCCCGAGCAGTGTGACATGGAATGACACTGCCCTCCATTTTGAGTGTGAGGCTGTAGGTATGCCCTCGAGCACGAGCCAAGTAATCTTTCCATTACCCCCGCCCCCACATACCTTTTCACAGTACAAACATGCCCCTCTAGGTATCTCTTTCAGCAGCCCCCACTGCACCTACTGTGGAGTCCTCTCTTCCCTCTAGGTAGTGTTTTCTTTTTAGGAACTTGAACTAGACTAATTATTGTGTTACCTGGTTATAGACTTTGAGTCTTCTGCAAATTTGCATTGTAAGACGGAAGGCTGATTAATATATCAAGACTAACAGTACTTGCTGCTGCTAAGCTAGGAATGAAAAGGGTTTCTGTGGTGCCTGAGTTTGTCTTTATAGCTGCCTTTGGCTTCCAAGGCATGCTGGGAAATGGAGGGGTGGAGCTTAGGCAGTATATAAGCTGGGGTCTTGTCACAGGCAGTCATTTGGCTTTGTATTGGGCCAAAGAGATGTGCATAGGCACTTGTATGGGTGTTTATAGCATGGTGAGTATTGATATGGGGGTAACAATGACATGTATTTGTGATCAATGTACTCTTTTTCTTTCCTTATATCTATGTATTGTGCTTTTTTTGCATTTCAGGTTGTTCAGAGTGTGTTTGATTTTTGTGTTATCATTTGTATTTTCATTGGGAGGGAGACATTGTGGGGTTGTTTCTCATATAGCTTTTGTTTAACACACATATTTAGTACTGGTAGTATGTCCACTGTGTTGGACTGTTGTAGAATCATAGCAATTTTCTGTTTGGGTTAGGTGGGGACTGATCTGAGGGGACTGTAATATTTAGTAAGAATTTCTTCTTGTAACCTCAGCTGCACACCCCTTCTGTATTTTCTCCTACTCAGTTGTCTGTGGCCTTGTGAGTAGAGTTTGCAAACCACGTTTACAGTCAAGCTTTCTTTGTTTTTTTTTAGCTGTGTCCAGATCTGGTACCAAGTGGCACTGTGATGTGAACGGTTGTGAATATTTTTTTCTTTCTGTCACACCAGTGCTGTATGTTTGTGAATAATTTCAATGTATGGGAGTGAAGGCCTGTCTACCAAGGTTAAGAGGATCTTGCGAGCAGGAGCTCCTGTCCTATTTCCAAAGATAAGTATATGCCAAAGGGTTTGAGAGTCAGAAGCATTTGTGATGTTGAGGCTCTTTCTTTACTTAAGGGAGGTCTCTAAATTCTGCCCATTCTTAATGGGTCTGTGAGGGGTGGGCGGGACCTAATTGTACACAAGGGGTGTGTATCTTCCCTGGAGGAAGGTTGATTTCTAGGAGAGGGACCTGTCCATAACTAGAGATGCTCCATTCTCAGTTCTTCTCTCTTGCACTGTGCTGGATTTGAATGACAGGTCACTGCTTCAGCCTTCCTTTCTTCTGAACTGGGTGTTGGTTTTCCAAGGAGGATGTGAGCATCCTAGTTAATGATGGGCCCCTGTGGTGTAGGGAAAGGGGGTGGTCTATCAATATGTAGAAGTGTACCTATTGTCCATGTGGATGAGTATTTTGGAGGTGGGGTTTTGTGAGAGGGGTGTAATGTAGTAGGTGTTCCCTCTCAAGGAAGCAGTATACAGGTGAGGTCATCATATTGCAGTTTGGGGAGCTTTGTGAGTAGAGTTTAACAGGTTTGCAGTAAAGCTTAGTTTTGATTTACAGATGCATCCATATCTGATACCAAGTAGTCTCATTCCATGGAGCATTGTGACTACTACTTTTTGACTGTCACGGTATGGCCGTACGGATGCCAATGTATGGGAGTGAAGGCCCATGTACAAAGGGGAAGAAGATCTTGGGAGCGGCTGTCTAAGTTAAGCATCTACCGAAGGGTTTGATGGTCAGAAGAATTTGTGCTGTTGAGGCTCCTTGTTTAGGGACGTGAGTCCTCTAAACTCTGCCCTTTCTTAATGGGCATGTGATGGAGCTCCTTGTATGGAGAGAGCACAAATGTCCCCTGGAGAAATGTTGATTGCTGGGAGAGTGACTTGTCTGTAACTAGACATACTCCGTTCTTCTCTTACACAGCACTGGTTTTTCATGAGAGGTCACTGCTTAATCCTCCTTTTCTCCTCTGCTGGGTGTTGGTTTGCTGAAGAGGATGTGAGCATCTTAGTTAATGATGGGCCCTAGTGGAGGAAAAGTGGGAGGGCCGCCAGTATGTGGATGAGAGTGTTTGGGGTGGGTGGGTGCTTCTCTGCGGGGGGCTGAGACTGTAGTAGATCTTCCTTCTCCTCAGGAAGCAGTATGCAGGTGAGGTTGTCTTTCATATCATGTAGTTGGGATCCTTGTGAGTAAGTTTTCAGTCAAGCTTTATTTTTATTTGCAGATTCGTCTGGATCCAATACCGAGTAGTCTCATTATGTGGAGGGTTGTGACTACTTTTCGTTGACAGTTACTGCATTGTCATATGGATGCCGATGTATATGAGAGCAAAGGCCCACATACAAAGGGAAAGAAGATCTTCGGAGCAGCTGTCAAAGTTACGTAATCCCCAAAGGTTTGATGGTCAGCAGTATTTGTGCTGTTGAGGCTTCTTGTTTAGGGACAGGAGTCTAAACTCAAAACTCTGCCTGTTCTTAATGGGCAAGTGAGGGGTGGGTGGCAGCTGGTTGTACAGAGGGAGCGTGGGTTTTCCCTGAGGGAAGGTTAATTGCTGGGAGAGTGACCTGTCTGTAGCTAGAGATGCTCCGTTCTCAGTTGTCCCTTCTTATACAGCACTGGGTTTGCATGACTGGTCACCATTTCATCCTTTGTCCATCTTCTACATGGTTTTGTTTTTCCAAGGAGAATGTGAGCATCCTAGTTACCGATGGGCCCGTGCTGTGGTGGGACATGCTGGGGGAAGCAATAATGGATGAGTGTTTGGGGTGGGTGCGCACTTCTCTGAGGCAGGGTGTAATGGGTAGTAGCATGTTTAGTATGCAAGTGTGGTCATCTTTCATGTTGTGTAGTTGGGTGCTTTGTCAGTAGGTTTGCAGTGAAGCTTTGTTTGTATTTGCAGATGCATCTGGATCCGGTCCTGCATTGTGTGGTCCCATGGAGTGCTCGTGACTACTTTTCTTTGACAGTCACAGCATCTCTGTATGGATGTCGACGTATGGGAGAGAAGGCCACTGTACAAAGGAAAAGAAGATCTTGAGAGCCGGAGCCAAAGCCGCTGTCAAAGTTAAGTATCTGCCAAATGGTTTGATGATCAGAAGTATTTGTGGGTGTTGAGGCTTCTTGTTTGGGATGGTAGTCCTCTAAACGTTGACCATTTTTAATAGGAACTTGAGGGTTAGGTGGAAGCTTGTTGTAAGGAGGTAGCATGAGTTTCCCCTGAGGGAAGGTTGATTGCTGGGAGAGTGACCTGTCTATAACTAGAGATGCTCCGTTCTCTGTTCTTCTGTCACACCCAACATTGGTTTTGCATGATGGGTCACCGCTTCATCCTTCTTTTCTCCTCTACTGGGTGTTGGTTTTCCAAGGAGGATGTGAGCATCCGAGTTAGCGATGGGCCCCTGTGGTGGAGGGAAATGGGGAGGGCCACCAGTATGTGGATGACTGTGTTTGGGGTTGGGGAGGGGGCTTCTCTGAGGGGGTGTAGTGTGTAGTAGACATTCCTTCTCTTCAGGAAAACACATGTAGGTGAGATCCTTTTTATATTGCGGTTTTCGAAGCTTTGTGATTAGAGTTTACAACTGAGGTTTTCAGTCAAGCTTTGTTTTTATTTGCAGATTCGTCTGGATCCAATACAGAGTAGTCTCATTCTGTGGAGGGTTGTGACTACTTCTTTTGACCGTTACAGCATTGTCCTATGGATGCCGACATATGAGAGTGAAGGCCTACGTACAAAGGGGAAGAAGATCTTGAGAGCGGGAGCGGCCGTCAAAGTTAAGTATCTGCTGAAGGGTTTGATGGTCAGAAGTATTTGTGCTGTTGAGGCTCCTTGTTTACGGACGGGAGTACTCTAAGTTCTGTTCATTCTTAATGGACATGTGAGGGAGCTCATTGTACAGATGGAGTGCATGTTTTCCCTGGAGGAAGGTTGATTGCTGGGAGAGTGACCTATCTATAACTAGAGATGCTCTGTTCTTCTCTCTTACACAGCACTGGGTTGGCATCACTGGTCTCCACTTTAGTCTTGTGTTCTCCTGTACATGGTTGTGGTTTTCTAAGGAGGATGTGAGCATCCTAGTTAGCGATGGGCCTCCGTGGTGTAGGAAAACGGGGAGGGCCAATCGGTATGTAGTAGCGTAGCCATTTTCCATGTGGATGAGAGTGTTTGGGGTGGGGTTCTGTGAGGGGGGTGTAATGTGTAGTAGGTGTTCCCTCTCAGTATGTAGGTGAGGTCATCTTTCATATTGTGGTTTTGTGATTAGTTTATAACTGAGGGTTGCAGTCAAGCTTTGTTTTAATTTGCAGATGTGTGAGAATCCGGTACCGAGTAGTCTCATTCCGTAGAGTGTCGTGACTACTTTTCGTTGACAGTTACTGCATTGTCATATGGATGCCGATGTATATGAGAGCAAAGGCCCACATACAAAGGGAAAGAAGATCTTCGGAGCAGCTGTCAAAGTTACGTAATCCCAAAAGGTTTGATGGTCAGCAGTATTTGTGCTGTTGAGGCTTCTTGTTTAGGGACAGGAGTCTAAACTCAAAACTCTGCCTGTTCTTAATGGGCAAGTGAGGGGTGGGCGGGAGCTGGTTGTACAGAGGGAGCGTGGGTTTTCCCTGAGGGAAGGTTGATTGCTGGGAGAGTGACCTGTCTGTAGCTAGAGATGCTCCGTTCTCAGTTGTCCCTTCTTATACAGCACTGGGTTTGCATGACTGGTCACCATTTCATGCTTTGTCCATCTTCTACATGGTTTTGTTTTTCCAAGGAGAATGTGAGCATCCTAGTTACCGATGGGCCCGTGCTGTGGTGGGACATGCTGGGGGAAGCAATAATGGATGAGTATTTGGGGTGGGTGCGCACTTCTCTGAGGCAGGGTGTAATGGGTAGTAGCATGTTTAGTATGCAAGTGTGGTCATCTTTCATGTTGTGTAGTTGGGTGCTTTGTCAGTAGGTTTGCAGTGAAGCTTTGTTTGTATTTGCAGATGCATCTGGATCCGGTCCTGCATTGTGTGGTCCCATGGAGTGCTCGTGACTACTTTTCTTTGACAGTCACAGCATCTCTGTATGGATGTCGACGTATGGGAGAGAAGGCCACTGTACAAAGGAAAAGAAGATCTTGAGAGCCGGAGCCAAAGCCGCTGTCAAAGTTAAGTATCTGCCAAATGGTTTGATGATCAGAAGTATTTGTGGGTGTTGAGGCTTCTTGTTTGGGATGGTAGTCCTCTAAACGTTGACCATTTTTAATAGGAACTTGAGGGTTAGGTGGAAGCTTGTTGTAAGGAGGTAGCATGAGTTTCCCCTGAGGGAAGGTTGATTGCTGGGAGAGTGACCTGTCTATAACTAGAGATGCTCCGTTCTCTGTTCTTCTGTCACACCCAACATTGGTTTTGCATGATGGGTCACCGCTTCATCCTTCTTTTCTCCTCTACTGGGTGTTGGTTTTCCAATGAGGATGTGAGCATCCGAGTTAGCGATGGGCCCCTGTGGTAGAGGGAAATGGGGAGGGCCACCAGTATGTGGATGACTGTGTTTGGGGTTGGGGAGGGGGCTTCTCTGAGGGGGTGTAGTGTGTAGTAGACATTCCTTCTCTTCAGGAAAACACATGTAGGTGAGGTCCTTTTTATATTGCGGTTTTCGAAGCTTTGTGATTAGAGTTTACAACTGAGGTTTTCAGTCAAGCTTTGTTTTTATTTGCAGATTTGTCTGGATCCAATACAGAGTAGTCTCATTCTGTGGAGGGTTGTGACTACTTCTTTTGACCGTTACAGCATTGTCATATGGATGCCGACATATGAGAGTGAAGGCCTACGTACAAAGGGGAAGAAGATCTTGAGAGCGGGAGCGGCCGTCAAAGTTAAGTATCTGCTGAAGGGTTTGATGGTCAGAAGTATTTGTGCTGTTAAGCCTCCTTGTTTAGTTCTCTAAATTCTGTCTTTAAACTCTGCCCATTCTTAATGGGCATGTGAAGGTTGGATGGGAGCTCTTTGTACAGAGGGAGCCTGAGTTTCCCCTAACAGAAGGTTGATTGCTGGGAGAGTGACCTGTCTGTAACTAGAGATGCTCCATTCTCAGTTTCTCTTCTTACATAGCACTGGGTTTGCATGACAGGTCACCACTTCTTCCTTTGTCCCTCTTCCATTGGTTGTGGTTTTCTGAGGAGAATGTGAGCATCCTAGTTAGCGATGGGCGTGTGCAGTGGTGGGACATGTAGGGGGAAGCAATAATGGATGAGTGTTTGGGGTGGGTGGGTGCTTCTCTGAGGAAGGGCGTAAGGGGTAGTAGCATGTTTAGTATGCAGGTGAGATCTTCTTTCATGTTGTGTAGTTGGGCGCTTTCTGAGTAGCATGGCAGTGAAGCTTTGTTTGTATTTGCAGATGCATCCTGGTCCGGTACTGTTGCGTTGTTTGATCTTCACGGCATCGCTGTGTGGCTGTTGAGGCATGGGTGAGAAGATCCGTGTGCAAAGGAAAAGAAGATCTTGAGACTGAGAACATCTGTCAAAGTGAAGTATCTGCCGAAGGGTTTGATGATCAGAAGTATTTGTGCTGTTGAGGTTTCTTGTTTGGGATGGTAGTCCTCTAAATGTTGACCGTTCTTAATAGGAGCTTGAGGGTTAGGTGGGATCTTGTTGTAAGGCGGTAGCATGAGTTTCCCCTGAGGGAAGGTTGATTGCTGGGAGAGTGACCTGTCTATAACTAGAGATGCTCCGTTCTCTGGTCTTCTGTCACACCCAACATTGGTTTTGCATGATGGGTCACCGCTTCATCCTTCTTTTCTCCTCTACTGGGTGTTGGTTTTCCAAGGAGGATGTGAGCATCCGAGTTAGCGATGGGCCCCTGTGGTGGAGGGAATTGGGGAGGGCCACCAGTATGTGGATGACTGTGTTTGGGGTGTGTGGGGCTTTTCTGAGGGGGTGTAGAATGTAATAAATGTTCCATCTCTTCAGGAAGCCATATGCAGGTGAGGTCATCTTTCACATCATGTAGTTGAGAGCTTTGTGAGGTCGGTTTGCAGTCAATTTTGTTTTTATTTGCAAATGCATCCGGATCCAATTTGGCAAAGAACCAGTGAAGTTGAAGTATGACTGGGGGGGATATGAAGTACTTGTTTCCCAAAATGGAAGTGGATTTGAGATCAGGTTTGCAGGTTAAATATGGTTATCGATCATGTTTTGGTGGTGGGCTGTTCTGTGTCAAGATGGCAACTGTTTCACTGGGTACATGTCAATTGGTATTGCATGTGCTTTTGTTGTGTGTGTCTCTGTGTGTTTTAGATGTTAAGTATTTGTTCTACAGCTGTTGAATGTGTGGCTTTCTTTTTTCTTTCTCCTAGGAAGCTATTTCCATTCATGTAGTTGGAAGGCATCACACGAGCTGCTTTCAGTGGCACTCACACTGCCTGCATCCTGGCCACGAGCCCAGGGGGCTCTGCCTTTTAATTTAATTTTCAGTGAAGCTTCTTATATATTAAAGTAAATATGTTTTTAAAATGTTTAACTAAACTATTGTTGTACATAAAGACTTATAGAAAGAGGCCTTCTAAAAACATTAAACTGTATTACTGCCACTCAAAACTTATATTAGAGTGAATAAATGAAGATTTTGCACCCCTCTTCTGAAAGGTTGCCAACCTGTCCTAGGGTGTATATACCTCCCATCTGCCACTCTGCTGCTGCTCTCTGGCTCTGCTGTATCACAACCCCCACTGTCACTGTGGCTCCTTAAGGAAATGGTCTGTTGCTCCATTAAGGAAACGTTCTGTGTAATTTACACTAAGTGGCCAGCTATGGTCACTGTTGCTCCATGAGGGAACTGCTTTGTGCATTAACCCGACTGGGTAACTGATATCACTGTTGCTCCATGAGATAAATGATCACTGAGTCTCTGTTCACAGAGGGGGGTGGGGGGATTACAGTTACAATGTGTCCGTTTTTTCCTGGACATGTCCGGCATTTTGGGGTTTAAAGCACTGTCTAGGACGACTTTTTAAATAGTTGCAAATGGCCGTGATTTTTTTTCTCTATCCTGGTGAGTTTGGGGAATCCAGTAGTTTTAAAGTTAATAGGTCTGGCAAGCTGGATGTTTTTTTTAACATAACATTTTAAAGTGTTAAATAGCTTCATTACTACTTGAATGGCTCTTTAACAGGCATTTGCCAACCCCAAGGTATATACTGTCAGTTTCTGAATTTACTGACAAACAGTTGTACATTACTGTAATATTTACTCAGAACATATCAGTCTACAGCAGGGGTGGGCAAAGCTTTTCGCCCGAGGGCCACATGGGGGCTCAAAATTGTGCGGAGGGCCAGGTAGGGAAGACTGTGCCTCCCCGAAGAGCCTGACCCCCACCCACTATCTGACCCCCCACCCACTTCCTGCCCCCGACTGGCCCCTTCAGAAACCAGACCCATCCAACCCCCCCGCCCCTTGATTGTCCTTTCCGGAGACCCCTCCCCCCCCCCACGAATCTACCCCCATCTAGACACCACCCCCCGCTCTTTTTTCCCTGACCGACCCCTCCCTAGACTCCTGCCCCTAACCACCCCCACCCCACCAACTAAGCCCCCCCCCAATCCCTTACCTTGTTTAGCGGACACTCTAGCCGGCGTGGGGCCCATAGCTGGTCACACTCTGCCGGGCACCCTGCCTGGGGGCACAGGGCCCCACGGCTCTCAGCGCTCCGGGGGGGGGGGTGTCTTGTGGCTCACAGTGCTCCACCTTGGGGGCCCTGCAGCGAGTGGCACTCTTCCCTGGCTGGGGGGGGGGGGGGTTGTCCCCGGGTCCCTGGGAGTGGTGCTCTGCCCGGCGCCCTGGTGTAGGGTCCCTGCAGTGAGTGGCGCTCCGCCCGGGGAGCCTGTGGTGATTGGGCACTTTGCCTAGCGCCCCAGTGCAGGGCCCCGCTGGGGAGCCACACTGCATTCAGCCCGCCCCCCCAGCCCGGGGCTGTGCTCTGCTCGATTTGCCCCCCAGCCCAGGGCCGCATGGGCGAGCCGCGCTCGGCCTGTCCCCAAAGCGCGGGGTTCCGCAGCTCCCCATACTCGGCTGGCCCGGGAACGCGGGGCCATGCACCACCTGGCACTCCGTCGGGGGAGCACAGGATCACCAGCACCACGCCCCCGTGGGCTGGATAAAAATGGCTGGCAGGCCACATGTGGGCCACAGGCCTCAGTTTGCCCACCCCTGGTCTACAGGACCTTAGTTTAACATTTGCTTTAAAAATATTTAATTAGTGGGTTGGTGAAGATTATAAAATCACATCTCTAAAAAAAATCCTTGTGCATCTAAAAAGGTACACAATCTTTATGTTTGAACATTGAAGCATTTAAGGCTATAGTTTGTAAAATAAATCTTCCAAAAGACCACCCTTATCTAAAATACACATTTTAATTACTATAGTTAAAAAAAAAAAAAAAAAAAAAAAAAAAACTTGCTTCCGAAGTCTTCCTGTCCTTTCTGTCCATCCCTTTCTTCTTCCAGATAGCTGGACAAAGAGAGTTTCCCCTTCTTTACTGCTATCTGATAAAACTAGTTTTAAGAGAACCTCCAGCAAAATCAGTACCATAGTAAGATATAAAAGCCTAAATCTCTATGAAATGTCACCAGCTTTGGAAACATTTTTTTAAACATGTCTATTGTCATACAGATCTCACGAAGTAAATTAGTGTTCCCTTTTTCTAAAAGCAATAAACATTTTTATGAACACACTAAACCTCTGTGACTGATTAATTTAAAACCTGTTTTTTGGGGGAGGGGGTGTTCTGAGTCCAAGAGGGGGAGTTAGGGTGGGGGGAATTCTGTTCATGAATACTGCCCCCGCTGGAAACAAGGGGTGTGTCATGAATTGTGGGCCCCCTGAAAACAAGATGTGTTGTCTGAATACTGTCCCTTGGCAGAAACATGGTGTGTTCTAAATACTGTCCCCTCTGGAAACAAAAGGTGTATTCTGAATAGTGTCCCCTCTGCGACCAAGAGCTGGGTTTGAATAGTGTCCCCTCCAAGAAGACGGTGCTCCTACTGCGAACAGGGGATGTGTCCTGATTACTGTCCCTTGTGGCACCAAGCGATGGTTTATGAATACAGTGTCCTCTGGAAAAGAGGGTGTGTCCTAAATACTAACACACTCCTTGCTGGGGGGGGGGGGAATATCAGTAATGCTCCCCTGGGAACAAGGGTGTGTACTGAATAGTGTCCTGAGTGTGAACAAGAAGTGTGTCTTGAAAATTATCCTCTCCGGAAAAGAGTGGTGTCACAAATACTGTCCTTCCACAGAAACAAGGGCTGTTTATCAATAATACTTCTCCTGGAGCATGAGGTCTGTCACAAATACTGTCCCCAGTAGCGAGGAGAGAGGTATTCTGATTACAGACCCCTCTGGGAACAAGAGGCGTTGACTGAATACTGTTCCCTCCCTCCCCCGAAACATGGTGTGTCATGAATACTGTCCCCTCTGGAAACAAGGGCTGTGTCATGAATACCATTCCCTTCAGCAACAAGGGGTGTGTGTCATGAATTGTAGTCCCCCCGAAGAGAAGAGGTGTTGCCTGAATACTGTCCCCCTCTGCGACCAAGAGCTGGGTTTGAGTAGTGTCCCCTCCAAGAAGAAGGGGTGTATAATTAACAGTACTCCTCCTGAGAATAATATGTATGACATGAATTGTAATCCCGCTGCAAACATGAGGTGTAGTGTGAATACTGTCCCCCGCCCGAAACATAGTGTGTCATTAATACTGTCACCTCTGGAAACAAAAGGTGTGTCCTGAAGACTGTCCCCTCTGGAAACAAAGGGTGTATCATTAATATTATCCCCTCCGTAGTCCCCCTGCAAATAAGGGGTGTTGCCTGAATACTGTCCCCCACAGAAACATGGTGTGTCATTAATACTGTCCCTTCTGGAAACAAGCGGTGTGTTTAAACCCTGTCCCCTCCAGACAAACAGGGTGTTTCATCAATAGTACTCCTCCTGACATTAATTGTAGTCCCCCTGGAAACAAGTGGTGTGTCCTGAATATTATTTTCCCCCCCCAAAAAACAAGAGGTGTGTTCTCACGAGTACTCCTCCTAGGACCAAGGGATGTGTCCCAAATACTGTACGCATCTACAGCCGAAGGAGGGCCCTGGCCAGTGATCTGAAGTTGTTGGGGAGGGGCTTTCGCTGCCAGAGGCCCCATTCAAGCAGCTGAATCCGGCCAGCAGACCTGTAAGCAGTGCTGCACGCTGCATGGGGGGGAATTCAAAGCATCTCTATATATAAAAGTCAAATGGTGTATGCATGTGTGCGTGTATGTACGTGCACTTACTCCTTCCACACCGTTTGAGCTAGAGACTTGAAATTTGGTACAGTTATAGGTTTTAGGGTCCTAATCAGGATAAGAGTCGAAAAATTTTCAAATCTCACCTCTGACGCCCCCCAGGGGTGAAATTATTTAAAGGCCAATCACATCAGCTGGGCAGCTGCTGTTCTCTGTGACATAGCTATGATGTCATAATACCCCCTCCAACGGACCCTGCATTCGCTCAGCTCTCTGCCCCCCCTCCAACGGACCCCACACTCGCTCAGCTCTCTGCCCCCTCCCCACCTCCGACGGACCCGAGTTGGGTTTGGTCGGAGGGTAAGTGAGCCGGGGGTGTCGGGTTTGGTCTGGGGGTGGGTGGGTGGGAAGGTGTCGGGATGGGTGAGGGGTGAGGTGTGGGTGTTGGGGTTGGTCAGGGGGTGTTGGGGTTGGTTGGGGGGGTAAGGTGGGGTGTTAGGGTTGGTTGGGGGGGTGAAGAGGGGGGTCGGGGTTGGTCGAGGGGTAAGTGAGGTGTGGGTGTCGGGTTTGTTTGTGGTGGTGGGTAGGGGTGTCGGGTTTGGTTGGGGGGGGAAAGTGAGGTGGGTGTGTCAGGTTTGGTCTACGGGGGTGAGGTGGGTGTTGGTCAGGGGGTGTTGGGGTTGGTGGGGGGGGGTGACATGGGGGTGTTGGGTTTGGGTGGGGGGGTGAAAATGTGTGTCAGGGTTGGTCGAGGGGTAAGTGAGGTGGGGGTGTTGGGTTTGGTCGGGGGGGTGAGGTGGGGGTGTCAGGTTTGCTCTCTGCCCCCTCCCCACCTCCGACGGACCCGAGCAACGCCGGGTATTTTCGCTAGTTTTATATATTTACAAATTCCCCCATGCTATTTTTAATCCAAAAAGCCAGACATGTCTGAGAGAATATGGACGAATGGGTACACAAGATGTATCCTGATTACTGTCCTGCTGAGAAAGAAGGGTGTTTCTTGCTCTTATGGCTTGTAGAAAGTAATATTAGAAGCAATAGGACCATGGCTCCCTGGTGCCCTCTGTTCGAGGGCACCTACTCTTTCCCCCTCCCCACACTTGGAGCAGCCCCCTGGTAAAGCTGGTCCTGGGAACCTCTTGTCTGTTGCACAGGGGGCAGGGACTGCTGTTGGGGGTGTCACAAGCCCCCTGTCTTTGTACATGGTTTCTGCTGAGCTGGGGTGGGGGTGGGGGTGACAGGAGTCTGTGATGTTGCCTCTGGGTCATGAGTGGGAGATGCTGAGTGTGCTGCTGGACTGAACAGCCTCTAGATTAAAGTGAGAGTGTGCTGTCTCTCACTCACCGAACACACACAGCCTCTCTCCCCCGTACACACTTGTGTTGTTGGTCCTCGTCGAATCGATGGATGAACACACACACTTCCTTTCAAAGTATAAAATTGCAGAGACTATGTGTGCATGGTTCATTTAAAAGTTTAAGGATTAGAGTTCTGTTAGTTTATTTTTTTCTGTGGTCTGTGCAGCTCATTAATTTAATTCTTTTAGTAGGAAAGTTAAGTAGAAATTAGTTATAAAATGCCTAACCTGTCCTGGCTGGCATAATTGTCATTCATTATTTAACATAACAATGACAAAGCACAACATGATAATAAAAGTCAGACAATCAAATAATAGTATCGTGCTAGAAAATTAAATTCTGCTTCTAGCTGAAGGTTGCTTATTTTCAAATTGTCTTTTTAGTTATATTTGTAAAATAACTTAACATTTGTTTGAAAATAAATACGGTTCCATGTATGATACAAATAGCCATGATGGAATCAAATGTTAGTGAGTCATGTACATGATTTTGATTGGTAACCATAAATGCAAAAATATTTAGAAAAATTAATTTCCTTACATAATAAAAGAGAAAACAACACATTAATCATGTTTGTTTGTTTATTTTAGTGAATGTTTTTTTACTGCACTAAAAATGCATTTACTTCATTTTGACTACCTAATGGCAGTAACATAGTGTGTGTTAAGTAAACGCTGCTTATTTTTTTCAGTTTAGTACAGATATATACAAAGATAGAGTACAAAATATCAAACTTGTGTTTCTGATATCTGTGTTAACGCTCCAGAACTGACACCTTCAAGCCTGGGAGGGGGAAATGTCTTGCTGAATTAGCTCCTGACTCTTCTAAACTTACATATATATACAAATTCCAATTAAAGCCACATTTTAAATTTATGTTTCTTTAAATATAAGAATTAGGATTTAGCTGACAGGAATACTGTATCCAAGTTATTATGTGCAATAAACCTGGCATTTTGAGATCCTCAAATAGCCCCCTGGACTCATGCTTAAAATTGCCTTCCCCCGAAATATGAAATGTTGCCTCTGGTGAGCCACGAGCGGCCAGAGGGCTGTGAGCTCTGGCAAGATACAGTCCCCTGTGTGACAGCATGAAGTCCCCCTTGAGCTGCATGCTGCGTGCCCGGCACCACAAGCTGCAGCAGCAGCAGTGGCGTAAGGGTGGCAATACTCTATGCAACCCTTATGGCTGTGATGCTGCAGGGGGTGTTGGTGTTGTTGCCTTAAGAGCTTGGTGCCAACCCCTGTCTGCCTATACAATGATTAGTGTGTGCTGGGGCTGAGCTCTGTGACCTTTGTCTATGTAAATTAAACACTTGGAGGAAGCAGTGGGGTGTGCAGGTGATGGGGGGGGGTAGTCTGGGGGAAAGTATAAATTTGCACAGGTTGCGATTTGCCCTAAAGTTGGTCATGGGGATGGTGCAGTATCTCTGGACTGTGGCAGCTGCCTTGGCAGCATGACAGGGAGTGACACTGCCCTCCATTTTGAGTGTGAGGCTGTAGATATGCCCTCAACCACCAGTGAAGTAATCTTTACATTCCTGCAGCCCCCCCCCCCAAATACCCTCTCACAGTACAAAGACAACCCTCAGCACTGTTGAGGTATCTCTTTCAGCCTCCAACTGCACCTACTGTGGATTCCCATCTTCTGTCTAGGTAGCATTTTCTTTTTAGGAACCTCAAATAGCATAATTACCTGTTGATAGCATTTGAGTCTTCTGAAATTTTGCATTGTAAGACAAGGCTGATTAATACATCAAGAGGAACACTGCTTGCTGCTGCTAAAGTAGAAATGAACTAAAGGGTTTCTGGGTCACTGGAGTCTGTCTTTATAGCTGCCTTTGGCTTCCAAGGCATGCTGGGAAATGGAGGGCGGAGCTTAGGCAGTATATAAACTGGGCTCTTGTCAGAGGAAGTCATTCAGCTTTGTGTTGCTGCAAAGAGATGTGCATAGGCACTTGTATGGGTGTTTACAGTCCTGGTGAGTATTGATATGGGGGTAATGATGTATTTGTGGTTAATATACTGTTTTTCTTTCCTTCTTTCTGTATAATATGCTTTTCTTTCATTTCAGGCTGTTCAGAGTGTGTTTGATTTATGTGTTATCATTAGTATTTTCATTGGGAGTGAGACACTGGGGGGATAGCTTCTGTTAAACACACATATTTAGTACTGATAGCATGTCCATGGTGTTGGATGTTGTAGAAGCATAGCAATTTTCTGTTTGGGTTAGGTGGGGACTGGTCTGAGGAAACTAATATTTAGTAAGCGTTTCTTCTCTTAACCTCATCTGTATGCCCCTTTTGTATTTTTTCTCTTCAATTGTCTGGAGCCCCCTGAGTAGAGTTAATAAACCATGTTTACAGTCAAACTTTCTTTGTATCTGCAGCTGTGTCCAGATCCGGTACTGAGTTGCACTGTGACCTGAGGGTTGTGAATATTTTTCTTCTCTGTCACACCATCGCTATATGTTTAGGAATAATTTCAATATCTGGGCATGAAGGCCTGTCTATCAAGGTGAAGAGGCTCTTGAGGGGGAGCTCCTGTCCAATTTCCAAAGATAAGTATATGCCAAAGGGTTTGATGGTCAGAAGGATTTGTGAACTTGAGGCTCTTTCTTTACTTATGGGAGTTCTCTAAATTCTACTCATTCTTAATAGGCACGTGAGGGGTGGATGGGAGCTCATTACTGGGGGGAGTGTGCTTTATTTCCTGGAAGAAGGTTGACTGCTGGCAGTGACCTGTCTGTAACTAGAGATGCTCTGTTCTCAGTTCTTATGTCTTACACACCATTTTACATCACTGGTCACCACTTCATTCTTGTGTTCTCCTCTACCTGGTTGTGGTTTTCTGAGGAGGATGTGCCAATTCTAGTTAGCGATGGGCCTCTGTGGTGTAGGGAAAGGGGGAGGGCTATCAGCATGTAGAAATTTAGCCATTTTCCATATGTATGAGTGTGTTTGGGTGGGGTTATGTGAGGGGGAAGTAATGAGTAGTAGGCATTCCCTGTCAAGCAAGTCCTATGTAGGTTAGGTGAGTAGAGTGTATAACTGAGGTTTACAGTCAAGCTTTTTTTTATTTATTTGCAGATGAGTCCAGGTCATGACTACTACTCTTTGACCGTCACCGCATTGTTGTACAGATGCCGATGGGTGAAAGCGAAGGCCCACATATGAAGGCAAAGAAGATCTTGAGAGCGGGAATGGCTGTCAGTTAAGTATCTACTGGAGGGTTTGATGGTCCGAAGTATTTGTGCTGTTGAGCCTTCTTGTTTAGGGGTGGGAGTCTCCTAAATTCTTCGTGTTCTTAATAGGCTTTTGAAGTGTGGTTGGGAGCTTGTTGTACAGAGGGAGTGTGTGTGTCCCCTGAGGGAGGGCTAATTGCTGGGAGAGCAACCTGTCTGTAACTCGAGATGCTCCATTCTCAGTTCTTCTCTCACACACAGCACTGGGTTTGCATGACAGGTCACCACTGCATTCTTTGTCCATCTTCTATGTGGTTGTGGTTTTCCAAGGAGAATGTGAGCATCCTAGTTAGCGACGGTCTCCTGCTGTGGTGGGCAGCAATATGTGGATGAGCGTTTGGAGTGGGTGTTGCTTGTCTGAGGGGTGTGTGTGTGTGTGTGTCTGTTCCTTCTGTTTAGTATGCAGGTGAGGTCTTTGTTCATGTTGTCTAGTTGGGTGCTTTGTTTGTAGTTGCAGATGGATCCAGTACTGCATCGTGGTGCTCCGTGGATGGTTGTGACTACTTCTCTTTGACTGTCATGGCATCGCTGTACAGATGTTGATGTATGGGCGAGAAGGCCAGCGTACAAAGGAAAAGAAGATCTTGAGAGCGGGAAGAGCGGTCAAAGTTAAGTATCTGCGGAAGGGTTTGAGGGGCAGAAGAATTTGTGCTGTTGAGGCTTCTTGTTAAGGGGTGAGAGTCCTCTAAAGTCTTTGTGTTTTAATGGGCATGTGAGGGGTGGGCGGTAGCTTGTATAGAGGGAGTGTGAGGTTTCCCCTGAGGGAGGGTTGATTGCTGGGAGAGTGACCTGTCTAACTAGAGATGCTCCGTTCTCAGTTCTTCTTTCAACCACAACGGTGGTTTTGCATGACTGGTCACTACTTCATCCTTTGTCCATCTTATACATGGTTGTGGTTTCACAAGGAGAATGTGAGCATCCTAGTTAGCGATGGTCCCCTGCGGTGGTGAGCATGTGGGCGGGGGCAGCAATTTGTGGATGAGTGTTTTGGGGTGGGGAGGTGCTTCTCTGAGGGGTGTGTGTGTGTGTAATGGATAGTAGGTGTTCCTTCTGTTTAGTATGCAGATGAGGTCGTTTTTCATGTTGTCGATGTTAGGGTTGATGGGTTGTTATGTGAGTAGATTTGTTTGTACTTGCAGATGCATCTGGATGAGATACTGTGTTGTGTCATTCTGTGGAGGGTCCCGACTACTGCTCTTTGACTGTCATGGCATTGCTGTATGGCTGTTGACATCCGGGTGAGAAGTCTAGTGTACAAAAGAAAAGAAGATCTTGGGAGTGGCTGTCAAAGTTAAGTATCTGCTGAAGGGTATGATGGTGAGAAGTATTTGTATTGTGGAGGCTTATTGTTTAGGGGTGGGAGTCTGGTAAACTCTGCCTGTTCTTAGTGGGCACAAGAGGGAGCTCATTGTATGGAGGGAGTATGGATGTTTTCCTTGGAGGAAGGTTGATTGGTGGGAGAGTGACCTATCTAACTAGAGATGCTCAATTCTCAGTTCTTCTGTCACACAGCACTGGCTTTGCATGATGGGTCACTGCTTTGTCCTTCTTTTCTCCTCTATTGGATGTTGGCTTTCTGAGGGGGATGTGAGCGTCCCAGTTAGCGATGGTCTCCTGTGCTGGAGGGAATGTGGGAGGGGCTCCAGTTTGTGGATGTCCATGTTGGGGTGGGGGGCTTCTCTGGGGGGGGGTAGAGTGTAGTAGATGTTCAGTCTCTTTAGGAAGCAGTATGCTTGTGAGGTGATCTTTCATATTGCATAGTTGGGAGCTTTATGAATAGGTCTGCAGTCAAGCTTGTTTTTATTTTCAGATGCATCTGGTACTGCACTGCATTGTTCCATGGAGGGGTGTGGGAGTGGCTGTCAAAGTTAAGTATCTGTGAAGGGTTTGATGGTGAGAAATATTTGTGCTGTTGAGGCTTCTTGTTTGGGGATGGAGTCCTCTAAAATGTGTCCATTCTTAATGGGCATGTGGTGGGTGGGAGGTGGTGGTGGTTGTATGGAGGGAGCTTGAGTTTCCCCTGAGGGAAGGTTGATTGATTGATGGTAGAGTGACCTGTCTGTAACTAGAGATGCTCCATTCTCCCTTCTCTCACACACAGCACTGGGTTTCCATGTTGGGTCACCTTTGTCCTTCTTTTCTCTTCTGCTGGGTGTTGGTTTTCCGAGGAGGATGTGAGCATCCTAGTTAATGATGGACCCCTGTGGTGTAGGGAAAGGGGGAGGGCCACCAGTATGTGGATGAGAGTGTCTGGGGGGCTTCTTGGGGGGGGGGGGTTAGTATGCAGGTGTGGTTATCTTTCATATCATGTAGTTGGGTACTTTGTGAGTAGGTATGCAGTCAAAGTGTATTTGTGTTTGCAGATGCATCCAGATCTGGTACCGTGGCGTGATGTTCTGCGGAGTGTCATGACTACCTCTCTCTGACTATAACAGCATCGCTGTATTCCTGCCAATGTATGGGAGTGAAGGCCCATATATAAGGGGAAGAAGATCTTAAGAGCTGGTGTAGCCGTCTAAGTTAAGTATCTGCCAAAGGGTTTGATGGTCAGAAGAACGTGTGCTGTTGAGGAACCTTGTTTAGGGATTGGGGGTCCTCTAAGAAACATCACAGTTTAGAGGAAATGAGAGGGGTGGGTGGAAGTTCATTGTATGGTGGGAGCATGAATTTCCCCTGGAGGAAGGTTGATTGCTGGGAGAGTGCCCTTTCTATAACTAGAGATGCTCCGTTCTCAGTTCTTCTCTCTCACACAGCACTGGGGTTGTACGACAGGTCACCACTTCATCCTTTTGTCCATCTTCCACATGGTTGTGGTTTTCCAAGGAGAATGTGAGCATCCTAGTTAGCGATGGGCTCCTGCTGTGGTGGGATATGGAGGGAGGGCAGCAAAATGTGGTTGAGAGTGTTTTGGGGTGGGTGGGTGCACCTATGTGGGAAGCGTAATGGGTGTTAAGTGTTTGATTTGGTTAGTATGCAGGTGAGATCATCTTTTGTATCCTGTAGTTGGGTGTTGTGTGAGTAGGTGTGTAGTCACACTTTCTTTGTATTTGCAGATGCATCCAGGTCTGGTATCCGTGTCGTGGTGTTCTGCAGAGTGTTGTGACTACTTCTCTCTGACTGTCACGACATCGCTGTATTCCTGCCAATGTATGGGAGTGAAGGCCCATCTATAAGGGGAAGAAGATCTTAAGAGCGGGAGTAACTGTCTAAGTTAAGTATCTGCCGAAGGGTTTGATGGTCCGAAGAATGTGTGTTTGTGAGGCTCCTTGTTCAGAGGTGGAAGTCCTCTAAACTGTGTCGTTTCTTAATGGGCATGTGAGGGGTGGGTGGAAGCTCGTTGTATGGAGGGAGCATGAATTTCCCCTGAGGGAGGGCTAATTGTTGGGACAGTGCCCTCTCTGTAACTAGAGATGCTCCGTTCTCCGTTCTTCTCTCTCTCACACAGCACTGGGGTTGCACGACAGGTCACCACTTCATCCTTTGTCCATCTTCTACATGGTTGTGGTTTTCCAAGGAGAATGTGAGCATCCTAGTTAGCGATGGGCTCCTGCTGTGGTGGGATATGGAGGGAGGGCAGCAAAATGTGCTTGAGAGTGTTTGGGGTGGGTGGGTACATCTATGTGGGAAGTGTAATGGGTATTAAATGTTTGTTTTTGGTTAGTATGCAGGTGAGGTCATCTTTTGTATCCTGTAGTTGGGTGCTGTGTGAGTAGGTGTGCAGTCACACTTTCTTTGTATTTGCAGAAGCCTCTGGATCCAATTTGGCAAAGAACCAGTGAAGCTGAAGTATGACTGTGGGGGATATGAAGTACTTGTTTTCCAAAATGGATTTGGTGTCAGGTTTGCAAGTTAAGTATGGTTATTGATTGATTATAGTTTTGTGTTGGGCTGTCCTGTGTCAAGGTGGCAACTGTGTGTTTCACTGGGTGTATGTCACTTGGTATTGCATGTGCTTCTGTTGTGTGTGCTTTTAGATGTTTAGCATTTGTTCTATGGCTGATGAGTGTGTGACTTTCTTTTCTCTTTTCCATAGGAAGCTATTTCCATGTGTGTAGTTGGAAGGCAACGGTGTCAGCAGAGAGGATTTTGGTGTGCTTTGTTTGGAAGAATTGGAGTTTGATTGTATATGTGTTTGGGTTGTGATGTGAAGTGTTCTCTGTTTGATGGCTAGAATGTACTAGAGCAGCAGGACTGGGGTCAGTGTTCTGGTAGATACCAGAACTACCAGTATTCTTAAGTGGCATTATTGTCATTTCTGCAATCCCAATTGGAGAGATTAACTAAACCAACCCTGTCACTTATGTGAAGTAGTTTCTGTAATTACTTGCACAAAATGTAACTAGCTTGAAAGGAGTGGTTTGTTTGCCACTTGGAATGTTCTAGCCATCAAAGTTTCAAGAGGACACTGTTGTAAAATCCCTATGTTTTTGGACATTCTGAAGTGTTAAGTTGTTTGTTTGTATATTGTTGCATAACCTGTAGTTGTAGAGCTGTAATGTATAGCTTAAGTTGCAATCAGATGATTCATTTAGTCATCTGTGTCGTAGCATCCTAAATCACTGTAGTGATTTTGAAACCATGGTGCAGTGCAGTCAAACAGCCGGAAGGCTGACGTTTTTTACAATTTGTCAGCCTTTCGGCTGTTTCGCTGCACTGCACCATGGTTGGGACTGTCCCGGACAGTCTTTGACTTATCTTTTTGCATGTGTAGGTGCTGTTGAGGGAGCATGCTACCTGGTTGCTAGATGAGGTATGGTCAAGCCCCATTCCTGCCTCTCCCCATAAATGCCAGGTTTTGGACACGTGATGTGTGATTTGAGTATACAGAAGTGAAATGCCGACAATGCTGTTGGTGTAAGGGGATTATGCTATGTAATTGATTATATGCATGTATGTGAAATAAAACATTGTTATGGAATTTGTATGCCATTCTGTACTGTGCAATATTTGCAAACTGATGTAATGGATGCCTTGTTGACTCAATAAAGCACCGTGTGTTGCCAAATAAAGATTGTGATTTACTCTATTTTCTCATCTCAGAAGAGCTGTGAGTCTCTCATTGTGGGTATTGTGTTTTTGGGTGCTATGGTATAGTGTAATGGCAGGTAATCTATCTTTGAGGTTTGGGTTTAGGGTTTGAGGTTTGGGTTTAGGGTTTGAGGTTTGGGTTTAGGGTTTGAGGTTTGGGTTTAGGGTTTGAGGTTTGGGTTTAGGGTTTGAGGTTTGGGTTTAGGGTTTGAGGTTTGGGTTTAGGGTTTGAGGTTTGGGTTTAGGGTTTGAGGTTTGGGTTTAGGGTTTGAGGTTTGGGTTTAGGGTTTGAGGTTTGGGTTTAGGGTTTGAGGTTTGGGTTTAGGGTTTGAGGTTTGGGTTTAGGGTTTGAGGTTTGGGTTTAGGGTTTGAGGTTTGGGTTTAGGGTTTGAGGTTTGGGTTTAGGGTTTGAGGTTTGGGTTTAGGGTTTGAGGTTTGGGTTTAGGGTTTGAGGTTTGGGTTTAGGGTTTGAGGTTTGGGTTTAGGGTTTGAGGTTTGGGTTTAGGGTTTGAGGTTTGGGTTTAGGGTTTGAGGTTTGGGTTTAGGGTTTGAGGTTTGGGTTTAGGGTTTGAGGTTTGGGTTTAGGGTTTGAGGTTTGGGTTTAGGGTTTGAGGTTTGGGTTTAGGGTTTGAGGTTTGGGTTTAGGGTTTGAGGTTTGGGTTTAGGGTTTGAGGTTTGGGTTTAGGGTTTGAGGTTTGGGTTTAGGGTTTGAGGTTTGGGTTTAGGGTTTGAGGTTTGGGTTTAGGGTTTGAGGTTTGGGTTTAGGGTTTGAGGTTTGGGTTTAGGGTTTGAGGTTTGGGTTTAGGGTTTGAGGTTTGGGTTTAGGGTTTGAGGTTTGGGTTTAGGGTTTGAGGTTTGGGTTTAGGGTTTGAGGTTTGGGTTTAGGGTTTGAGGTTTGGGTTTAGGGTTTGAGGTTTGGGTTTAGGGTTTGAGGTTTGGGTTTAGGGTTTGAGGTTTGGGTTTAGGGTTTGAGGTTTGGGTTTAGGGTTTGAGGTTTGGGTTTAGGGTTTGAGGTTTGGGTTTAGGGTTTGAGGTTTGGGTTTAGGGTTTGAGGTTTGGGTTTAGGGTTTGAGGTTTGGGTTTAGGGTTTGAGGTTTGGGTTTAGGGTTTGAGGTTTGGGTTTAGGGTTTGAGGTTTGGGTTTAGGGTTTGAGGTTTGGGTTTAGGGTTTGAGGTTTGGGTTTAGGGTTTGAGGTTTGGGTTTAGGGTTTGAGGTTTGGGTTTAGGGTTTGAGGTTTGGGTTTAGGGTTTGAGGTTTGGGTTTAGGGTTTGAGGTTTGGGTTTAGGGTTTGAGGTTTGGGTTTAGGGTTTGAGGTTTGGGTTTAGGGTTTGAGGTTTGGGTTTAGGGTTTGAGGTTTGGGTTTAGGGTTTGAGGTTTGGGTTTAGGGTTTGAGGTTTGGGTTTAGGGTTTGAGGTTTGGGTTTAGGGTTTGAGGTTTGGGTTTAGGGTTTGAGGTTTGGGTTTAGGGTTTGAGGTTTGGGTTTAGGGTTTGAGGTTTGGGTTTAGGGTTTGAGGTTTGGGTTTAGGGTTTGAGGTTTGGGTTTAGGGTTTGAGGTTTGGGTTTAGGGTTTGAGGTTTGGGTTAGGGTTTGAGGTTTGGGTTTAGGGTTTGAGGTTTGGGTTTAGGGTTTGAGGTTTGGGTTTAGGGTTTGAGGTTTGGGTTTAGGGTTTGAGGTTTGGGTTTAGGGTTTGAGGTTTGGGTTTAGGGTTTGAGGTTTGGGTTTAGGGTTTGAGGTTTGGGTTTAGGGTTTGAGGTTTGGGTTTAGGGTTTGAGGTTTGGGTTTAGGGTTTGAGGTTTGGGTTTAGGGTTTGAGGTTTGGGTTTAGGGTTTGAGGTTTGGGTTTAGGGTTTGAGGTTTGGGTTTAGGGTTTGAGGTTTGGGTTTAGGGTTTGAGGTTTGGGTTTAGGGTTTGAGGTTTGGGTTTAGGGTTTGAGGTTTGGGTTTAGGGTTTGAGGTTTGGGTTTAGGGTTTGAGGTTTGGGTTTAGGGTTTGAGGTTTGGGTTTAGGGTTGAGGTTTGGGTTTAGGGTTGAGGTTTGGGTTAGGGTTTGAGGTTTGGGTTTAGGGTTGAGGTTAGGGTTAGGGTTAGGGTTAGGGTTAGGGTTAGGGTTAGGGTTAGGGTTAGGGTTAGGGTTAGGGTTAGGGTTAGGGTTAGGGTTTGGGTTAGGGTTAGGGTTAGGGTTAGGGTTAGGGTTAGGGTTAGGGTTAGGGTTAGGGTTAGGGTTAGGGTTAGGGTTAGGGTTAGGGTTAGGGTTAGGGTTAGGGTTAGGGTTAGGGTTAGGGTTAGGGTTAGGGTTAGGGTTAGGGTTAGGGTTAGGGTTAGGGTTAGGGTTAGGGTTAGGGTTAGGGTTAGGGTTAGGGTTAGGGTTAGGGTTAGGGTTAGGGTTAGGGTTAGGGTTAGGGTTAGGGTTAGGGTTAGGGTTAGGGTTAGGGTTAGGGTTAGGGTTAGGGTTAGGGTTAGGGTTAGGGTTAGGGTTAGGGTTAGGGTTAGGGTTAGGGTTAGGGTTAGGGTTAGGGTTAGGGTTAGGGTTAGGGTTAGGGTTAGGGTTAGGGTTAGGGTTAGGGTTAGGGTTAGGGTTAGGGTTAGGGTTAGGGTTAGGGTTAGGGTTAGGGTTAGGGTTAGGGTTAGGGTTAGGGTTAGGGTTAGGGTTAGGGTTAGGGTTAGGGTTAGGGTTAGGGTTAGGGTTAGGGTTAGGGTTAGGGTTAGGGTTAGGGTTAGGGTTAGGGTTAGGGTTAGGGTTAGGGTTAGGGTTAGGGTTAGGGTTAGGGTTAGGGTTAGGGTTAGGGTTAGGGTTAGGGTTAGGGTTAGGGTTAGGGTTAGGGTTAGGGTTAGGTTAGGGTTAGGGTTAGGGTTAGGGTTAGGGTTAGGGTTAGGGTTAGGGTTAGGGTTAGGGTTAGGGTTAGGGTTAGGGTTAGGGTTAGGGTTAGGGTTAGGGTTAGGGTTAGGGTTAGGGTTAGGGTTAGGGTTAGGGTTAGGGTTAGGGTTAGGGTTAGGGTTAGGGTTAGGGTTAGGGTTAGGGTTAGGGTTAGGGTTAGGGTTAGGGTTAGGGTTAGGGTTAGGGTTAGGGTTAGGGTTAGGGTTAGGGTTAGGGTTAGGGTTAGGGTTAGGGTTAGGGTTAGGGTTAGGGTTAGGGTTAGGGTTAGGGTTAGGGTTAGGGTTAGGGTTAGGGTTAGGGTTAGGGTTAGGGTTAGGGTTAGGGTTAGGGTTAGGGTTAGGGTTAGGGTTAGGGTTAGGGTTAGGGTTAGGGTTAGGGTTAGGGTTAGGGTTAGGGTTAGGGTTAGGGTTAGGGTTAGGGTTAGGGTTAGGGTTAGGGTTAGGGTTAGGGTTAGGGTTAGGGTTAGGGTTAGGGTTAGGGTTAGGGTTAGGGTTAGGGTTAGGGTTAGGGTTAGGGTTAGGGTTAGGGTTAGGGTTAGGGTTAGGGTTAGGTTAGGGTTAGGGTTAGGGTTAGGGTTAGGGTTAGGGTTAGGGTTAGGGTTAGGGTTAGGGTTAGGGTTAGGGTTAGGGTTAGGGTTAGGGTTAGGGTTAGGGTTAGGGTTAGGGTTAGGGTTAGGGTTAGGGTTAGGGTTAGGGTTAGGGTTAGGGTTAGGGTTAGGGTTAGGGTTAGGGTTAGGGTTAGGGTTAGGGTTAGGGTTAGGGTTAGGGTTAGGGTTAGGGTTAGGGTTAGGGTTAGGGTTAGGGTTAGGGTTAGGGTTAGGGTTAGGGTTAGGGTTAGGGTTAGGGTTAGGGTTAGGGTTAGGGTTAGGGTTAGGGTTAGGGTTAGGGTTAGGGTTAGGGTTAGGGTTAGGGTTAGGGTTAGGGTTAGGGTTAGGGTTAGGGTTAGGGTTAGGGTTAGGGTTAGGGTTAGGGTTAGGGTTAGGGTTAGGGTTAGGGTTAGGGTTAGGGTTAGGGTTAGGGTTAGGGTTAGGGTTAGGGTTAGGGTTAGGGTTAGGGTTAGGGTTAGGGTTAGGGTTAGGGTTAGGGTTAGGGTTAGGGTTAGGGTTAGGGTTAGGGTTAGGGTTAGGGTTAGGGTTAGGGTTAGGGTTAGGGTTAGGGTTAGGGTTAGGGTTAGGGTTAGGGTTAGGGTTAGGGTTAGGGTTAGGGTTAGGGTTAGGGTTAGGGTTAGGGTTAGGGTTAGGGTTAGGGTTAGGGTTAGGGTTAGGGTTAGGGTTAGGGTTAGGGTTAGGGTTAGGGTTAGGGTTAGGGTTAGGGTTAGGGTTAGGGTTAGGGTTAGGGTTAGGGTTAGGGTTAGGGTTAGGGTTAGGGTTAGGGTTAGGGTTAGGGTTAGGGTTAGGGTTAGGGTTAGGGTTAGGGTTAGGGTTAGGGTAGGGTTAGGGTTAGGGTTAGGGTTAGGGTTAGGGTTAGGGTTAGGGTTAGGGTTAGGGTTAGGGTTAGGGTTAGGGTTAGGGTTAGGGTTAGGGTTAGGGTTAGGGTTAGGGTTAGGGTTAGGGTTAGGGTTAGGGTTAGGGTTAGGGTTAGGGTTAGGGTTAGGGTTAGGGTTAGGGTTAGGGTTAGGGTTAGGGTTAGGGTTAGGGTTAGGGTTAGGGTTAGGGTTAGGGTTAGGGTTAGGGTTAGGGTTAGGGTTAGGGTTAGGGTTAGGGTTAGGGTTAGGGTTAGGGTTAGGGTTAGGGTTAGGGTTAGGGTTAGGGTTAGGGTTAGGGTTAGGGTTAGGGTTAGGGTTAGGGTTAGGGTTAGGGTTAGGGTTAGGGTTAGGGTTAGGGTTAGGGTTAGGGTTAGGGTTAGGGTTAGGGTTAGGGTTAGGGTTAGGGTTAGGTTAGGGTTAGGGTTAGGGTTAGGGTTAGGGTTAGGGTTAGGGTTAGGGTTAGGGTTAGGGTTAGGGTTAGGGTTAGGGTTAGGGTTAGGGTTAGGGTTAGGGTTAGGGTTAGGGTTAGGGTTAGGGTTAGGGTTAGGGTTAGGGTTAGGGTTAGGTTAGGGTTAGGGTTAGGGTTAGGGTTAGGGTTAGGGTTAGGGTTAGGGTTAGGGTTAGGGTTAGGGTTAGGGTTAGGGTTAGGGTTAGGGTTAGGGTTAGGGTTAGGGTTAGGGTTAGGGTTAGGGTTAGGGTTAGGGTTAGGGTTAGGGTTAGGGTTAGGGTTAGGGTTAGGGTTAGGGTTAGGGTTAGGGTTAGGGTTAGGGTTAGGGTTAGGGTTAGGGTTAGGGTTAGGGTTAGGGTTAGGGTTAGGGTTAGGGTTAGGGTTAGGGTTAGGGTTAGGGTTAGGGTTAGGGTTAGGGTTAGGGTTAGGGTTAGGGTTAGGGTTAGGGTTAGGGTTAGGGTTAGGGTTAGGGTTAGGGTTAGGGTTAGGGTTAGGGTTAGGGTTAGGGTTAGGGTTAGGGTTAGGGTTAGGGTTAGGGTTAGGGTTAGGGTTAGGTTAGGGTTAGGGTTAGGGTTAGGGTTAGGGTTAGGGTTAGGGTTAGGGTTAGGGTTAGGGTTAGGTTAGGGTTAGGGTTAGGGTTAGGGTTAGGGTTAGGGTTAGGGTTAGGGTTAGGGTTAGGGTTAGGGTTAGGGTTAGGGTTAGGGTTAGGGTTAGGGTTAGGGTTAGGGTTAGGGTTAGGGTTAGGGTTAGGGTTAGGGTTAGGAGGGTTAGGGTTAGGGTTAGGGTTAGGGTTAGGGTTAGGGTTAGGGTTAGGGTTAGGGTTAGGGTTAGGGTTAGGGTTAGGGTTAGGGTTAGGGTTAGGGTTAGGGTTAGGGTTAGGGTTAGGGTTAGGGTTAGGGTTAGGGTTAGGGTTAGGGTTAGGTTAGGGTTAGGGTTAGGGTTAGGGTTAGGGTTAGGGTTAGGGTTAGGGTTAGGGTTAGGGTTAGGGTTAGGGTTAGGGTTAGGGTTAGGGTTAGGGTTAGGGTTAGGTTAGGGTTAGGGTTAGGGTTAGGGTTAGGGTTAGGGTTAGGGTTAGGGTTAGGGTTAGGGTTAGGGTTAGGGTTAGGGTTAGGGTTAGGGTTAGGGTTAGGGTTAGGGTTAGGGTTAGGGTTAGGGTTAGGGTTAGGGTTAGGGTTAGGGTTAGGGTTAGGGTTAGGGTTAGGGTTAGGGTTAGGGTTAGGGTTAGGGTTAGGGTTAGGGTTAGGGTTAGGGTTAGGGTTAGGGTTAGGGTTAGGGTTAGGGTTAGGGTTAGGGTTAGGGTTAGGGTTAGGGTTAGGGTTAGGGTTAGGGTTAGGGTTAGGGTTAGGGTTAGGGTTAGGGTTAGGGTTAGGGTTAGGGTTAGGGTTAGGGTTAGGGTTAGGGTTAGGGTTAGGGTTAGGGTTAGGGTTAGGGTTA
>JAVMKO010000006.1:5000-10000 GCA_032164245.1 Sternotherus odoratus
CTAACCCTAACCCTAACCCTAACCCTAACCCTAACCCTAACCCTAACCCTAACCCTAACCCTAACCCTAACCCTAACCCTAACCCTAACCCTAACCCTAACCCTAACCCTAACCCTAACCCTAACCCTAACCCTAACCCTAACCCTAACCCTAACCCTAACCCTAACCCTAACCCTAACCCTAACCCTAACCCTAACCCTAACCCTAACCCTAACCCTAACCCTAACCCTAACCCTAACCCTAACCCTAACCCTAACCCTAACCCTAACCCTAACCCTAACCCTAACCCTAACCCTAACCCTAACCCTAACCCTAACCCTAACCCTAACCCTAACCCTAACCCTAACCCTAACCCTAACCCTAACCCTAACCCTAACCCTAACCCTAACCCTAACCCTAACCCTAACCCTAACCCTAACCCTAACCCTAACCCTAACCCTAACCCTAACCCTAACCCTAACCCTAACCCTAACCCTAACCCTAACCCTAACCCTAACCCTAACCCTAACCCTAACCCTAACCCTAACCCTAACCCTAACCCTAACCCTAACCCTAACCCTAACCCTAACCCTAACCCTAACCCTAACCCTAACCCTAACCCTAACCCTAACCCTAACCCTAACCCTAACCCTAACCCTAACCCTAACCCTAACCCTAACCCTAACCCTAACCCTAACCCTAACCCTAACCCTAACCCTAACCCTAACCCTAACCCTAACCCTAACCCTAACCCTAACCCTAACCCTAACCCTAACCCTAACCCTAACCCTAACCCTAACCCTAACCCTAACCCTAACCCTAACCCTAACCCTAACCCTAACCCTAACCCTAACCCTAACCCTAACCCTAACCCTAACCCTAACCCTAACCCTAACCCTAACCCTAACCCTAACCCTAACCCTAACCCTAACCCTAACCCTAACCCTAACCCTAACCCTAACCCTAACCCTAACCCTAACCCTAACCCTAACCCTAACCCTAACCCTAACCCTAACCCTAACCCTAACCCTAACCCTAACCCTAACCCTAACCCTAACCCTAACCCTAACCCTAACCCTAACCCTAACCCTAACCCTAACCCTAACCCTAACCCTAACCCTAACCCTAACCCTAACCCTAACCCTAACCCTAACCCTAACCCTAACCCTAACCCTAACCCTAACCCTAACCCTAACCCTAACCCTAACCCTAACCCTAACCCTAACCCTAACCCTAACCCTAACCCTAACCCTAACCCTAACCCTAACCCTAACCCTAACCCTAACCCTAACCCTAACCCTAACCCTAACCCTAACCCTAACCCTAACCCTAACCCTAACCCTAACCCTAACCCTAACCCTAACCCTAACCCTAACCCTAACCCTAACCCTAACCCTAACCCTAACCCTAACCCTAACCCTAACCCTAACCCTAACCCTAACCCTAACCCTAACCCTAACCCTAACCCTAACCCTAACCCTAACCCTAACCCTAACCCTAACCCTAACCCTAACCCTAACCCTAACCCTAACCCTAACCCTAACCCTAACCCTAACCCTAACCCTAACCCTAACCCTAACCCTAACCCTAACCCTAACCCTAACCCTAACCCTAACCCTAACCCTAACCCTAACCCTAACCCTAACCCTAACCCTAACCCTAACCCTAACCCTAACCCTAACCCTAACCCTAACCCTAACCCTAACCCTAACCCTAACCCTAACCCTAACCCTAACCCTAACCCTAACCCTAACCCTAACCCTAACCCTAACCCTAACCCTAACCCTAACCCTAACCCTAACCCTAACCCTAACCCTAACCCTAACCCTAACCCTAACCCTAACCCTAACCCTAACCCTAACCCTAACCCTAACCCTAACCCTAACCCTAACCCTAACCCTAACCCTAACCCTAACCCTAACCCTAACCCTAACCCTAACCCTAACCCTAACCCTAACCCTAACCCTAACCCTAACCCTAACCCTAACCCTAACCCTAACCCTAACCCTAACCCTAACCCTAACCCTAACCCTAACCCTAACCCTAACCCTAACCCTAACCCTAACCCTAACCCTAACCCTAACCCTAACCCTAACCCTAACCCTAACCCTAACCCTAACCCTAACCCTAACCCTAACCCTAACCCTAACCCTAACCCTAACCCTAACCCTAACCCTAACCCTAACCCTAACCCTAACCCTAACCCTAACCCTAACCCTAACCCTAACCCTAACCCTAACCCTAACCCTAACCCTAACCCTAACCCTAACCCTAACCCTAACCCTAACCCTAACCCTAACCCTAACCCTAACCCTAACCCTAACCCTAACCCTAACCCTAACCCTAACCCTAACCCTAACCCTAACCCTAACCCTAACCCTAACCCTAACCCTAACCCTAACCCTAACCCTAACCCTAACCCTAACCCTAACCCTAACCCTAACCCTAACCCTAACCCTAACCCTAACCCTAACCCTAACCCTAACCCTAACCCTAACCCTAACCCTAACCCTAACCCTAACCCTAACCCTAACCCTAACCCTAACCCTAACCCTAACCCTAACCCTAACCCTAACCCTAACCCTAACCCTAACCCTAACCCTAACCCTAACCCTAACCCTAACCCTAACCCTAACCCTAACCCTAACCCTAACCCTAACCCTAACCCTAACCCTAACCCTAACCCTAACCCTAACCCTAACCCTAACCCTAACCCTAACCCTAACCCTAACCCTAACCCTAACCCTAACCCTAACCCTAACCCTAACCCTAACCCTAACCCTAACCCTAACCCTAACCCTAACCCTAACCCTAACCCTAACCCTAACCCTAACCCTAACCCTAACCCTAACCCTAACCCTAACCCTAACCCTAACCCTAACCCTAACCCTAACCCTAACCCTAACCCTAACCCTAACCCTAACCCTAACCCTAACCCTAACCCTAACCCTAACCCTAACCCTAACCCTAACCCTAACCCTAACCCTAACCCTAACCCTAACCCTAACCCTAACCCTAACCCTAACCCTAACCCTAACCCTAACCCTAACCCTAACCCTAACCCTAACCCTAACCCTAACCCTAACCCTAACCCTAACCCTAACCCTAACCCTAACCCTAACCCTAACCCTAACCCTAACCCTAACCCTAACCCTAACCCTAACCCTAACCCTAACCCTAACCCTAACCCTAACCCTAACCCTAACCCTAACCCTAACCCTAACCCTAACCCTAACCCTAACCCTAACCCTAACCCTAACCCTAACCCTAACCCTAACCCTAACCCTAACCCTAACCCTAACCCTAACCCTAACCCTAACCCTAACCCTAACCCTAACCCTAACCCTAACCCTAACCCTAACCCTAACCCTAACCCTAACCCTAACCCTAACCCTAACCCTAACCCTAACCCTAACCCTAACCCTAACCCTAACCCTAACCCTAACCCTAACCCTAACCCTAACCCTAACCCTAACCCTAACCCTAACCCTAACCCTAACCCTAACCCTAACCCTAACCCTAACCCTAACCCTAACCCTAACCCTAACCCTAACCCTAACCCTAACCCTAACCCTAACCCTAACCCTAACCCTAACCCTAACCCTAACCCTAACCCTAACCCTAACCCTAACCCTAACCCTAACCCTAACCCTAACCCTAACCCTAACCCTAACCCTAACCCTAACCCTAACCCTAACCCTAACCCTAACCCTAACCCTAACCCTAACCCTAACCCTAACCCTAACCCTAACCCTAACCCTAACCCTAACCCTAACCCTAACCCTAACCCTAACCCTAACCCTAACCCTAACCCTAACCCTAACCCTAACCCTAACCCTAACCCTAACCCTAACCCTAACCCTAACCCTAACCCTAACCCTAACCCTAACCCTAACCCTAACCCTAACCCTAACCCTAACCCTAACCCTAACCCTAACCCTAACCCTAACCCTAACCCTAACCCTAACCCTAACCCTAACCCTAACCCTAACCCTAACCCTAACCCTAACCCTAACCCTAACCCTAACCCTAACCCTAACCCTAACCCTAACCCTAACCCTAACCCTAACCCTAACCCTAACCCTAACCCTAACCCTAACCCTAACCCTAACCCTAACCCTAACCCTAACCCTAACCCTAACCCTAACCCTAACCCTAACCCTAACCCTAACCCTAACCCTAACCCTAACCCTAACCCTAACCCTAACCCTAACCCTAACCCTAACCCTAACCCTAACCCTAACCCTAACCCTAACCCTAACCCTAACCCTAACCCTAACCCTAACCCTAACCCTAACCCTAACCCTAACCCTAACCCTAACCCTAACCCTAACCCTAACCCTAACCCTAACCCTAACCCTAACCCTAACCCTAACCCTAACCCTAACCCTAACCCTAACCCTAACCCTAACCCTAACCCTAACCCTAACCCTAACCCTAACCCTAACCCTAACCCTAACCCTAACCCTAACCCTAACCCTAACCCTAACCCTAACCCTAACCCTAACCCTAACCCTAACCCTAACCCTAACCCTAACCCTAACCCTAACCCTAACCCTAACCCTAACCCTAACCCTAACCCTAACCCTAACCCTAACCCTAACCCTAACCCTAACCCTAACCCTAACCCTAACCCTAACCCTAACCCTAACCCTAACCCTAACCCTAACCCTAACCCTAACCCTAACCCTAACCCTAACCCTAACCCTAACCCTAACCCTAACCCTAACCCTAACCCTAACCCTAACCCTAACCCTAACCCTAACCCTAACCCTAACCCTAACCCTAACCCTAACCCTAACCCTAACCCTAACCCTAACCCTAACCCTAACCCTAACCCTAACCCTAACCCTAACCCTAACCCTAACCCTAACCCTAACCCTAACCCTAACCCTAACCCTAACCCTAACCCTAACCCTAACCCTAACCCTAACCCTAACCCTAACCCTAACCCTAACCCTAACCCTAACCCTAACCCTAACCCTAACCCTAACCCTAACCCTAACCCTAACCCTAACCCT